>VXBI01016708.1:0-12675 GCA_013397375.1 Toxostoma redivivum
TTATTCAACCCCCAACAATGGGTGAAACAAAAAAACCCAAATTTCAGTTACTTCCCTTTTCTTTTTTCATTGGCAAAAAGTACTCCTTCAAAATCAGCATAAGGGTAGTGTCAAGAACAGGATTGTGTCTTGTCTCCTGACTACTGAAATGGTACTAACAAAGCCTCAGAAAATGCAGTATAAAACTGTCTCCTCTAGCTTGCTTTAGTATTCCTCTAAGGAATAAAAATTCAGCACATGAAAATTCTTTCCCCTCACTCAGAGATTGTTCTGAGCTGGTGCAGCATGCCAGTGCTGTGTGAGCCTTCTGTAAAATGGGGGTTACAAAAAGTGAACTCTTAAATCACTTGTTAGCACTCTCCTCTTCTTGTTTTCCTGCAGTTTGACCATAACCACAGATCCAGGCAACTCCTCTGAGTACATGTTTGCAATCATAAGTGATTAATTTTAGGATGTTAGGCAATTCAAGAAAAGGAGGCAAAATGGGGACTGAATGTTAAATAAGTGATTGTGTAAGACAAAATGGAATTTTCAAACAGAATAATTACCACTGTGATATTTAATTTACCTGTTTTATACAACTACCCCATCTGGAATAGTCTTTGCACATGATGATTTGTGTTGTCTCAAAGCTTCCACTCCCTCTGAAACATTGAGATCAATGGAATGGGGCTGAACCAGCTGAGAATTGGACCCAAGAGCTTTTCAAGTAGCTATTTTTCTCAAAAAAATAAACAGTCTATCAGGCTCTCATTGATTCTCAAAATGTTGGTAATACTGCTTAGCTGCAGATGAGGGCACTATTATTGTATCATTTAAAGGATGGACTGCATGTCTGAACCCACTAATGTCAGTCAATAACAACAGCTGCTCTCAAAGCAGGCTTTTACCCAGAGAAACCAGCTTTTGGAAGGTAAATGTACATTTCTGCTGGATATTGGGAACAACTAGAGCTGCTTACAGTATAGGGAAAATCTCAAGAGATATTGTTATAGGACAGACAAAAAAACCAAAAGCAATAACTGAGCTAGAGGAACTGAAATGACTTAACATTCATCCTGGGCCTATTCATTCAGTAATGAGTCTGGTTGCTTTTTTTTTCTTAAATATAATTTCTCTTTTTTTGCTTTATTTAACTCATTTTAACTTATCTCCAGATCCATAGTTCCTAAGTGGACTGCAAAACACTTCCAGAAATATCCATAGCCTGTGTCAAACCAGTTCATCTGGGATAATCCTTGCTTTAGAAAAAATCTATCACTATGTAAACAAAGGATTCCAAGCATCTTGCACAGTTCAAGCGAACAACAAACAGGACACGCTGCTGGGGATGTTTGGCTAGTGCCAGGACAGGGATAGGGATGCTGCAAGAAGATTTACAATCTTCTTTTCAAATATTCTCAAGATCATCAAATGATCTCAAGAATCCCTCACTTTCTTTGAGGTCAGCACACTCACAGTTGACCCAAAAGTAAAGTTTGGATAAAAAAAACCAAAGAAACTTGTCAGAAAAATTCCTGGAAATGAGCATTTGCCTGTTTTCTCTTCTATGAAGAAACTGTTCCTTTACAGCATTCAAGGGATGAACTAATCCATTGTAAACTCTGATGAAGTGCCATGTTATGTAGTCTTGATTATTGGATTATTATTTCTGGACTCAAGATTTAGGAGAATTAGATAGTCTCCTATTCTGAAGTAAGAAATTTTAATGCATTTCTTAAATTTCCCAAACCACTGGATTAGGCTGACCCTTGCTGGACACGAGTCTTTGCTAAAAAGCAAATGGCCCCGGTTTGAACAATTCTGTAGTTTCCTTTGTTGCCTATTCTCTCATATCAATAAGGGTTTAGATCATGTTATAACCTTCAAGTCACTACACTGAAACCAGTCCATTTTTGATGCAATTTCACAGTAATTTCACTGCCTCAAAAAACTGCTGCTCCTCCATTTGAAGCCTGCCTTATTCATTTTGTTTTGAATGCAAAGATGAATGAAAGTAAGATTTTTTAGTCAATCCAAGAATGCAATTGCAATCTGAATGTATTTTTATTTTATATGCATTATATATATACTTACCATAATGTGTATATATAATATGTATGATGAGATATATATTGCATATAATGTATATATGGTTATATACACAATTCCTGTTAACACAAGGACAGCCATTTACAAAGGGACATTCACATCCCCTATGACCTTTATTCTAAATGGAGAACACATTCCTCTCTGTTATGTATTTTTGTCCATACCACTGCCTTTTTCTGTGACGTTTGTCTGACTTAACCTTAGATACTTTTGCTTCTTCCACAATGCTTTCCCCTCTTGCAAGTCTTCCATAAATTTCAGATAGAAAACCACTAAGAGTTAAGTGCCAATTACTGCTGGAATGCCAAAGCTTCAGCTCTTAAGTTTGGAATTGAAGAGACAGAAGAACTTGCAGGATAAGGTATTTTTCATTATTGCGGTCTTTGCCTGAACATACACAACAAATGTGCTTGACAAACCAAGTATGAAATTGCTACAGGCAAGGGGCATAAACAAATTGGCAAATCTGGTGCCTTAGGGAAGTGACCACGATGAAGTTGCCTATCTGAAATTGCTGTTCTGTCACTAAATATACACTTTCTTCAAGTGCTGCAGGGTGTAAGCTGAAAGTAACTTGCTGAGAGGGTGCTGACTGAATACTCTGAAGGAGACTTCATTTGTGATGGCAGAGCAGTATGTCAGCACATGCCATTGATATATTCAGGGAACTCTTCTTGGGGTTTAGGAAGAATATTTGTCAAGCCTATATCGTGGTGCTGTATGGAGTATCTTGCCAAACTCACTGGTGTCTGATATAACTGGAACTATTTTATAAGACCTAGGGCATCAAACAAGAAATTGTTTGCTTCTGCATAACCCACATGGCCTTCACCTGCCTCATTCTCAGAAGTATAAACTGACCTGTTCATGTCCTCATTTTCCTTATACAGGACAGTTTGAGACTGATATAAGATTCATATGCAAAGTAAAGAGGCAAAATACACTTTCAGATTGATATGCAAAACTTGTCCACCTGGTAAGAAATGGCTTAATGTGCAAGAGTTTTAAGAAAAAGATGATGGAGCAAAGTTCTAAGCATTCTAACTAGAATTTTGATGAGCAGTTAATTGTGTTTACAGCTATGTATGGTGATCACCTTTAGCTCTAGAAAAACCTAAATAAATACTACTGCTGCTGGTGGTGTTAGCAAGGAACGTGGCCACTGTCTGTGATGCAGCATCAAAGCTGACAGGAGATACACAGCTATTCATTTATCAGAGATTCCTGGGAGATGAAAGGGATCTGCTGCTCAGTTCTACAGCATTAGTGGAAATTTGCAGCTTCAGACAGATTGCAGTGTTAGTGTTACAGACTTACAACAGCAGAAAAATTCACACTGCTGAGGTGAGATCAAAGTTTCCAGGACTTGGTGTGAATTAACAGTTAAAAAGTTAGGAGATGCATTTCCTGTGAAAGGCGAGAACCGCTGCATTAAAAATTTCAGACAACGTTGGCACAGCTGAGGAAACAGGCAAGAGTACACACTATTCAAATGTGAAAAGAGAAGCATATCAAAGAGGGATGTAAAAGCACAATTTTTGTAAGTAATAAATGGTTCAGGGGGAAGCCAGGCAGAAACAATCCTTCAGCACTTGAACTTATGATCATTTGTGATTTTAGCTGTATAACCTCGTTGTTAGCAGCATTTTGATTCTTCTGGAACTTACACAAAATGTTCTCATTAGGCCTTAGCAATAGAGTTTTCCATTTCCTAATTTGATGGCTACTCAGTAAGACAAAAGTTATTCCAAAAGACACCAAGCTGAGGATATCTACAAAACAGACTTCAGAGATTAAAGTTTCTCAAAGATCATGGCTATCACATTTTAAAAGTTATATTGCAGATAATGAAGTCCACTTCAAAACAGAAGTTACTGACTTCTTTCTAGCAAGGGATGTCAACTATTAATTGGAATTTGAGGCCTCTGAACTCTCCTCCTACCTAAGCTGCAGAAAACCCATACATTTTCCACTGCAGTTGAATTCTCCCTCAGTGCAGTCAGTGCCACTGAGAATACTGGCACCTGACAGAATCCCCTGCAAAGACTTTTACTCAGGTACTCTCTGCTCAAGGCCTTTCAGCTGCCATTTCAACCCCGGGATAACAGTCTAAACACTATTAAGTCTTTGAACAAAAGCATTATGACAAAAAGCTGCAGTACACATTGTAAACTTCCTTCTTTAACCAGACAGGACTCTTATGGCAGAGAAATCCAAAGAGCCAAAAGAACAATACAGAAGAAAACTTTAATATTACATTATACTTGTTTCCAGAAATGTAATTTCTGGCACCTCTGGAGTACTTAGTATTGTAACATATTACCAGTGCCAATCCCAATGCTTTTCTAGTTTTATATGCCTCAAAAAATCAGTTAGTAGGATAACATTACTTCCACATCATTTACACTTTGTCAGAAGCCAAGCCAGATTATTTTGTTTAGCCTTAACTCACCTCAACATGATGCCAAAGCTCAGCACCTGGTCTCTTTGGAGTGGTAAATAACAGACCTTAGCAGACTCAGCCCACTTCTAACACAACAATAGGGACTATTCCAGTTCTTGCTGGGAAAAGGAGTCATCACTGAAGCATCACATGTACAGCATTGACATGTTCTAATGGAACTTGGGAAAAGGAAAATTAATTGATGAATTTACTCTGCACCATAAAGTAACTGCTGTTGTCACAGATAAAAATGCACAAGCACAGGTTAAAGTGTGCATATCCTGAGAGCAAGAGACAAGAGAATAAACATATGGAACTAGGGTAACGTGAAAGAGATGTTGCTTTTGTTTTAAATGACTTCTGTATCTGATTAAGCAGTTTTCTATTAAAATCATGATCACAAGCCAACAGCTTCAGTAATCATTTCAGTAAAGCTCTGAATTTTAGGGAGTGCTGTCTATTCCACCCACTGAAAAATAATCAGAATTCAAGATGCCTCAGACTGCCCACAAATTAAGGCAATAAAAATCCTCTTGTGTGTTTGTGGAAGAAAATAATTTTCAACATATATCTGTGGAAAGTTTGATGAAAATCAAAAGCAGCAGTTGCTACTGTCTGTATTTATTGTATACAATTAATTAGAATCTCTGGTGCCCTTACTGGATAAATACTGACATACCAAAAAATAGTAGCATATTTTGCCTTGTGAGTGGCAGTCATAGTAAAGTAGTTGATTGAATCACTATAGTTCTGTCTCCTATGTCACAAAAACTTGAATCTGACTTGTATACAGAAAAGCACTTACTGAAGAATCTATCTGATCTGGTTAAATCAATTTCAAATATGTAGAGCTCTGCAAACTCATATTTTCTCTTCACTGTGTTGTAATTGCTGAAATGAATCTGAGAATGGTGATTACATGTTTCTGTAACTCTCCGACCTTTTTCCTCTGCCCTGATGCACAGCCTGTTTGGGAGAAACATCTATTAGGATTTTTGTTGTCCAGCTTATATGCAAACTGCTAGGGATGTATATCTAGACCATTTATGTGTTTGGGGGTTTTGGATGGAACATCTAAAAATTAAAGAGCCACTTGTAAGACCAGACATTTGTAGGACAGCAGTATCTGATATACTGTATTTCATAAGGAGATGTAGAGATCAACCTCATCCAGCAAAAAATGGAAAGGGTTGATTGCACTCACAGCGAGAATTTGTGGCAGCTGCAGCAACTGATTCATTCCCTCAGCAGATTCTGTTTAAACTCATTTCCAAGTGTGCAAGAGTTCCATATTTCTTAATAGAACAGGATCATAAACCCTTTTTTCCCAGAAATACTTACTACCTTTAGTGATATTAAAGCATCAGTTCGGAGCCTTACCCACACAAGCAAGGACGTGGCTTTCTAAGAAGGCTATCAGGGGTTTCCTACTTCACCACTCTCAGAGAATTAACAAAGTCCACATCACTACCAGTGGCATTTTAGATCATGCTTGAAGCACTCCCATGTTCTTAGCTCCATTTTTAAAAAAAATCTTGCTTAGACAAGCAAACAAAAAATATAAAACAAAAAACAAACAAGTTTTAGGCTTCTCACAGGAAAAAAATATTCTTTTGATTCTAAGCTAAACATAATCAGCTTGTTTATTGAGAGTCTTGCAGTTAGTTCATTTCTACAGCTGGCACTGTTTGCGTGGACCAATTACAGTGCCTTTTACCAAAGTGGTTAAAAATTAATAATAAGCCCAAAAAGCCAATGCTAAATAAGTAAAGAGTGTGTAACAAGGCATAAATAATAAACCATTTAAACTGACACAAATGAGATGGTGACAAGAAAGATTGTGTTCACTATGCAACCTTGGCCCATGACCCTATAAACAATGCAGATTATTCCCATTTAGGGAGCACTCAGGAATGAAGCTCTCTGAACATATAACATCTGAGCAGCAGCATCCCACAATGTTACTGTGTGGCCAAAGACTGGCAACAGGATTTACATTTTTAACCTTGCATAAACAGAGCATAATGTTTCCCAGCAATCCTCAGTGGAAAGTCACATAGAAACTGACACATAGCTGAAAAATAAAATTTCTCCTTGAACTGGTCAAGAGATCTATATTAAGCTATGTTTGAGTTCAGTTAAGGTCATACATACAAATATTGATCAGCAGTTGAAATACTGGTTGGCAAATCTAAAAATTACATTTAAAATGCCAGAAGCCACGACTTCCTTCAGAAAAAAGCCCAAATAAGATCTTCATTAGTTTAAGTACTTCAGCAGATGCAGCAAAAGGAAGAAGACAGAGGGCGGTGTGACTTATTTGCAATTACTCCAGGATTCAATCACAAGGAGTTTGAAGAAGCTTTATGAAGCTGCATAAGACCTTCAGCTAATCCTTCTATTCATTTAAGTCAGTGAAACACTTGACTGGTGAAAATGGAAATGCAATAGACTAAAATTCAACTCAGCCCTCTCCAGCCCCCTAATGATCCATAAACAGCAGTTAAAAATACAGAAAAATGCAGGTAATAAACATTAATGTGTCCATTCCTGACAAACCTTGGCCTGCTTTCTCTGTTGCATCAATAGATGGCTCATTTGAAAAATAATTTTTAGTCTTTATTAAAATACACCTTTTTGCCGAACTTCAAGTATTTCAAGGAAGCATTATCAGTTTTGAAAGATTTATTTGCAATCAAAAGACGTTCAACACAGTCAGAAAATTTAATAATTTAGGCACACTGATAACCAGAGAACTCTGGTCCAAGCTTCTGGTCTGGAATTCAGTGTTTTGAGACAGAAGTGCTAATTTTATGTTTAAAAGGTAAAAACCTCTATTTGGCTGTGATTAAACTGAGAACACATTATTCACCAAGAGCAGTAGCCTTTTTCTACCAAACTTTATTTCTATTGAAATGATCAATGGCGTGTAGCTGGATTAACATTAATTTGCTGCCAGCCTTCCAAATCAACATTCCCTGGTAAAGATAGCATACAAATATTAGTATTTTATTCTATTTGTCTACATCCTTTCATTTAACATCCCTGCTCATATTTTATATTTTCAGCCTTTTATTTTTATAACCAGAAAGTCAGTTTTAGGTATTTCCCATATTAATAAACTGATATGCTACATTTTAAATTACCAAAAAAGTGAATATAATCTAATATTTTTCCTGATGATTTGAACCCCAAATTAAAGAGGAAAAAAACCATGGAAAACATAATATCAAGTAGGTACCAAAAGCAAATGAAACACTGATATGATGGAAGAAAATAGCACAGTTTTGTAAGAGACATTTAATACAGTCATACAACTTACCAAAAGCTTGGGTGTGGGAGAAAGCAGCAGATATTTTGATCTAAGAAACAGCCAAACAGATCAAATAAATACAGCTATTCATAGATAGAACAGACCTATATGTGCCAAAGAAGGAAACGAGATCTGCGAAGACACAATAATGGGCCAGAGGTCAGAGCTTGTGTCAGCCACCCTGCAGCAGCGCCCTCACTGTACTGCTCTTCAGTGCTGCCCTTCTCAGTTTGCATTTGACTTACAAGAAACCAGGTGGTGCCAAAAGAAATTACACTTTTCTCACAATCTTTTTCTGTTTTTTTGGTTTATTTCCTAAGCAGCAATGCTTCTTTATTTGTGCAACAACTCCGTTTTTTCTCTACAAAATACCTGTGGCTTAAAGCACCTTCAGTCACAATAGGACAACAGAGTAGGGTGTGCTGCATAAGATATCATAAAGTTGAACCACAGCAGACCAGCAGCTTTTGAGTCAGCCCATGAAAAGCTCTCAGAATAAAGCACATTTTCTCCTTGACCTTTACTTACTGCTGGGCTCTGACTCACAAGATTGTGTTTTCCCTCGTGGTGAACATTTGTTAAACCTGAGCATCATTTATCATGAATTCTCACACAGACCTTCCACAAAGAGCAAAATGCAAAAAATGAATCAGTCTTTTTAACTAGATACCTGGGCAGACATTACAACAATGACCCCTGAGGTGGATCCCTGCTGTTATTTGGCTTTAACCATGTTCCTCTTCCATCATCTTGTCATAAACAGAGTACTTGCCTGGCAGTTTGCTGAAGGTGCCACTTAAAAGAAAGACTGGAAAAGTTGCTAAATACTGAAGACTAAAACTTAATATAAATTTCTTGCAGTTTGTTACTGTCACACAAAACTGGGATAAGAACAAATTATATTAAAGCATAGGGAAAAAAGAAGCTGTTTATAGACTTTATTAGTTCACAGAGTGTAGTCTGTGATAATCTTTTCTCAACTGGCTGCCCAATAGGGCAGACTTTTATCTTTCTAAGAGTAAGTCATTGATATGAGAGGCAAAGTTTCAGCGTTTTCCAAAAAACCACATTTCCAAATAGCATCAGAAACAGGGCAGGAAACAAAATGTAGGCAGTGTCTGCCATCCAGGCTTAGAAGAAGCAGAAATAGAGAATTCTGTTCTGTGAAATATTCACCTTACCAAAGAGTGAATAACTCAAAAAGGAAGTGTCAATAACTTCTTCCCTCATCAGCAGAAGCATACAAGGCTTCTATCAGAGGACAGTTATAACAGTCAGTTTTAAAATCTCTAGCCATGCGCCAATAGTCTTGCTTGATCCTAAGAGTAACCCACCAAACCATGGCATCACCTCCTCTTGTCAGGCTGGTCTTAACACCTGCACTGCTCCCACCAGCTGTGCCTGAGGTCACAATAGCACTGAGGCAGAGCTGCACAAAAGCCCTGTGACAGGGCCACTGGATCCTCAGTGCCACCAGCCTCACTCCACAGATCTCCCCTTATCATCCCACGTTCAAACTGATGTAGCTACAGCCTCTATCATCCTCCTAAGCCCTGGCTCAGTGCAGTAAACCTAAGCCTAACAACTTCCCAACCTGCAGTTTTCTACCAGTTCCTTAAGACTGGGATTGATTAACTATAAAACAAATTGTCAAATATGCCATAACCTGGATTAGAACAGGCTTTTGCAGGCTTGAAATGTGAAAGGCACCAAGAGCAAGTCAGACTTGGAGCTTTTTTTGAAGTGAATAGAGAAATCTGGGCTGAGCCACAGGAAGGGTCGGGTTTGGGCCACTGCAGGAAGGAGGGAGGATCACCCTCAGGAGACAGATATTTCCCTTCAGGGTCTGGGAAAGCAATAGACACCTAAAGTCAGGTGAAATCATCCACCATTTGCAGAATCTAAAATCTTTGGGTTTGAACTCTAACATACCGTGTGCTTAATGTGGTCAGTTAAATTTTAATTATATTTTATTTTAATAACTTTTTAGTTCAAGTGTAGCTACAAAAGCAACAGGTGTAATCAGAGGAATTAAGAGCATAAAGCAGTATTGTTGGACAGTTCTCAGATGGAAATGAAAAGCAGAATTCATCAGCAGATTAGAAAAGTCAAACTATCTGCATAGTTTTCAAAATAGCATATGTAATAAGGCTTCCCTACTCTTTCACACAGCTCCTAAACCACGCATTCAGTTTCCTTTGAGTTCCCTTGTTTTGTGATTGTAATTGTGGTCATCATTAAAAATAGTCTTTTTCCCTTTTGTTTCTATGGGAAACAAACGTCTTTCGTTTTTGGGAGTTTTGTATGAAAAAAGCCTTGTTTTAAATTGAATGCCATTAGATACAGCCTTTCACACTGTGACTTTAGAGCCTAAATTTATAATTTATAGAAGTGATCAGTTACACGACATTCCATTATATTGCATACCTAAATTGGATCCTTTCGTATTATAACCCACACTTTCTAGTATCTAAATTGCCTTCATGCTGACTTGCACTGATTTACTGGCATGTCATTTACACCACTTATGAGACCACTAAATTTGGCTAGAGCAAAGTTCCTGCAAGTGGCAGCATGCTGTGCTACAAATAGATTTGCTGGGCTAGACCAGATGGCAAAATTCTGTTTTGCAATTTTGCTGGTGTGTGTGTCTGTCTGTCTGGAAATGACAAGACAAGAAAACAAAACCAAAAAATCCTCACAAAAGAAAGGTGGGGAAACATTGTGAAGAAGGAGGCACCATTAGAAGGCAGATTAACTGTATTAATGTGTTTATGTATCTCCTTTTAATTAAGGGGATCTTGTTTCCTACAAAAACTCCTTAGGGCCAAGCTGGTGGGTATGATCCCTCTGTAGGCCATCCACTTGAGAGTTGGACTCAATGATCCTTCCAAATCAAAATATTCTGAGACTCATTTATTGTCATTTCAGTAGAAGTAGTGTTAGTTCATTCAGGCAATGGGAATAATGGCTATTAGGCAAATTCTATCTTTCACTGAATAATTTTGGGAAGGAGAGTAGACACCACTCTGGCTTAGATTTGTCAGTTCTGATTCCTAGAGGAGGGCTTTGTATACCCAGTAAAATATCAAGAACCTGCTTGTTTTGTGACACAAAGTACAAAAGCTCAGTGACATAACTCTGATCTGAAACTGTCAACATCTGAACAAATGAAGAAAAAATTCACATTTAAATCAGAAAATAAATTGAGAACTCTTTTCCCTTTGTTCACTGAAGTAGCACAGCTATTTCAGATATATTATCAGATAACAGATCTCCTCTTCCAGAAGTTACAATTCCTAATGTATATGTGTACTTCAAATATCCACAGTTCATTAAAAGCAGGTAAAAGCAACTTGCCATGTATTATTTAGCACAAATACAGGCAAAGTTGAGCCAGTTTGGAACTTAAAAAAAAGCTCCTTTGAATTCCACTGTTGAACTCACAGAGCTTTTTCTTTCATGGGGATGTTTTTCATGGATATTTTTCATGATGGAAAAAGACTTAAAATCTCTGAAAGAAAATGCTCTATTGAGAGAAAAAGAGATCCATTTCCCTTATGTCACACTCACACACTTAAAATATATTGCCAGGTCTCCAATGTCAGCTGGAGAACCTAAGTGCAGATTTCTGTAGGTGAGCTCTTGTTGCTGAGAATGCAGTATGCAGACTAGATGTAGTTTAGGGATTTTATTTTGGAATATTTATAACCTGAGTGCTTGTTAATGATTGTGACAAATCAGATGAACTCTTTGAGCACATCTTCTAATTTAGTTATATCTGAGAGCAAACCATCAGGCAGACTCTGAAACAAAAGCACCAGAGATAATGAGGATATTCTCTTCAAAAGCGTGAATCTCCATCCAAATTAATGTACACTGCCCATCCCTAATTTAAGCATCAAAGGCAAGCATCATCAAAAGTGGGCATACTGAATTTTAAACTGAATTCTTAGCCAGAGGGGTGGCCAGAAGAATGAACAATCAACTCTTTTTAATGTATGATTCTAATTCCAAATGGCTATAACCCTCAGCCTTCCCTTCCTTGACCTTTCTCAAATACCCTCTTGTTTGATGCAGTGATCCTTCACTAAATATCCAGACCCATTTTGCAATTTCTTACATTTTATCTGTAATATCACTACAACTTGAGTTTGAAAATGCTGCTTCTAGTTTGCTGCTGCAATTAAGACTCAAAATTGACACATTAACTTCAGAGTATATCCCTGGAAAACATACAATAATTTAAATAATTTTCTTTTTATCCTAAGGACTTAGGGTCACATTGATACACAATGATTCAAAACTGTAGCTCATGAAATGTGTTTTCTAACATCATTTAGAAAGCAACATCAGTTGCTTTCTAAACTGCAATTGGCATCAAGTTTTTCTACTCTTATTTCACTTTTTAATTTAGTTACTCTTATTTCTTTATACCACTTTTAATCACTATTAGACCACTTTGGGAGGTGGTCTCATGTAGAATTGTGCATGGGAAAGTTTTGTGTAAACACGGAGCTTTCCCAGGAGCTGGCCTGAGAGCAGAGGTTTTCCCAGGAACAAATAAAGGCACTTGCTACTGTTTACAGAGTGTGTATTTTGATAACTCTGTTGTTTATAATGAAAACATCTGTGCAAGAGGCACTGCTTGCTCTGTAGTTAAGCAAGGTACTGTTACAATAAGGTGTCTCTGTCTCTCTCTTTCCTGTCTTGCTGACCGTGTTGCTGTGTGTTTTATTATGGCCATTCCAAGGGTTAATCCCCTAACTAACAGCAACAGTCTCACTGTTTGGGGCTGCAGTGCTCCTGTTAGGGGTTGAATAATTTC
>VXBI01016709.1:0-11946 GCA_013397375.1 Toxostoma redivivum
GAACAGGATGGTAGGTGAACAGACAATCAGTAAAAAAATCTTCTCTTTACTATCTTTTGCATTCATTCCACCTTGGAAGAGTCTGCCCACATAAGTGGGCAGGCTTAAAATAAGTACCCCTGGAGGTGCTTAGAAGATGTGATGCTGTGGTTCTTAGGAGCAAGATTTAATGGTGGCATTGGCATGTCTGTAGTTCAACTTAAGTATTTTAAATATCTTTTGCAACTTAAGCAATGCTATGACTTTCTGTGCACTGCTGTGTAATGCTAAATCTCCTGAGGAAGTTTCTCCCTGGTCAGACCTAAATCTCCCAGCAAAGTATTTCTCCACTGCCCTTCTGCTCTAATATACACAGCCTTCATCCAGGACATAGAATAACAGGGTACAATCCCCCCTCTACATCAGATTTGTCTAAGAACATCCCTCTCTCATCTCCCCAGAAAGCATCTCTTCAGTTTTCCATCTGTGAGTGTTCTTGGGCAAAGCACTCTCAGTCAGGAAACTGATAGAAGATATTCCTTGAGCCAGAGGGTTCAAAGTTACCTTAAGAAATTTCAATAGTGCAATTTGAAGAATCTCAGGCAGACAATAATGAAAAATGTTGGAAATCTTTCAATGTTCAGAGTGCTTTTTATATTATTTATAATAAGGGGACACTAATGGTACAACCAGCTGCTTTTCCTGCTCCCTCTTTAGAGTTGGCCCTATTTTTAGCCTCCTCATCTTAAAAATTAAAATAAAAAATAGAGGGATAAAAATCTATTTAATGATTCCTTAATAGACTCCATATATTAGCCAAGCTCCTTTTTACCTGAGAAAATAATCTGTAAAAGGTAATGGGTACGTCTTCCCCAAAAGATTTTGGGAATACACAGGACAGGCAATTATGAACTTAGTGCATTAGGCAACTACTAGGCAGATTTATTAATCTAACTTTTGTAACATAGTTGTTTTAAACAGCCATTATGATAAATCATTTTGGAGGTCCAGTGCTAAATCACACTCCCCTTCAGTTTCATGTTTGCCACCAAAATCATTGTAAAAGAAAAAGAACTGACAATGGTCAAAGCTGGTATCAAAGATTTTAATACCCTACAACAGCACATCTTCAACCAATTTGTGTGGGATATTACTAGTAGCTATTTAATGCAGAGCAAAAGCCTAACCACAAGAAAACTTGCCTACTGCATCCACCCAAGCAGCTGGGCATTGACAAGTCTCACAGGTTTGTTTTTCTTTCTGAGCCACATAGAATCACCTGTAATACATCCACTTCTGTATACAAATAATGAATTAAAATAATACTAAAAATGGAGACTATCCAGGATTGCAAAGGAATACTGAGAATCCCTGGTTGCCAGTCTATTCTTCTGTGACCCCAATATTCAAATCTAAGCAAAGTTCACCTAATTTTACAACAGGAAGTTGGGTACTCTCAAAGTTACAAGTTCCTCTGCTTTACACTTCCTGTTTTCCTCAAATATAAATTAATTAAAGCGGGAAACTAAATGACAGAACTCTTTCTCTCAATACTCTTCACACCTCATGTCTTCCTCCTTTTGCAATCAAAATATCAAAAATAATATTAAATGAACATTCAGAAACATTAAGTAAGCAACACCTGTTATGTACCTGTGTACCAGTTTGTGTTCCCACCATGATCACTAGAACAGACACAGATTCATTGAAATAGGATCTGAAGGTGTGCATCCAGGCTAGGAGTCACTTAACAGTATGGATATACAAATAATAAGCAAATCTTGATGAAAGAGAACTTCTGACAAGAACACAGAGATCAAAATCAATATTTTAATATCTAAATTAAATCAAACTTTCAAAATGAAACTCCACACTAAAAACTGTCTTCCACTAAAAAAGAAATAAAAATACTTGCAGTTTCTGAACAGTGTAACAAAAATGCAAATAGAAGGAGAAATGTAATTTGAAGACCAGTCTCACCTTGTTTAAGCCCAAATTGCTCAACTGGTGCTCCACTGAAGTAACAGTTACTTAAATTGGGCATTTGAATGACTAACAGCAAAACTTGGCACAAAAAATGAAATCAGCCTGACCAGCAATGCAGTGGGATCAGGGATGTTGGCTATTTGCTCCTAAGAGACAACCATCTAAATTCACATGGCTAAAAGCTACCTCATATTTCTCTTAAAAGGATGTATCAACCCTGCTTTTCTTATGGCTTTCGACAGGACAAAACAAAACAAAACAAAACAAAGCAAAACAGCAACAACAACAAAAAACCACAGAACTACATCTGATAAAAACTAGTGAAACATAAACCATATAGGCTGCAATGATTCATCGAATTTACATAGTAGCTGCATGCAAGGTTTCATCTCCTTTGAACAGGCAACCAAACCTGATATCCTCGATCTGTTCTGTGAAAGCTATTGTTAAGAATATCAAGGCAAAACATTACTTCAGCTGCCAGCACATTTCTAAATTTAACACCAGACTCCTAGAACCTATTTGTGCCCACAAATTATTTTAATTCATAGCAGATGATTAGACAGGCTGTAATCAATGAAAAGGTAAGGGTAAAAATCTCTTTTGCTTCTCCTTTAAGTCAACATTTTTGAGCAACCTCCTGAGCATACTCTTAGAAATAAAAGACATAGAGCCTTCACCTGTTGACACACAGGCACAGATGGTACACTGAGCCAAACAGCAGCACATGAGGCCAACATGGATGTGCAGGCTGAGCTCTGCTAGCCAGCTGACACCTTTCCTTCTGGTAAAATTAGTTGACGTGGGAGATGGGGGGCAAAGAGTGTCTGATTAGGCAGCATTTAGGTGAAATTGCACCTGTAGCAAAGCACTGTACAACATACCCCAGCTGTCCACTTTCCTGCAAGAAAAAAATTAGGGCATCCCAGAGTAATGGGAGTAGTGCATGGCACAAATTGACTTTAAGGTGCTCCAGAGACCAGAAGATTTGGCCACAATCTGTTGGAACCCAGAACCCTGTGAGTTTTGAACTTTTTGTGCTTCCTGACACTGACCCCCCAGGAGAACACTGCTTTTGACTTGAGGTCTTGGGGAAAGCTTCCAAATTTGAGAGATGGAGTTAGAGTCATGAGTGTGTGGTTGGAATAGAAGTGTGTGATTTCACGTGGTGAAGGGTTTTGAATTTGAAGGTTTTAGAATATAGTAATAGGTATAGGACAAGATGGAGGATTTGGGGTGTTGTCTTTTTCTGTCTTCTTCCTTCTTCTTCATGATTTCAGGTGATAGTTTCTGGTTGGATAGTTGATGCTGCACTGAGGGTCACAGGAGTTTGGTTATTGGGTCCAAAGTATAAATAATATAGGTTTTAGTTCTTTATTGGACTGTTTAGCTTTAAAAGACTTGTAACTAGTTAGATTCAGCCTCCATTTTGCTCACTTTTAGCTGGTAGCTAGAAGTTCTGCAGAACTCTCTATACTTTAGATAAGATTTAATAAACAACCAAGTCCAAATATGAGAAAATTTGTTTCCATGTTTTTAATCCTGACTCTGAGTGAAGACAGAAGAAAATGAAGACAAACTACTAATTAAGTGGTGCAGTTAACCCTTTTACAGCAATCTCCTGGAACTGTTGGCCTCCTGAGTATGCAGAGTCCCAAACACCCCTGTCTTCTTGTTACAGTAACCTGAGTAACCTCACTTCCCATTTCCTGCTCCATCTGCGGGTTCCCCTGCTCGGCTGCCCACCTGTGGCCAGCTGCAGGGCTCAGAGCTCAGAGCACAGCACCTGATTCCATCAGCAGGGTCACCACGGAGCGGAGCAGGATGCTGCGTGTGCGTGGTTCACTTGTCAGCACGAGTCCCACTACTCATCCCTGTGCAGCCTTCCCTTGAGCCTCACTCCAAGCAGGGCTCCCTGGTGCTGGCTCCCTGTTTGACTAGTGCCAGTGTCCCAATGCTCCATGGTGGTAGTGCCAGGCTCCCATAAAGCCAGAGTTTTCACTTGCTGAGCGCTCTGCCTCACCGCTGAGGAATCCACCCTGCCTTTTGTTTATAAAATCTGCAATTAAGCAAACTGAGGGGCTTAAACAGGTGAGGCTCTGCAGAGTTCACAGGTTGTTTGCTGTGAGTTGCATGGTCACTGCTGTCCTAAATGGGGGTACAAGATAAATCACCAATCCCTTTCAGAGAGGGAGTATCTCCAAGTAAAAAAGAGCAGCTGCCAAACCAAAGGCCCAGGGGTAGAAATGGACGGCTGTAACAGAAGTGTTGAGCACTAGTTACAGAGAGTGCTTTAATGAGCTTGTAGCTCATATACAGACCAAGGTTAGAGGGTTAAACTGTGATTAGAGTCCCACTGCTTCCATCGCCAGTCTTTGGGTCACAAGTGATCTTTACAGATAATTTCTTACCATGCTGCTGCCTGGGGTGCATTCATTTGCTCTGCTGTCAGTACCACAGTGGCCCATCACAGGGCCTCAGTAAGGATTGTTGATAACCTTTCTTGATGCACAGAGAGAGCACCATTTTGTTGAGTGCTTTATAGACCACTTACAATGTTATAATAATGTCTGTCATCTGCACTGTTATCTGGTGTGGGTGTGGTCACATGTGCCTCTTGGGTTTTATACCTGTTTCTGTAGAAATGGTGGACTACAAATGCCAGCTGAAAGGGTCATATAACTACCAGATCTTCCCATTTTCATGTTAGAAAAGCATTATCTGGAGTACTCACCTCAGACTTCTCCTCTTCTTCTAAAACCAGAGACATGCTCATGCATTTCTCTGGGCTTCTTACCTGCATTTCTTCAACATGTACCCAGCACCAAAAAAACCCCAAAAAACTTAATAGTGGGATAAAATTACAAAATTTATCATACAGCTTGCAAATATTCAGTTTCTTTTTGTAAAAAAGCACCAGAAAATATACAGATAGCTAAAAGCCATAAAGAGAAACATCCTACAAGTAAATAGAAATTCTAGGGTAAGCTTTGAATTGTTACAATTTTAAGGTAATGTTTTGGCCAATTTTTAATCAATACAGTTATTTATTTTTATTAAGTTCACCTTTCTTAACTTGCAGTACATGGACTTTTTGGGCAGACATTAGTCTTTTGAGACTCATTCTCTGCTTGAATGATCTGTCAAATATCTGCAAAATGTTTTCTTGGCTTTTGACTAGTTGCAAGTAGCTCATTCTCTCTGACCAGATAATAAAAGAACAGGACATTTAAAATCCTTTGACAAATTGGAATATATCCAAATCCTTTTTGGGAAAAATAATTTTTGTACATATGAATCTGAGGCGTGTTTTTAAAAATATTATGCAACTAGCAATTGAAACTTCTACTTCAGTTAAGACTTCAAGGAAAATCCATACCTTACAAAATGCACATGCTTTTAGGTGATAGGATAAAGTGAGTCTTCTCCCCAGCCAAGTTGAGGAAATCAGAAGTTAGTATTTCTATTATAATGTAATTAAGTTATGAGTTGGGATTGGATATTTGAAAGTGTTGAGTACCTAATTCTTCCTGGGTAGTTTAAAATGCAAATACCCGAGAAGTTGAGCTTTTCTCCTTCAATGAAATAGTCTTTTTGCAATAGAGTAATTGAGGTTATCCTCAAAAGGGTCACAGAGTCAGCCACAGGTATTAGGTTATTTAGACTATAAGAGATAGTCTAGATACAGTAGATGCAATACATGTTTTAATACATGCAGTTCAGTGGTCCTACAAACTTGTAGTTCCTTCAAAATTGTAAACAGTAAAATAAGTGCTAGAATGTCTTTTATTGTATTAGGGGAGCTCTAGTTACCCACCACTGTTTTTCTGTGTCCCACATTAAAAAGCATTATTACAGTTGCAAAGCCCTGGAAAGGTCCTCCATGAATTCCCTTTCTGCACAATAGACTTGTTCGAATACTTTTCCCTCCTTGCCCAAATCCACCCATAGCACTGGTTTAAAGTAAGAGCAGCTATGCTATTTTCTCATCAATGCCTGCACAGCTTTCTCAGTCTGCTCTCAAGGTTCAACTAGTCATTATGTCATTATGACTTTTTCTGTGATAGTAATTTTAAATTATCAAGTTTATTAATTTATTTATTTCGACAACAACTTTGACATGAATAAATATTGATAATCTCAGTTTACCAAAGGGCTTGTAATTGTGAAAACCCAATTTGAAAAACTTGTCATCCAGACTTCTTGACCTCTAGAGTGTTTTATACTGAATTTAGGTATCGGTAGTGTTTTCTACATCTGTAAACATATGTTGCCTTTACAAATGGCCTTAATGCAGCTGTCTGGAAAACAGGGGAGATTTGGTGATTGTGAAAAGTTAATATACAATAACTTAACCAAAACCATCACAGCTTTGTGGCAGAAACATGGACAGACCTCAGCCTTCTCTGCCAGATCTCCATTTTTTTCCTGAAATCTCCTGTACCATTAAGCCCCCGACTGGAAGCTTTCCAGGGGAGCTGTTTTGTGATAGAATATGTCCTTTTAGGAAAATTAAATACTATTTAGGATGTAGAAAAACTGCAGAAGCATAAACAGTCCTTCTTCAATAGCTCACCCAAAATCAGACCATTTTCCTCCCTGCCTGTGCATGCCACCATCTGCCTCCCCTCTACCCTTCTTCACCTCCTTGTGGGTCAGAAAGGAGGGCTTCACCTAATTGCACAGAACTGGAAGGGTCTTGTCATAATCAGTTTATGCATCAGGCATCAAGGAAACAAAAAAAACACCCCATAATTCTAATACCCATTCAAGAATAAAATTTTTAAAAGCCACATCATAACCCAAATGCATTTTTTCCCCCATGAAGTGTTGTTAGATACCAATCAGCTTTATTCAGACTCCAGAAAGAAATGAAATCTGACTCCTGCAGAAAAGTGGTTCCTTTGCTGCACACCTCTTATTCATCCCCAGAGCAATTTCATCTCATGCACAGACTGAGGCAAAATCCTGTGGACAAGATGGTACATAATCATATAATTAAATCTGCTGAAGTCACAAACCTCAGGGGTGTAACTGAGGCTATGTAGGCACCTCAAAGTGTAGCCCGTTCATATGTAGGATATGAAATTACAGCATAGGTGGAGTTTGCAGTATTGGAGATTTATGCCTGAGCTAGTGGAGTGATTGGTAGAAGCTGGCATCACCCTCAGGGTCAGCAGTCAGGATGGGGTGCCAGGCCGTCTCCTTCCACAATTAACACTGCAGCTAACAGCTCCCCACCACCAGTTCCCCCACGGCTGCCCCTGCCCAGCTCCCAGCCCCACCTGTCTCCTCCATCTGTTCATCCTCATCCCTACATCGTGCCTTTCAGACATCAGAGAAGGCTGGGAAGATGAAAAATGGTTCTGTGGGCAATAGTTCTGTTTCTGAGTCTCAAGTAGATTAGTTCAATTGCAAGAAATTGAATTGCTAGAAAGTGAAGGCTCTCTGTGTTACCAAAAGTCTGAGAGGGAATATGCCTGAAAGGACTCCTTCTTACCTTTAAGTTCACATCAATTATATTTCATTCCTCTTCAGCACAGCTAATCCTGACTTACCTTCAGATAAAAGAGAAAAAAAAATAGGTCAGTGTTTGAATCTGTGTGATACACAGACTCTAAAAGGAGATAGACAACTCAAACTTTACTTTTTAAACAACTGAAATTAGTTTTAAAGACTTTTACAAGATTCTGAGTGTCCTTAACTCCTGCACTGTTGTGGAAGACTTATATAAAAGCCAACACAATATCCTGAGGAAATAATAAAAAGTAAATTAATCTAGAAGTTACACCTAATGCAGAAATATTAACTAAACAGTAGAGCTGGCACTGCAACTGAAATAATCTTGTATTTCTTTTATCAGTAACAATATGGAAAATTATGCAAGAAAGAAAACAGAATTGTCAAGTTGATTGTGACCTCTTTAATTTATGACCTGGTTTTGATATTATAGCCCATACTGCAAGCATCTGAACTTGTCTATCAGCAGAACTGGGGGTGTCTTCTCTGTTTACTGCTCTACAAAATCATAAACTACAATAAGAAACCCCAGAGTGGCTAGGGAGAGATTTTAACTCCAAACTTGTTAATGAAACCATAACCTCATAAATTCTATAATCCAAGCTGATGCAGTGGACGATTACCTGCTGGTCTGAGGCACATTTGCCTCACAGCCATTGCAGTCTCTCAGTACTGACCAACAATCAAAGGAGAACATGTATTGTGGATATGACTGGACAAACATGACTGCCATTCTCACCTTTAGATCTTGTCTTTGTTTCCAGTTTCATGCCGCTGCCTGTTCTCTATTTCTCCAGTCAGTCATGATGCCAGCCTTCCTCATAGGCTACTTTCCATGCCTGGAAAGGACTTCTGAGGGATCTCATTACCCTAGAAGTCCTTTAAGGTTATATGCAAGGCTCAAAGCCTAGAGAAAACTCATCTAGTCAGGTTGTTCATGGAGTAGTGTGGTGGTGCCAAATTCTTCCTTCTCCTTGTCTGTTTCTTCCACTCCCTTATCCTTACATTGGCTTGTTACATCCATGGCTGTTTTTTTAGCTGATACCTGCACAGGTGCTGCACAGAGAGGTCTTCCTCCCCACCCTGAGCTCCTCACCTCTGTGATAACACAAGCACAGAGCAAGAGCAGCAGCTCTGCTTCACCCAGAGAGGTGACAGCGAGCAGCAGCCTGGGATGCAGCTGTGTCTCTCCCTGAGAGGAGCCTGCAAGAAGCACAAGCCCAGACAGTGGGTATAATCCACAGTTTGGGTATATGACCTGGTATCTTGTTTTTGTCTACATGTAGTATTTCAAATAGACAGGGAGTTCTATTCTCCTGGCTGTCGCCTCTCAGAAGGGTTTAAGCACAAAATGTTCAGTTCAAGTGGTACCAGAGAAACCTGGGAGCCTAAAATAACATCTTTGGCGGCAGCACAAAGAAAGAATATCCAAATGTAACAAAGCTAGGCATAAATCCATTTAGCATCCTGTTCTCTTTCAAGCACATTTTGTGAGCACACCTGCTCCATATACAGGCTGTATCTGATCTCTAAAAAATCTTTGCCTATTGTAGAACATGACAGTTATAGAGGTCCTAATGAATCCTTTTGGTTCTTGAAAAAAAAGATACAAAATTAGTTTAATTTTCAGGAAAAATCAGTTTTTATCTGCAGCTGCAAATTATTTAAAAGTTATTGGACTGTACTACACAGCAGGAGAAAGAATGCAAATGGCCAGAGTTACTCTTCTGCCTTTTATCCGCAACTTCCATGTGGCCGCCATAAAAATGTTCTCAAAATATGTCCTTTACAATGACTCTAGGTGGAAGGCACCTTCTATCTATTGTCACTGTAAAGGTGTGATACAAATCTCATAGCTAGACTTTTTACATGATGTTTTACATACATAGTTTTGCCAAGCATAGTCAAACATCTTTAGTTCAAAGTTCATGTGATACAGATACAGAGCACTGCTTGTAAAAATTCCTAAGTTTACTTTATCATGGCCAAAGATTTCAAAACTAGGCATCTATATTCACATTCAGACATTTGACTAAGTTTCCTGTTTTTCAACACTTGCCGCACCACTGTGAGCAATTCCTACTGGTTCTTTTACAGCTTCTTCTCAGGATGAAGAACCCTTCACAAGAAAGTTCTGCCTTGCCAGACCTGTTAAGTATGGCTTTACATAGATGCCACAGAATATACTCAATATTATATATTCAAAAAACCTGGCAAAAATTAAAAGCATCCCTATACCCATATTCAGGAGTTAAAAAAAAAGTGACATGCTTTAACACTGCTCAGCCTTTAGATGCAAGTTTGAGTTCCAATGGGTTTCCAATGACTGATCACAAAACAAGTTTGCCTGTCTTCTGAAAAAGAAAGAAGAGTTCAGCCAGACCTATATGCTGCCATTAAGGCTAAAAATCTCATGCTAAAGCTGAGGCCTAGAGATGACTGCAGGGAATGGATGCAAGAACTGGAACAGTTCTGAATAAACAATAGAAATGAGGATTAGTGAGCCATTCTGATCGGCTAATTACATCAGAAACTTTCATAAAGTTATCAAAGCACACAGAAAGATAAAGCTTTACTACAGCCATATATGAAATACATGTGCACACATATTTGTGTGTGTGCATTACGCATTTAACATGCATGTGCATACATGTTTAACATCTAAATTTCATTTTTGGTGTTCCAATGTAAACAATCCCTATTACAGAAACAAAATATCTTACTGTCAGGTCTCAGGGAAATTCTTCATCTGATTCCTTCAAACAAAACACAAGTAGATGGGGAAAGTACTGTAGATAGCCATCAGTACCTCACTTTCCCCTACAGTAGACAAGGATTCAACAGTTGAAAAAGCCAGGGAAAAGGGTGGAGAACACTACTATTGATGGAAGCACTGGACTCTTACCAGAAGAGAGCCAGATGACAGAGCAGAGCTGTTCTGGGAGGGGCAGGACACAGTACTCTCATTTCCAAGTGGCATCAAAAGAGATTGCACTGTGTACTCCCCCAGGATTCCACACATCTGAGTTCACCCTGACCACAATGCCTCATGCTGATAGCATACAGCTGCTTCCTTCACAGGCACAGATAATAGCCTCACTTCTGAAAAAGAAAACAATTATGACCTTTCCATTTACATCTGTGGACCTGCAGATAGAAACAAGGGGCAAGAACAGGCATTGATCATCTATCCCTTCTGTAATTCTCACTTCTGTCTGTTTTTGTCTTACTGATGCTGTAATATGTGGAAGCCACCATTGCCCTCTCTCTTTATCAATATGGAGACAGTCAGTTATCAACATAATAAAGATTTCTAATCCAAGTGGCTGTCTACCCTGCTAGCTCTACCTCCAAGGCAGAGAGCAGCACAGCACAACTGGCCCACCCAGCTGGAGGCCCTGACATTGGGAAAAATAACAGCTTGATGTGAGCAATCAAGTGAACTGATAGCTCCCTGTACCTTGAACAGTCTTACTCCATGTAAGACAGTAGGACTGTTTCTCATTTTATGCCAAATTAATAGTGCAAACACAACCAAAAATGGGGAAAATATATACGCCTGCAACTTCCAGCTGGGAAGAAACTTGACAAGATTGTCAGAAATAATTGCAATGCTTCCCATTATTCCAAATAAAGTGAAACTGACAGAAAATAATTAATAATGAGATCTTCCACACTGCTACATATAGCAAGACCTGAGCTGTTGGAGACTTACAGTCTGCTTCTATGGGTTCAAAATTTGAGACTTGCTACTCTTTCAAAAGAATTCACGTGGAGAAAAAATATTTTCTTTGTAAGATTCAGGTGCCACAACGCTTAATGATTAAGACAAAGCCCTCTGAATTTAAAGAGCTATCAGGTGGAGTAATTAGAGATTAAATTAGTTTGTGTCATAGCACTAAGCAAAATTATTACAACAAATAGTCTCATCCATCTGAAGAACATAAGATCTTTGGAGTTGTGGAAATTGGGAATCTAAGGGCAAGACATTAGCAAGTGTTGGAAAACTGAGTCCAGGTAATAATATGTGCAGAGAAGGACATGAAGGCAAGGCAGAGTTGCAATGAAATGTGCCAACTACTACTGCAGACGTAAAAACAGTACATTTGATGAAAAAACAACCATCAGAAAATGCCCTTATTGCAATTAGCAGGAATACCAGATACCAACAAAACATAACAAAACAACAGTTCTGTCAGGGCATAACGCTGTTTTTACAAACTGTCGAGAAGAACACAAAATATATAAATTCATAAACACATACCAAATAGTGTTATGTATATATTGCATATCAGAAAGAGAATTGTGCCTTAAACCCTGACTTTTCGTACAGATCCTAAATTCAACTTTGCCTGACACAAGAAACCCAAATCTATGTCCAGGAAACTAATTTGCCTAATCAGAAATCCTTATCCAGCCTACCAATTAAGTCCAGACCTCTGTTCACCTACCATCCTGTTC
>VXBI01016711.1:0-10724 GCA_013397375.1 Toxostoma redivivum
TATTATTATATATTATATTGCAGCCTGAATTTTGGTAGAGAGCATCACAAGTCCAGTTTCCAACTCAAGGGCCCTCAAGATCAGGTCACCTAAACAGCAGCCAAGCTATCAACCTCTACATAAAAACACCACCTGCAATTCTTTACCTGTTATTCCATACATCCACCAGCTCTGTTAAAACCACCCTCCCCCCCAAAATAAGTTCCTGAACCTGGAGTTTTGACATTATTTTTCTAGCAGAGGGAACAACATAACTGTAGTTTAGAACTTCATCAAATGTAAGTAAATTGATCAAATTAGTTGCTACAGCATATGTCTGTGGTTGATTTGCCTCACCAGATTTCCTGCAAGACACTTGAATATGGCCAAAAATACATTATATAACGTTTTCACCTTTGATCTTCGTGTTTGCTCTCAGCAATACCTTTGAAGAATATGTGCTTAAATTACAGAGACATTGTTACATGAAGAGTATTATTACTGACTCTTGTTTTTAATTAGGATGTAAAGGCTTCATGCAAGATCACCGTACTGGTGTTAGTACAAAAATGTCACCCGTCCCTCAGGGATCATATATTTAGGATACAGGAAACACAAAATTATACATTATGAAGTGCCTTTTAAAATTGCTGTATTGTCAAATTCCATAAGTTTGTGTCCCAGTTTTCCTAATATTTATTTATTTTTAGGCATTTACATTCTCACTAAGTTTCCCAAGTACAATATGAAAGATGAGACCTCCAAATTAATTCAAAAGATGAAGCCTGGAAAGCAAGGATTAAATCAGATTGTTGAAAACAAGTCTCTTTGTACAGCTAACTGAACGTAAAACCCTTTGATCAAAGCAAAGAAAAAACTAGGAGCATCTGTTTCTCTAGTCATGATTCTAAAAAAGTTGCTAAGTACCAATGTACCAGTGTGTTAAAAAAACCCAATTATCAGGATAGTGTTCCAACAGAATCCTGGTTTAATTCATTTCCTGTCAAAATACAGAGTTTGCAATAGTTAACTGTAGAAATTGTTCATTCCTCATCTTTTTTACAGTTTTACCACTAGAATTGCCTTTGAAGAAAACTCCATCAAGCCAGAGGTCAGTCATGTTTCATCCACCTACTCTTCCAGCCCAACATCAGTATAACCAGTGCCTACAAAAGTCAGTGGCTATAACTGGAACCCACTGAGACTCAATGCTGTTTCTCTGCATAGGTGGCTGGCTATTTCTTCCCTCTGGCAAGGCATTTGGTAGTGACATAAACCCTGGATTCATTCCTGAAATCCAGCAGACTAACACTCTTCTGTTCCTTTCAGAGGATCTTACTCACTTGGGATGGATTTCCAAGCAGCCAAGGACAGAGGGCTTTTATTTTTCTAGTGCAAAAACTACAGTAAAAAACAAGGCAGCCGCTTCTAATTTCTGGGATCTTTTGTTCATTAACAAAGGCATCATGTCTTCAGCCTCTTAGCATTTCTTACATGACTTCTGAGGCTCCTTCCATCTTTCAACACTGTAATTTTTTTCCACTAAAGTGCAGTTCCAAAGACAGTGATGAATGCACTGTGATCATTTTTCCATGACAACTTGCCTATCCCAGTTGCTTTGGGACTGCCTCAGTGTGTTCTGGTCACTACTTGGCAGCATCCAGCTGGATCTCACTTGGGTTGTCAAGGTCATGGAAAAGATCTGGCTGTTCTTATAAATAGACATGAGTTGAAAGATATATGTAAACTCTTTGCCTTTTCAGGAGATCCTTAATAGGGCAACCTGTATCGGTTTGGTCCGTTGAGTTCATATTTAAAGCAAACTCAGAAGCTGGGAGTGTGGCACAGTCCTGGAATCTGGATTTCTGCTCATCTGAGGGGAGCAGAATCTCATTCCTCTCAGACCCAGCCATCTAATAGGAAACTTAAATCTTCTAGCAGATGTTTTAAGGATAAACACTTTTTTTTTTTTGTGAAGGGAAGAGAGGGCATTCTCATCACTTTCTTAGGCTGTTGCAGCTACATGTAAGTGCCTGCATCCTTCTGGATCCATCCTTTCTGGATGTTCAGCTTTGTTGGGAATGTTAGGACTAGCTATTACTGGTAGGATTTCTTTTTCAGATGTTGTTATTCCCATAGAAGTCACTATTTGGTCTATGACGAATGACAAGCAGAAATAAGAAAAGTCTCACTCTGGTTTAGCAATCTAAAATAAACATAGAATTTTCAGAAACAGCAGTAATTTAAATATAAGGCTAGATCAGAAAAATCACTTTCCAAACACCTTTTCCTATGATGATTTTGGAGAGACTTCTTTTTCCTAAATATGTATAGAAGTCAGTCATTGCATTATCTGAGCTTGAATCACTGAATTCTCTTCCACTGAGGTTCCCATAAGGTCTTGTATGTTTCAGCCTGTCAAGGTAGTTTCTAATAATAGCAGTACCTGAGGGAATAATCTTGATTTTGAATGCCTTTTCTTGATATGTTTATCAGTCACTTTTTTCTATTTTGCAGCATGTTTGATCTTTTAAAATCCCATTAATTAGGTGAATTGATTGAAATATGATAGGTTTCAATTCAGATCCCCTAAGTCATTAAAAAAAAACAAAAAGGACGTTGCAACTTTAAACTGCAGATTTCTAGGCTGACTGAGTTTCAATTTTCTGGAAACAAAAATCTCTCTGGTTGAAGGTCATCCACTTTGGACAGAGTAATATCTACATCAGAGCCAGAATGACATTTTTTCCTGGGTGTTAGAGCAGACCCAATGGGGTAAGGGAACCCCAAAACTCTCTTAGTGCTTCAGGCTGTGGGTGAGATTCAGGTGAGTCCAGGATGAGCACTGTATCTTTCTTCTAGATTCCTATTTCAAATCAAGTTGAAATAGGAGCTTGGATCTTTTTCTTTTAAAATGTCTATTTTAACGAGCTATGAATTTTAAAGTAAAAGAAGAAAGTGAGTGGAAATACATTTTTCTCATTGGTTCTCTGGATGTAAAAAAAAAAAATCCTTTCTAACAGGAAAGCAATTTATCATTTACCTTTAAAGACCCAAACCAGGACAGCAAAATTATATGGGCTGACCATAAAGTCAGCCTTTGCAGGCATGCTGTATATTTTGATCCCTCCATTTTATTGTTTTATCCACTCTTAAAGTCTCAGCTTTTGGGATAATTACTCTTTTTACTCTGTGCAGTCTAAAACCTGCAAAACTGTGTAGCTGAGATTCTGATACTGCCAGTTTAATAAATAATAGCAACAGTAAAGTCAACAAACAATCTGAAATCACACTAACATGGAGAAAGAAAAGAACTGTACTGTTTATCAGCAAATTTCTGAGTTACTGAAAATAGGACACAATTTTAATAGCTCACTGAATTTTTTTGCAAGATGCCATCTTCAAGTAATTTCAGCTGTAGATTTTGTCATCTTTAACTCATTCCTTGTTGAAGACATTGCCTTGAAGACATCACCCAATACTACTCCATAGGAACATTTTTCATTCTAAGTAAGTGTTTTCAACTATGGTTCTTATGATTTTCCTTCATATCAGTGCATTCTGTGTCTTTTTCTTCATATTCTGAATATGCTTTCTGCATACTCCAAATTTCTGGTTCTTAATGCCATCCTGATTGTATACTATATATTTTATGATGCTCGACAGTTTGTCTTTTGTTTCATTTTTCTTAGCAAAAAAAAATTCCTGATAAATCTTACCTTTCTTACAGTGTCTTTTTTTTTCTGAGATCACTTACTGTCTATAGAATGCCCAGTAATCACTAAAAATAAATACTGCAAATACAGTAGGTGTAAAAGCTTGGTAAAAATTAACTTCATTGCAATGCCTGTTGTCCTAGTTTACTGAAAATTCCAATCAGAGGAGAGGAATAATGACTGGTTGTGTTAAGCAGGTTTGTGCACATTGAGCCCATAAGTATGATCATTGTTTTACCTTATGTGGGTCAATAATGGCTTTAAAAAGTCTGGGAAAAGTTAAATCTAGTGGACCTGATTTTAATCTGGTAATCTACCCATCATTAAATCTATGAACTAAACCATTCCCTCTCTTGGAAGAACAGCATATTCTGTGAACCATTTCACTGTGATTGCTTTTTGGTGAAGTGGACAAACACAGCTCTGAATGGGAAAAACAGTATTTTATGCATATATGTGCAAAGGTACACACACGGAACATGTGAGGACAATTTGAAAGGTTTTCCTATTTCATGATTCTTTTGCTCCTATTTGTTTTGTGGCCTTTGTTAAGTAATGTGGGGCTGTACTTCATATCTCCCTCCATAAATTAGATCCTGAAATGCCCATTATACAAGTAACATTTTAAAAAGTGAGTTTTTCTCTAGTATATGTCAGTATGAAACTCACTGAAAAGACTCACATTGCTGCTTCCCATGCCACATGGTGAAAGTGCATCTTTCACTTTAGGCTTATTTAATTAAGAGACATGGCTTTCCTGTCAGCTGCCTCTAAGCTTTTAGACACACTTTGCAAGCCAAATTTTAGTTTTAAAAGATTGACTGACTGATTTAGAACCCTGTGGTAAGGTCATCAGGTATCATGACTTCATTCTAATTGTTTTTTGACAGTGTAATACTTCGAAGTTTGAGGTTCTGGCTGAATTCATAGGAAGCACCATAGGTTAAAAAGAATCACACTCTTCAGTGCCTCAATCAGTTCCAGTCTTTAACTAATATTCTCTGAGGTGTATTAAAGCAAGAATGAGCTCATTTGAATAACAAGGAAGCCTATAACTTTTGAGACTGTAAAACTGCAGACTAAATGCTTTGGCTTGAAAAATTGCTATGATAAGCAATGTGCCATATCAGCTTCTTGCCATAATTTAATGTCACAACAATGCAATAACTAAAGCTGTAGTTATAAATTTTGTGTTCATGAGCTCTATTCTAAGACATGAAGAGAAATTTTTTTGTGTGTGAAAGATGGCAGGCTTTTAGAGCCTGTATGTACTCCAGCCACAAGAATTACAGCAGAAGGTTGTGTAATTTTTCTGACCCAGTGCAGGATGTCCTGCTGTTTTCCATGGGGTTGCTCAGTGTATTGTAATGAAAGCTGTTGATTGTACCATAAGAAGTGATTTGAATTGGGGACTGTAGTAAAACAGTGTCACAATTCTGGCCTAGATTTATCTGAGCACCATCATTAAAAAAAATATGTTGCTGCATCACATTGGTTATGCTATGAATCTTTGTGTTGGATATAAACTAAAGCTCCTGCACTTCCTTTGACAATATCTAAACTACAAAATTTTTACTCTCAAAGCATTTCTAGTATATAGCTTTATGTGTAAAGTGTATAGCTTCTAGTATAAAGCTTGCATCATTCCCATGAAGAAAAACAAATCCTTCTGAGCTTTGAGAGCTTTAGATGTGATTCCAGCTACTGTCTAGTAATATAGTAGTTTGAAGCTAAAGACACTTTTTGTAGTGAAGATACTGTGAGGTTCTGTAGCTACTGCACTGTATTTGGCTAATAAAGGTGGGGGTCCAGATGAAGTGAGATGCTTCTCCCCTGCCCTAAACCCTGACCTGCAAAAGAAATGTTAAAAAGAAAGTGTTGTGGTTTTTGAAAGTGTAGCACTCATCCATCTGGCTGGGAAAAATATTTTACAGTTTGTCTGTTTTCAAGCAATGAGTGAAGTACTTAGAGAAGAGTACTTATCAGGACATAGAGAAATAGATTACTGGTACTGTGAACTGTTTTGGAAAATTGGAAATCCAGTGTAGATTGTATAATACCAAATTATGTTGTTGCATCAGGTCCCATACACAGTTGCTTTGAGCTAAGTCAAGATGTCTAATTTTCAGTACACGTTTTGTGATGTAGGCTGGCTCTCCTTGCTTTGAGTCACCTTGGCCCATCACCACTGATTGCTGAGGCATGTAAGTACTTCTAACACTGGCAGTCAGCAGGAGCCAGCTGCATGGTAGCTATCCAAGCAGTAAATAAAGGCCCTGAGAAATATTCAAGGGTCTTATAGTAGTTTCCATGACATTATGACATTTTAGAGAATGTCCTTTTCACTTTCTTTCCAATTTTTTGTGAAAATTACTAAAATGTTTGTATTATTGAATCAGAACAACAAAGTACTAGAAAGAGATTGGAAACTGTTTCAAGTACTCCTTTGCCTTATGGAGTGTTTCTGGCTGCTTCCCTTAAATCCTGGAAGAACCTTTGCTTTTTAAATTGGTCTTAGTTGGGGGGTAGTCAATAATAATACTCCAAATAAGTTCTTGAAATTACTAAAACACTATACATCATCTTTTTAATGTATTTGCAAACATCTTCTTTGATTATATTAAGCTAATATTTATCTAGTCAGCAGTCAAATATGTTGGCAAAATTCTAGAGGAGGAAACTCCAAGTATTGTACTCATTCAAGGAACTGCAGTTGTAAAAAATTAATTCAACCTCCTTTATTCATGACCTTATAAAGTTGGAGATTGGAGAGTGTAGATTTGAGTATTGATGCTAAATATTCAAGAAGCATACTGGTGAGTTAGGCAACCAGTTTTTATCGGTGTTCTAGGAATTTTGAGATCCAGCAAATATTTTAAGGTGTAGAGTGGATTGATCAACTATGTATGATCTTAATCATGTTCTTTTCTAAACAATCAACTTCCTGTATTTCACACCCATTCATTGAGAAAGTATATGCAGAAGTAAATACTATTTTTTTTACATTGCAGTATGCATTAGAAAAACAGTTACTATAGCTACAGTTTTATCATGTGGTATCTCATGCATTAAGATATTAAATTGTTTTGATATTAGTGTTCAAAAATAGTATCTAAATTAATGTCAGTGAGAACCAATAATGCAATGGGAAAAAGTTCTTCAAATAACTGAAGCATATCTTGAACTTCACAAGTAACTATGCTTCTACTTAGTGCAGTATTTAGTCATTTGCATAGATATTAAATTCAATGGGATTTATATATGCTTTTAAGGTGAAGTGCATATTTCAGTGAACTGATGAATGTGGATTGGATTATACATTGTGAATAACTGAAATTTCTGAGGATTTTGGACCTACAGATCTCTTCTGAGCCACTAAATGCACCCAGTGGCACTCCATATCTCCACAGCTTGCAGAATTAAGGAATAAAGAAGATTTGCCTTGTAGCTGTCAGTTTGTGTGCTAAGAGAGACCTAGAGATTGCCTTAAGAAATGTGTAATGTCTAAGACAGTCTGTGAAATACCAGTCTCTGTTGCTAGGGATTAGGATGAACAGTATCCTTGCTCAGGTAAATGAACTACACACAGGGCTTATTTTTGTACTGATGATGGAACTTACAATGGAATTACAAATGTAAGAATTTTTGGATGATCTGGCATAAGGCCCTCTTTCCCTCATGCTAAGCTGTAATTTCCTTTGCTTTTCCTCACTTCTGGTTTTCATGAGTTGATAAATAGTGAACTTCTATTATTCTGTGCTCTTCCCACTGTCCAATCAATTTTTATTTCTGCTTGTAACCTGTGCAGCTTGGATGGGAATTGTGCAGTCAGCCCTAAGCTCCTGACCCAGGGAGGTTTATAAAGGCAGTGCTGTTACAGACACAAAACTTGGTCCTGTTGGTCATCATCCTGACTGGGGATAGGCACTGAGGTCTTGGGCCTGCAAAGTGTCAGTCACCCCAGGGACCTGAGCTGTGTGACACAAGGGTAGCTCCTGTGCATTTATGACTCCAAAAAGACTAGTGTAGTATGTAAGGAACCTAGTTTAAAAATAAATATGGTAAATGTTTTGGTCAGCAACCAGAATGACCTACACTAAACTGAAATGACTTCAGAATGCATTAAATGCGTGTGCCTTTCATTTGAGAAGTCTCCAGGTAGCAAGATGCTGTGATGTAGTTTAGCTGCTTAGCCCTGTGTATTGGTGATTATATTTTGACACTCCTGTCTTTAGATGCTTTCTTGCTAGGTAGCCTAGCATCCTTTTTGTACTGCTTTTTAAGAGAGAAAATGCTGTCTGTAATATTATTTGTTGAGATTTTTATCACAATGGATGTAAAAAAGAAAAGCTCTAATAACAATACTTGATCTGTGGCATTATTGGATTAAAGAAGTTCCATTAGGCTCTGATGTTCAAAACTCATGAAAACTTTGAGCTTTTTTTTCTTCATACAAGAATTTGTATGTATGCATACCCTAAATATATATTCAGTCTAAAGGTTGTTCTGACAACACACTTAAATATTAAATCACTGTAATAATCAGTTATATATAATGCTTAGCAAATAATTCTAAAATGTGTCCATAATAACCCTGTTTGTACAGAACACAGCATTTTCATGAATGAAGTCGAAGTAATTGCAAACTCATTGCCAGTAAAATTAATGGATGACAAAGACTGAGAGAATAATAAACATTTCTGAGAACAGGTAAATAATACAGAGTAAGTGGAATTTCTGTTAAATTAGATCTACAGAAATATAATGCACCATCACTGCAAAGGTGGAGCACGTGTTTTACATCTGAAAGGGGGATCTACAGCTACGATTTATTTCATCACATCTCAGACTACTACAGGATAAATGTCATCATCTGAGCTAGTTGGTCTAGACTTTCTTTATGGATAAAATGGAGAAGAAAGACCACATGTCGACTGTTATTCATCTGACATATTTTAGAAACCTGCTTTAGGATAATACAAATTGCACCCAGAGTTGTTCTTTGTCATATAGAAGGGTGGCCCAAATATCTACATTTGATCAAATGAATCTCAGCGTGGGTGTCTGAACAGAAATGGAAAATGCTGTGTTTTCCTCTGGCAAGGAAAGCTAATGTGACCCTTGAATCTATATAGCAGGGGAGTCAGTAGGAAGAATGATGTCAATTTTCTTCACTATAAAACATTTATAAGATTGCCTGTGTACCATACAAAATACAGATGCAGTGATTTTTGAAAAGGCTGTTTTAAAATGTGTGTGTCTAAAAAAAAATCACAGAAATTAATAGTTGATATGGGATTGCAGTGAATAAGAATGGAGTATGACTGACAGAAATGCAACTACTACTTTCTGCTTTGCAGAATTGTGAACCTGACAGATATCAGACTTGCATCTGTAGAGGTTAAGAATCATTTGTCTGTTTGCTCCTCTTACCTTATAGTTTGTCTTAGTTAAATCTAAGGTGGACTTCTTTTAATCCCATTTAATTTTATTAAATTAAACTGACTTCTTAAAATAGACTTGCCAATCTTCATTTTCTCTTTATTGAAAGGACCTCATTTTAATAATAAACCACAGCTGTTTTTGATGTTACTTTTAAATTTCTGCGTAAGTATAGTAATGTAAGTAAGTTGGATAATGTTAAGGGAAGGTTATTCATAGTGCCCTGTGAAGGTGTTTGTCTTTTTGCACTCCTTGTATGCAGGGTCTGGGCAAACCTTCTTCTTGATCTCAATGCCAAAGTAGAGCACTTAAACGTGTAAGGTGTAAAGAACTGCTAAACTTTCCAATATCTATACGATTTAGAGCGTTACTAGCTTGTGCACTTCCAGACACCAGAGTCAGTAATCCATGAGGAGCTGGTATTGATTGTGTGAGGGAATGCAGCCTGCCTAATACTGAGCAATGTACTGCACAGATTCATTATGGCATCCAGCTCTAATGTGTCTTATTTTACTCTGAGAATTCAAAATTAAAAAGCACAAATTCAATTTGTTCAGAAGTTGAAGTTCACCCTCTCCCAACAGCCTTACAGGGACAGCAGCATTGTTTTTGTCTGCAAATAGAGTACCTTTGGAATTGTCATGTGTCCCAGCCACTCTCTTTAGAGCCATGTGACAGAAAACACAAGGCTTCTGATGAGGACAACCTTATGTGGGTTGCAAAGGATAGATAAACTGGTATTTGTACCAGTTGAACCTGACATCATGGAGCGGAGTGGAGCAAGGGAGCTTTTAAAACTTCAGAAATCACATGTAAATCTTGAATCACGACAGGGCTGTATGCACTGATAATTTCACATATTTGTAGTTCTTAATGAAGTACATTCACAAGACTGAAGGTAAATGAATTCTCAAATGAAGCTGTAGGCTTCTGTAAACCACAGCCCTCAGAACAAGAGATGAGAAGTCTTTGATTCTGAGTTTAAACTTTATCCACAAAATGTTTCACAGGAGACGACCTGAGCTATTTTGGGGAAGTGCTCAAGTGTGCTTTCTTTCACTGTGTCTGTAGCTGCCTGCACCTGTGATTGCCTGGCAGGCCCTCATGCCCTTTTTGCTCTGAAGAACTCATGTCAGAAATTCGGTATAGCTGCGATATCACAGCTTATATATCACATTTTCTCACTGACACTTTTCTTCATCTTTCTGAAAGGGAAACTTCAGAAGATGTGCAGTGTCTTTACTCATTTAATGCTTTTCTTTGATGTCTAGCATTACACAATGAGTTACTGAGTTTACTAGAAACAAGCATTCAGTAGCTCCTGCACTTTTAAATAGAATCAGAAATAGAAAACCATTATTAATGCTTTCAGAGTACAATGTATCAGAGATCTGTTCTAAAATGTCATGCTATAATTTAAATGTGTATGAGCTCATCTGTTCTGTTCAGATGCACATCTGTAATTGCTTAAATTTTTAGAAATTTTTAAAAATTAAGTAAATCATAAGTAGTGGACAACAATTTCTATGAAATATTTAGGTATTTGAGGTATCCACAGCTTTTAAGATATTATTATTATTATTATTA
>VXBI01016726.1:4716-51106 GCA_013397375.1 Toxostoma redivivum
GGGGGGGGGAAGGGCAGGCATTTGGAGTGAATGGCATTTGTTTTCCCAAGTCAAGTTGTATGTGATGGGGCCCTGCTCTCCTGCAGATGGTTGAACATCTACCACGGGTAGCAGTGAATTAATTCCTTGTTTGGTTTGTGTGGCTCTTGCTTTTTCCATTAAACTGTCTTCATCTCAACCCACAGATTTTCTAGCTTTTACTCTTCTGATTTTCTCCCTGATCCCGCTGATGAGGGAGTGAGAGAGCAGCCGTGTGGGGCTTGGCTACTGGCTGGGGATAGACCACAACATCATACAGCTAAATTCTACCTGCCTCTGAATAGTGTGGCTGCATCCTGCCTGTGTGACTCGTGGGCTGTGCCTGCAGAGTACAGGGGAGCTTGAGCTAGGACCATGCAGGGAATAAGCTGACCATATATTTTTGTACAAATATGTGACCAGACAGGCCGTTTATGCTTTTCTTAGATTGTATCTGAGCCCCAAGTATTTTCTGTCTAATGGGTAGGGCTAGGTATCCATTCCATGATTCCAAGTAACAAGTAATTCCATCAAAATATCTAGTTAATATTAACAGGCTGGTAGAACAGCATTGCCCAAGATGTGGCCTGTACCCACTAATCAGGTCATAAGACATCACTAGGAAAGTAATTGGGACATGAGAAAGAGCAACTAGAGGTAGATTAATACATTACTTAAGTAGTTAGGGAGATGATGTTCTTGTTCACCTAGAACAGGAACATGGAGCAGAGCAGTTGAAAATGCTGCTGCATAGCAAAGTCAGTAGGAAACACTGGGGCTTTCTTTCTATCCTGCATAGTCAAGGCTCTTAGACGGGTAGCCCTGTGAGAGACCTGAGTCATCTCAGGAGAGGCACTTACCTGTTCTGTGTGACTGCTGAGAGGGCTGGGAAGGCTTCACCCTTATGCCAAGGAACACAGTAACATGGCTGCAGCTGGTCTAGTTGTCTCCTGTGCAATGCTACTGTGTTTGGAGGGCTCACCCGGAAAGCTGAAGACTTTAATTCAGTTGCATGCTCAGCCACAGCCATCCCCAAGGAGGAGGCCCCAAGCCTGGGCTACTCCCACTGGAGTAGGGCATGTGCATGTTGGTAACTGGGAGTTACCTGCTAGGGGACCTCTTCTAAATTGCTGATTCTCTTCTCTGCTCTACTAGTGACTGCTTGAATTCCAATCCAGCTTCCAGTGCCTGCCTGATAGTCTGTCCTTTCTACTATGCCTGCTTCACAATTAACACTGAATTTTGTAAGAACATAATTTAGTCAGACCAGAAAGCCAATATTCTCTCCCTGGCAGATGTGGATGCTTAGGGAAAGAACACAAGGAACAGCTGGTACAAAATTATCCTTCCCTGACTTATTTACCCCATTCCAGCATCCTGTGGTTTATGAATTTCCTTGGACAGAAATGACACCCAGGCAGTGGTAACCAGAACACTGAATATTAAGCCAGATGATAACAATAATAGTAATGGCAGTGATGATGATGCCATTATCTAAATGCTAGCCACATCTCTTCCATTAATTTGGCTGATCACTTGGAAAACCTTTTTATGTTTTTGCCTCTTGGAATGATCAGTTCCACAATTTACTTAGATGATTCAATCATGTTTATCCCCAAGACACCTATTTTCAGGAGAACAATTTCTAAATTATTTTGTTTGCCTCATTATGAAAGACCTGTTTTTCTGAAAATTCACCTTTGGCCTTGGCCATCTCTTGCTCTGTTTTATGTTTTTTGAGATTAAGCAGGGAGAACATTCACACCACACAATGTGTATTATACAGAGATTTACAAATATGTACTGTTTTGTTCTCCGTGGTGGCAAAGTCCAATAAAAAGGCTGGAGAAGTTCCATCCTTTCCTCTCTCTCCACCAGAGATTCTTTAAAAATTATGTTAAGGAATTGGTTTAGGTAGTCTGTGTGGAGATTGTGTATATGTAAACCCTCAGAAGCAGCTGCATATCTCTGTTGGGTCTGACTGAGTTATAGTTCACTTGTCCCTCCCTGTACTGTGCTTTGCAGTGATAGCTGGAAGGGTGTTAACACACTAGTGTTTTGGCTACTGCCAAGCAACACTGTCCCTGTAACATTCCTTCTCCTCCACCAAGGGGCTGGGAGTGGGCAAAATCCTGGGAGGGGATGCAACAAGGCTAGCTGACCCAAATTAACCAAAGGGATATTCCATACCATATGATGTCAGCTCAGATATGAAGGCTAAGGGAGGGAGGAGGAACAGGGTGGGGCATTTGTTATTCTACAGTGTTTGCCTTCTGGAGCTCCATGTGCTGAAGTCCTGCTTCCTGGGAAGTGTCTGAATATTGCTTGCTGATAGGAAGTAGAGATTGACATTTCCCTTTGCTTATGCATGTGCAAACTTCTTTTTTTTTCCTTTTTTTTTCTTTTGTAAACTACCTTATCTCAACATAGGAGTTGTTTTCTATCTTATTTTCTCTACCCTGTCCCACTGGGAATGGGAGTCATAGAGTGGCTTGGTGGGCACCAAGCGCCCAGCCAAGGTCAACCCACTAGAGTACATTTTTTGGCAACCTAACTTCAGGCAAGATAAAGGCAGTTAGTTATTGCATGCTATAGTAAATAGTAGGTATTAAGTAGCAAGCTTCTGTGCAGAACATTGAGTTTGTCAGCTGCACTGCTTATCTTCTGTGGACGATGAGAGAATACACCTCCTTCTCCCTGCCTGAGATTGATGTGAATGCTTTTATAATGCAGTCTCCTATGGTCTTTGCGCATCCTTATGCAAGCTGCAATACTACTAGCTAACACTGTTAATCATACTAACTAATACTGTTGGTGTGCTACCAACATGTTCATGGAATCTGGCATCATCCTGGTATAAGAGAAAACAGTCTTTAGGTGAGGAGCAATTGAAATCTACCCTGAGGCATCCAGTTCCTGGGTGGCAGGGTTTGTGGAAGGATTTGGCAAGTTTTTAGAATGGTTATCACCTCCCATTACTTAGGGTTTTACACCTGAACAGGTAATAAACTCTGACAAACTGATCCATCAACTGATAGAACAGTGCCTTGCCCACCCCAATGAAAACCAGCAGCTTCTTGCCCTGTACTGGGGCCTGGCATGTGCCTATTGAGCAATTGTATAGTACTCTCAGAGGACTGTAGTTGGGGCAGGAATCCAAACTACATTTGAAGACACTATGGCTGAGACAGGGATCCAAACTACAGCAACCATAACAATTGCTCCAGTAAAAACAAAAGATGGACAAGGTGAGTTACAGGCCCATACCACCAATTAGTAAGGGAGGAGGAGGAAGAAGAAGCAGCAGAAGGAGCAGCAGAAGAAAGAAGAAACGCAAGAAGCAGAGGAAGAAAAGAAGCAGCAGAAGAAGAAAAGAAGAAGAAGGAAGAAGAAGAAGAAGAAGAAGAAGAAGAAGAAGAAGAAGGGGAAGAAGGGGAAGAAGGGGAAGTAACAATAGGAAAGGAGGGGTTTGATCAAGAGGCAGGTTCTTCAACAAAGAAAATGCCTTGAGGTAAATTAAACAGGAAACCACAGTTACTCAATTCTTGACCTCATCAGAACTTCCAGACTTGTGAAAAGATTACAGCCACCAGCCAGGGGAGTGGATTTCTGCCTGGCTGCTTTAATACTGGGATAGTGGTGATGACATTCAGCCGTTAGAAGGTCATGAAGCCAAAGAGCTGGGATCACTTGCTAAAGATCAGGAAATTGAAAGAGGAATTGGAAAAGAAGGAGCAATTCTCTGCCTCTGGAGATGGCTTCTCTCAAGCATGAGGGCAAGATATCCATTTAAGGAAATCTTGTAAACTCCCTAGGGAAGTGGGCCACTGCAGAGATGAAGGTATCCAGTACCTGAGAGAATTAGTAGTGTTGGAAATTGTCTATAGTGATCTAAAAGGTGACAGGTCCCTAAAGGATCAGAGGATGCTCCTTGCACAATGGCCATATGAAGGAAGGTGGTTCAAAGTGTTCCTGTATCATACTCCAGCAGCTCAGTAGCATTGCATTACCCACAAATCAATACACCAGCCATAGACATGGTGTCCTGGCTCTGAAATGTAGAATAAACTCTGGGTATTTCCTCATCCTAACAAGCCCACACCCTGGGTTTTAGGGGCAGCCCAAGAGATCAGTCCTCTCCTGGCCTGGTCAGAGGGAAGGGAAGCCCCAAGCACAGGCCATGTGGTGAGCAGTAGACTCTGGGGGCCTGAATGAAGTCAGGCCACCTCTGAGTGCTCCCTACCAGACATGTGGGAACTTCAATATGAGCTGGCGTCAAAGGCAACCAACTGAGACACTGTGACTCCCATCCATGAACTAATTCATCGACTGGAGAGCCAAGGAGTGACCAGCAGGACCTGCTCACCCTTTAACAGTTCTATGTAGCCTGTGCCAAGGTCTGTTGGGGAATGGACGCTGACAGATTATCGTGGGCTGATGAAGTCATGCTGCCGCAGAGCACTGCCATAACAGACATGTTGGAACTTCAGTGTGAGGTGGACTCAAAGGCAGCCAAATGGTGCCACAATTGATATCACTGATGCATTTTTCTCTGTCCCTCTGGCAGCAGAGTGCAGGCCACAATTTCCTTTCATTTGGAGGGGTGTCCAGTACACCTGGAACCAGATGCCTTGACCAGCTAACAAGAAGGAAGAACAATCTTTTCTAGGCCTTGTGAGGTTCTGGAGAATGCGTATTCCAGGTCATGGTCAGTTTGTGAGCCCCCTCTATTGAGTGACCCAAAAGAACCAACCACTTTGAGTGGGGCCTTGAGTAACAACAGGCCTTTGAGCTGATCAAACTGGAAACATCTCGTGCAGTAGCTCTTGGGCTGTTTGGGCAGGAGCAGCCATGCAAAATGTACTCTACACTGCAGCTGGGGAGCAGGGCCTCACCTGGAGCCTCTGGCAAGGACCTCAGGAGAAACCCGAGGTTGGCCATTAGGGTTTTGGGGCCGGATTTATCAAGGATCAGAATCCCACTGTACTCCAGCTGAAAGAACAATAGTAGCAGCCTATAAGGGGCTTGAGCTGCCTCAGAAGTTGTTGGGACAGAAGCATGTCACTTCTTGGCTGTCCTACACTGGATATTTTAAGGAAAATCCCCTCAACACCTCACATAAGCCGAGCTACATGGAGTAAGTGAGTAGCATTGATTACACAACAAGCTCAAATGGGAAAACCCTATTTCCCAGGAATCCTAGAAGATCTTAGGACTGGCCAGAAGCCAGAGATTTTGGAGCATTGCCTGAGAAAGTGACTCATGCCCAAGAAGCACCATCATATAACTTCCACTTTCTGAGAAAAAAACATTAAGGGTCTCATAATAACTTTGAAGCTAAGCCTCTCTTGAAAAAACAGAAAGTGACCACTATTGCAGTTGATGAATAGCCTGTTGCTTTTGTTCCAGACTCAGTCCCTCTGGGACTTGAGCATTGCTGGTTTGGTCAGTGACTGGACCTACACAGGTCTCTTGGTGCTCCCTTCTGTCCCCTTTGTGCTGAGATGCCTGGGAAACTTGGAGAAGTCTGGAGGTCAGACCCTTGTAGAGAACAATAAATGAGCAAGGGTCTGATGCTTCAAACCGTCTTGGAAAAAAATGTCACCATAAAATGACTTTTATCACTCCTGATCTACACAAAACATTGCTGAAAGTCTGAAAAAGCCTAAGTTCATATTAGGATCAGTGGCACAAGAAATATAAAGCTTCACCTGCTCTCCCATGGCTCACAGCCATCAGCACAGTGAATGTTTGTCATGTTGGATCCAGCTGCTTCCCAGGCTCACCCTCTCTTCAGCAACAAGTCCTGATGTTTTGACTGAGGCCATTCCTGTTTTACCTCAGTGTTGCTTCATTCTTTTTTGGTTTCTATCTGCCATACAGAAAGAAGCAGAAGGAGGATGGAAGACTCAACCATGGAGACATGCTCCCTGGGCAGAGGAGGGAGCAGGAAGGCTGTGGTCCTGAAAGAGAAGGTAAGGCTGGCAGAGAGGGGAGTAATGATGAAGCTAGCCTTTTCCCCTGGAGAACATCTTTGCAATTCCTCTTCACTAGGTTTAGCTTTGCTTCTTTTTTCTTCTTCCCAGGAGCAGGCAGAGCTCATGGGAACACTGGGACAGAGAAGCTGGGATGTGCTGGGTACGTGATGCAGATTTTTTTCCCCTTTCTTATCCCCACAGAAATCATAAGGCAAGTTTCAAAACTGGGAACTTGGTGTTATGTCAGTATTTCCTGCCCCATTGAAAGAGTTTTTTAAAGTAGCTGCTAAATCACCAGTTCCTGTTGTAAAGCCTGTCAGAGCTGCTGATCTCCAGCTGGAGGTATGCCATGAAGACACAGCACTAGTGTTCAGTGATTTCTGCAGTGTCTGTGACATCCTCTTGGAGGCACATGCTACTGTGGTGTCCCAGGACACAGCCCAGAGGTGTTTTTTCATGACAGGTATTGGAGCATCTCCAATCTGGCTGATTTTTGAGCCAGTGGACTCCACTAGTAAAAGTTGTCTACAAGGAAGTAGCTAAGACAAACCAAGTTCATACATGCGCTGTATTTGTTTGATGGTAAAAGATAGGAAATGGGCGGGCAAGGCTGTCACTATGTCATCTCTCTCAAACTCTAGGCACAGCCAAGGAAAAGTTGTAAAGACAGAGCAATTTGATCATAAAATTTATCATAATGCTTTACGCTTTAATTGCAATTAGAGCATCAGTCTTACCTCCTCACATCATCCTATGGGCACTTCTAGACCCTCATTATACCTTTAGTTGCCATATGTCAGCTGTGAGGTGTTGTAGGACAACATTGCAATAGTAAATGTGCTTGGCACCAACGTTTTGACACACTACAAAACTCTGTTGGCTTCGTTAGGACAAAAGGAGATAAACACCCCTTTTCAGGATGAAAGCAGAGCTGGAAACACTTAAACATTTTGCTGATGTCCTGACAACTGATGTGCCTGGCAGATGATCCCCTCTGGAGAGAATGGTACTGGACCAAGTGTTCCTCTGTCCTAGAGAGCAGCTTGCTGTGGTATATCTTGAAAACTATTACAGAACTTTGTACAAATACATGAATACAGAAGGCACTCAGTGAGAAACACAGCAGCCTGCTGGGATTTTCCCTTGTTGCACAAGTTGTAATCCTCTAAGTTTCCTTTCTGTTCTGTAGATTTTGATTTTCTGAGGCAGGATGGGAAATGTTTTGTCCTAGCACTTTGTTGGGGATCAGGGCAAGCATCACAATTTATCAGTTAAAAGCAAGACCAAACATGCCATGTTTCTGGAAGCCAGAGTAACAGCTGGAGGGATTGAAGTGGGATGCCTGGCTATCTTCTCCCTTCCTAACCATGCCACCTCTTTGAGTCCCTGTGGCCTGAGTGGGAATGGTCAGATACTAATGACACCACATATGCTGTGATGAGTGGGAAGTGGAAAGGCAGAATCGATTTCCAGGGATGTGTGGGAACTCCCTTCTGGAGCTCTGCTTTTCACATGCATCTCCAGAAATGGCTGCATCCACAAGAAGCTGTGGGATGTGTGCCAGTTGGGCTGCACTGGAGGTAAAAGACAAAAATCTGAAATATGTTGTTTTGTGCCATTCTCTGAGGAGGCCTGGACAGATTTTTTTAAAAAACAATGAGCCAAGTTTCTTGTCTAGAAATGATTATTTTAAGAGCAAGAGCAAACTGCATTTGAAAGGCGAATTCACCTTGTCACCTCACAGGGTTGTTCAGGATGTGTCATGTCCGGAAGCACTGGAATGTTACATGTTTTAATTTGGATCATGGCAGTTTTGCTCCTAGCAATTGTGTGGCGAAACCAAACATTGGAAAGGGACATGCTGGTCTGGACTAATCTTTAAATACACACAAAGGTCTGCCCTGCTTATGGGGCATCTACAGAGCAATCTGCCTAGAGGGCTCCTGGCTGGGGTGTCCCCAGGCAGCCCCTCCACTGGCTTCATCTGCCCTTTTCCCCTTCCCAGTGGGAATGCAGCAGGGATGGAGAGGAATTACCACTGTTCTGCTGTGCAACACCACCGGGAGGAGTTCATGGGCTAAACTCATGAGTAGCAATTTGGGCATAAATCCACAAAGGATTTAGACCTGGAATACTGCTGCGGCTCTGGCTCCTTTTCCCCTTTATTCCATCGAGAACAGCTGTTTTCTCTCCCATTTTACTGTAATGCCTCTTACCTTAGGAGGACACCTAGGGCTGGCCTTGGGCTTAGCAATGAGCTTTGTCCGACCTCATCCCTGCACCTTGAGCACACCCCAGCGAGGGCCCTGCCTGGCTTTCTGCTCTCTGTGCCAAGGTTGTTTCATTTTGCTGGCAATGGTAACGCTGCCAAAGCCCAGGGATCACATCGGAGTTTATACTGTATTGCTCTGGTTCACTCTGCCGGAGTGAGAAATTACAGGCAGAAGTGGTTTGTGCTCAGTGGTCCAGTTTGTGTCTGAGACAGAGTACAACAGCCACATCTCCTGCTCTCCACAGTCTGAGGGTTCTGGAGAGCTGGCTGCCAGCTTGGCCTGCCTCCACTAACATCCCATGCCATCCTCTGTCCTACTGCTCTTTAGAATCAAATGCCTCTAGCTGATGCCAGTGGGATGAATAACACACAGGAACGCTGTAGAGTGGGATGAAAGGTAGGAAATGTGGTTGATGCCAAGTCTTGCTTCCCCTCAGCAGAGAGGTATATTTTTTGCTGGAAGGCCTTCCTGTTTTTCACTAGGCAGCTGTGTGACGGTCTCTGGGCATGGAGTCCCAGTCCCTTGCAGTGCCAAGAAAAACACTCCAAGTTCTTGGGCTCTGAATGCCCATGTGGTGAGTAAGCTGGCAGGGATTAGATGTCCAGCTCTGCCCGTGCATGCATGGATGGGAACAGACAGGAAGGAATATAGTCCAAACTAGAAAATGGTTGAAGGGAAAGAAGAAAGCTAACTGAAAAATGCTGGAGAACTTGAGGTCGTCTTGGCACAGATGCTTCCTTAGCACAAATCAAAGAATAGGGAGAAAATGGAATCTGTCAGGATGGTAACAGGCTTTTCTCTGCTCTTTCCTCCTCCCTGCCCGCAGTCTCTTCTTCTGAACATGACCTGCCAGAGCAACACACAGCAAGCAACTCCTCACTGCCACACAGACTGGCTGTAGTCAAGGCAATGGACAGTAAGGCACTCATTAAGATCTTTCATCAAAATCTATACCATCACCCTGTATCAGATAAAAATTTCCTTACTTTGGATCTAATTGCATTTAATAGGAGCTTGGACTTTTTCCAGAGTATGAAAAATTGTTGTTGCTTAAATATTTTATAAACTAGCATTTTTCTGGCCAGAACACAAACTCTTAGAAATCAACGATGAGGAGCCATCATGCACCAACACTTTTTTTTTTGAGCACAATGTGGCTCGGGGTATTACTTTAACTTTCCTTCACGGGGAAGTGAAGGAAAATTTACTTTTTACTTTCTCACTGTCAGCATGATTTTAGCTTTCCCTCTGTATCATGTTACAGGGGTGTAACTTTGGAGTAACTTTGAGATATATGACTAAATTAGATGGCTAAATTAACATTGTTTTCAAAGACTGAGAGAAGCGTTTACAGCCATTTCTTGCTTAACATAAGCCATAGTATCTTGCCCAGTTGTTCAATTCATAGCCAGCATCTACAGTTACACTTTTCTTTGGAAAAGATATTGCTTTGTTCAAAGGGAGACACAATGCTGCTAGACAAGCTGGAGAAACTTGCATTTACTGCACCCACTGCTGTACAGAGTGAATCCTTATACTTGACAGGGAATGGGCAGAAAGAGTGCTGTAGCCTGCAAAGCCTTCCTGACTTTACCTGTCTAGGATAATCTTACAAGAAGGAGTTTCCCATTTCTAAGGGAACCTTATTCCAGGGAACATTGTTTTGGGTTCATACAGCCCCGTTTTGGCATTGGGTGGACTATAAGGGTGGCTTCTGTGGAAAGCTGCTGGAAACTTCCCCCATGTGCAAGAGTCAATGACAGATGGCTCCAGGATGGACCTGACCCAGGCTGAGCACATCATCAACAGTGGTAGTTCTTCTAGAATACTACATTTAAGAAAAAGGAAAAAAACTGCACAGCTGCACTCAACTGGGAGAGTGAGAATATGTGTGAGAAACAACTCTGCAGACACCAAGGTCAGAAAAAAAGGAGGGGGAACTGGTGTTCCAGGTGACAGAGCTGAGATTTCCTGCAGCCCGTGGTGCAGCCCAGCAAAGTCCATGGGGATGCAGAGGTCCACCTACAGCTCCTAGAAGAACCCCCAGCAAAGCAGATAGATGCCCAAAGGAGGCTGTGATCCTGTGGGAAATCCACAATGGCATGGACTCCTGGCAGGACCTGCGGCCCTGGGGAGAGAGGAACCCAGGCTGGAGCAGATTTGCACCACTCCCAGAAAGGCAAGCTGCTTGCAGAGCTCTGTGCACACACAAAGCAAACACATTTTAAGGATGTAGGCCATGATAAAAGCATGTCTATGATGATCCAGAAACTAAGAGATTTGAACATAAAAAAATAGTCTGACACAAGAGAAAACTGGCATCAGAGTTCACAGCATCCATACCTCTGGAGATCACAATGGGATCTCTTAGCTGAAAACTGAGTGGAAGGCATGAAGCATGTTAGTGGGGCTGAACTATATCCAACACAATGATCGCTGTGAGTGCCACAGTTAAAGTCTTTGGGCAAGGAATCAATCACAATTCACCTCGGGTGCCTGATACTCTTCCCCTCCCTTTGCTCACATGATTGTTGGAAAGGTCATTATTTCCATGAAAGCACTTCATGACCGCAGAACTCAAAAGTCCTGTATGCATAGCCCAAAGGAGTTTCTCATGCTCTCTGCAAAAGTTCAGCCAGGGCTTGAGGCTTGGACTAGGGTTTGCTTCTCTACCTCAGAGTGGGCACAGACAGAACAGAGCCGCCTCAAAGTTGTATTCAAACGTAGTGGCAAAGCTTGCCCCTGTCCCTGCAGCAACTCTGGTTTGCTCTAACAACCTTCACCACATTGTAAAGAACAGGCTAGATCACATACCTGAACTCTTCATCTAGGGAATGTACAATGCTTAGATACTGCAAGCACGCATGTCTCAAAAAACAGCAGCTCTGTGTTTGATCTCACTCATCCCTTCTGAAAACACGTACACAAGAAGGCAGGAGGGAAACTTCCAGCCACAACTTTTAAGACATCATGACAAAATGTTCTCTAACTTACAGTACACATAGTTGGCCAGAAGGGTGATTCAATGTTAACTGAAAGGGAATAAGGTATTGATGCAGTACCAGCAGAAAAGCATTCCAACTATTTTTAGGGGTTTTCCAAGCATAGCAGCTCATCCTGTGCAATCAGGCAGATGCTACCTTGAAAATAGCAAGGACTTCTTTGCTGTAGGAGTGTCAGACCATTTGTCTGAGTCCTGAGAAGCTTCACTGTGAACAAAATGAGTCTGGGTGAGTTGTACTTGCCAGGTATGCAGCTCCTCCTTTTTTGAATCTGAAAATGTGGGTTCAAGTCATGCAAGTAACGAACACATACTGCAAATTTTATTTTTATTTCCTTATTACATAAACTAAATTAGCATATGCCTACATCTTAATTAAAACAAATTCACCACTGCAGGAAAAGAGTATTCTTTTTATTCTCTAAAGCACACCTGTGAGCACAGAACAAAGTGTAATTCAGTACATAAAAGCTTCTTGGTGCACCTCTCACTGCAGTTTCTCCATTAGTTTTTTCAAAAAAAAATCATTACATCTTAGGTATTGATATAGGCTTCCTTTAAGCTTTGCATCTTCTACCCCTAATGCAATTCACTTTTAGAAATCAGTTAAGAAGCTAAATCAAAAAGGCCCCTGAAGTTTGCTTTATTTACAGATGCAATGTCTGAATTTAAATAGTTCATAGTCAGTCCCAGCACCGGCTTCCAATTCAAAGGATTAGTGCATTCCAGAATTTCTCTTTAAACTGTTTTCTAGAGGGGATTAAGTTGTCCATAACTACAGTTATGTACGTAACCCAGCCACCTACATAAATTACCTTATAGAAAATAAACATGCTGACAAAATTATGTATAATTAACAAGATGACAAAATGAGAAACTCAACCTTCATGAAGAATGGACAGGATTTTGGCTTTGTGCTGCAGTCGTCATTGACTATGGGAACAGCAGCAATGTGGGAGAAGAGCAGTGAGACAGGCTGAAGTCCAGAGCAGGTGTCTCTGGTTCCTTTGTGAAGAGAGCTGTATGTCCAGCTCTGTTTCCTCCTCTCTTTCAACATCTCTCCCGTTACTACTTTTTTTGTAAAATCATCAGGCAGATTTCTGAACTGAAACAGCATACAGCTTATTTTAGAGGGGAAGAAATTAACTGTGCATCTGCAGGCACGCTGACTTGCATTATCTGAATAAAGACAGATCTGTTCCTCTGAGTTTTACAATTTACAAGTGGATGCAGGTCTTCTGGCAACTGAGAAACTGCTGTAAGATTAACAACTGGGATGCACATATATTTGTTTGTTCTTACATACTTTCAAAACCCAAATGGAAGGAAGAAGTATCTGTGATTCAGGTAGATCCAGAAGGATTTTTTTTTTTACACAATAAGGTAAATTACTTAGCACATTCCAGATTAAAAAAAAATTCCAGTAAACATTCAGTAACTGGAATGCATATAATATACAAGTACCATTACATTTACAAAGCTGTTCATGACAATTTTTCTTTCTATATTAAGCATAAAAAAGTTACAAGCTAATTCACAATAACCTTAGTTACAATGTTATTAAAATACATTGATGTTAATCATAAAAATATTTTACTATTTACATGTATATTGTATAAACCTTAATAATAAGAATATGCCTATTTCAGGATGCCTCAAACCAATATTTAGGCAGATTGGCCCATTTTATAGTGCAGTATCCCTGTTTTGGTCTTCACACCATGAAACTTTACCAGATTCACAGTATCTTTGCTAGTGCTTTGCTAAAAGGCTTAATATTTTGATTATTTAAGAAGCATTCATTCATTTATTCATTACAAAGAGTCAGTTTTATTTCCACTCTGTTTCTTATTAAATCCTACTCCTAATAGTTCAGGACACTCTGCCTGGCCTTGAGCGATTTGGTTGCATTTCCACATAAGGCTGTAATTAATTTCATCAGTTATCACACTGTCTTGCTTGTAGTCCGGATGCTGTGCGATGAATTCCCTCATCCACCGAGCAACTGTCATTAATTCTCCTGTGGGCAAGAGGAAATTAAATTTCACACTTTATATATCTAATTCAGCAGTAGAACACCTAGAGTTCTGTGCACTATATACACAATTAATGAGTAGCCCATGCTTTCAGGAGAAACACATTCCTATACTTTTTGGTTTTCAAATATGGCTAAACTGCAGGCATAGTTAAGCTGACATATCCCTGATGGTCTAAAAGCCACTTATCTAGTGCAATTTTCCAACTTTCAGATGTTGCAATGACATAATGCAGAAAGAAGTAGCAACTGGAACAGGCACTATCAGCAGATTGTATAGCAAAAGGTCTCAAACAAAGACTATTTAACAAAGGTCATTTAACAAAGAATCTGGCTGAGATGAATCAACAGACACCTCTGCACTACTGCATTTGTATAAAAGAAGTTTGTAGTTGATCCATCCAACTGAGCTGCTAGTTTTGATCAGTCAACCTTGGCTTACTATTCTTTCTCCTTCTGGCAGCTACTCTAGCAAAAAATAGACTGGTTCCCAATTATACCAACTTCAGGTTCCTACACAGTGCCTCTGCTTCACTTCACAGTTCTTGGGTTGGTCAGCAGGTACCTAAGGGTCCCCAGCACCTCTGTACAAGGTCACTGAATGACACACACTACTTGCAGGACACTGGTATCCCCATGAAGTAGCAGCTGGGGGCTGGCTGGACACCAGTGTCTGGCTGCTGAATCTTGCTCCTGAATGCAGCACATGCAAGCAAATCTTAACTACTAGAAGTTTAAGGTAACTCTGACAGTTAAGACATTAAGATGGGCTGATGGGATGCTCAAAGAGCCTAGAAAAACTTTCACGGCTAGGTACCGGCATATCAGCTTCATTTTGAGTGGAAAGCATCAAGGGCCTCCACTACAGAAGTCTTTGGTTTAAGAATATTGTAAAAAGCAAGAGGAATCAAGTTAGAGAAAGCATGAAGGAACACAGAAATAAAAAAGTAGAAAGAATCCAACACTATTTAAAAATATCCTAGCAGTGGTTTTAAACAGATGCACATGAAGAGAAATCCAAAAAATTGCAGGAAGTATCAGAACAAACAGCAGAATAAAAAAGGTTACTAGAAATCAAAATGCACTTCAAAAACCAGAAGTAATGAGGCCAGAGTTTACACTTCTACATATGAGGGCAGGAAAAAAATTACCCAAGAGGCTTTATTTGTTGAAGGCACTAAAAACTCAACATGAAAACTTTCTGACACGAACGAGAAGCAGGGGGCCTGCAAGAAAGTGGAGTCAGGAGATGAGTGGAGTGAAGCTTAAAAAGAGATACGTTTGAAGTGCAAGCTGTGCAGGCATCAGTGCTGGAGCAGCTGGGGAGTGTCCAGTGCACACCAACACAGACACCTAGTGGCCAGGCAGCCCAGGCACTCTCCATCCTTGCCCCGCTGTACCCTGCATACCTTCACTGGGAGCACAGCCTGCAACTCTCAGAAGTACGTACAGGAGTATAGCACTGCTGACTGACAAAAGGTGTAAGATACCTTACAGGCAAGGAGAGGCAAAGGGAATTGTAAGTTCAGGAGCAACCATATACTGGAGAAGTCCACAAAATTATGAATGCTGATGACAAGTGAGTAGATAAATACGATCCTACAACACAGGAACTAGAAGCTGTATCATGGAATAACTGTGAATAGCATTAAAACATGAAAAACTACAGAAATAATTTTTTCAAAAAGCATATAATAGAACTATGTCATTTCTTATTGTATGACTTGAGGTGGACCAGAAGTGTAACTGCTTCAAGAGAGGTAAGGCAAAGATCATGGAAATCACATCTGTGAATGCTGATCAAGCTCTGTGATTACTTTGCTGCAGGCAGCCAGGAGAGCACACCAGGACAAGGACCACTTGATTCTGCCACCTCAGAACTGCTTTCATTAATATTAGGTGGTGGTCAGCAGCTGCTGCCTGCCTAGCAAATCTGTAGTCTCACTGAGTGGTGGCAGTCAAACACCACCTATACAGAGATCAGGAGGGTAATACCTTGCTATGCTGCAGGAGAAGAGGGGACTGAATTATGCTGGGGCAAGGTTACAGCCACAGCAGCTATGATGTCAGTGGTCTTAACCCATGAGTGCTGTGTTCACCATTTGAGAAATCTGGAAGATGGCCACTCTTTGTGGATATGACTCATAATAAACAGTCTGCAGATCAGGAACATTTGATTTAAGATCAAGAGTAAACTTGAATAATCCAAAGCTCACAACTGAGAAACATCATGGCACAGTAATACAATACCTAAATGCTTTTTTATTCTGTGGATTCTAGTTCTTAAGAAGACTTATTTAAAAGTATTTTCAGTTCATAAGAGCTGAACTATAAACCCTACACTCTTATCTACCTTGTTCTCACAGATTTTAGGTCTGTGTAAATACAGGAGCTAACTTTTGCACTAGGTAGCAAAGTTTTCTTTGGTGGGGAACACCTCCAGCTGGGGTTGGATCCAGGTCACTAGACCTTAGGAAAAAGACTGTTACAGTTATGGATTCCTTGTTTTCTCAAGACCATTTCCCTGAAGGAAAAAAAAAAACCAAACCAAACGAACAGACAAGGGAATGTTTAAAAACATGTTACCATTCTGAAGAACTGCTATAGTGAATTACCATCTAAGACAAAATCCCCATTTCCACCTCATCTTTAGAAAGGTCTTTACCTAGAAGCTTCCACAGCAATCTTCAAGAATTGAAAAGGAATACAAAACTTTAGTTTAAAACTCAGGGTGGAGGGGGAGAGGGAGAAGAGAAAAGAATTCTTGACTTACGAGGCTAAAATTAACCGTCTAGCTAAATTTACATCAATGCAGTTATACAGGGGATTTACACAGAAAAAGTTAAAAAGCTGCTGCAGCCTGAGCTAAACACACAGTTCTGAATTAAGTTTAGCCTGCATCTTTTACTCATTATACTGTGGCATTTTAAGAAGAAACATGAAGAGTCATCACATACCTGTCTTGAAAACCATTGCAACGTGGGAAAGACAGTGGAAGAGCCTGCTCTGCTCTGCCTTGAAGGAGTTTTGCTACTTACAGAAGGAATTCTTATCAGTGAGCTAAAGTCTAGGTCCCATGGTCTAGCAGACCTGAGTTTAGACAAAAGCATTTAGACAAATGCTTTGGAGCAGCAAGCTATGGAGTCACACCAGTAGTATCAGGCAAGCTATCAGACCTAGCCTAAAATACTCTTACAACATGCAAGTGACAGGGCAAAGTGGAGTAGTGTATGTTTAAACTACTACAAAGTGGATGATACAGTGGCAAAAGCAGCAGTAAACAGTGTTGAAAACCAAAATCGAGGACTGGGTATATACTACCCTCTAAATCATGACTGTTACTCTATCAGTTACTCCTAATTTAAGTTCTAAAACGGATCACTAAACATTAAAAATCAAAAATAGACAAGAGAAGATTTAGGCCAGAGAACACACTGTAGTCTTTTGCTCTAATGATTCAGTAGCTAACGAGACATCCACAGCTCCCATCAGTCTTATCCAACTGAAAGTAGAAAAATGCCAAGAAAGTCAATGTCCAAAAATGTCAAACATACCAGAGGCTCTCTTTTTTATTAGCTTCAGATAGTTTAAGATGGTGCATCTTGTGTCCACATCCACTTCCATGTTTTCAAGATAGGAATTCAAAATTGGGATCAAACCAGGAAAGACTCCTTCCTGTGTAAGAGAACAGAATCAGCATAAAACACACTCAGTCTGGTTTCTGGGAGGGTAGAATAGAATGTGTTCCAGGTAGAGAGGCTATGACCTTCCCATTGATAATTGTATCAATGCTCATTAAGGTGTACTCTTCTGTGTTTGTGCTTGTCCCATTCTGTGCAGAGCCACATCCATCCACAACAGCATTTCCACCTTCATATGCGACAAAGGGAAAGGAAAAAATGGTTAAAAGGCAAGATCCACAACATCCACACTAAACATCCACAACAATGTTAGTCAGATTACTTGATGTGATACCTTTGCATATATCTTTTCTGAAGTAAAACATTCCCTGTCGTACAGCATCTCTTTTCTGGGCCACCTTCATGTTTTCATCCACCTGGCAAAAGAAGTATTTCAGAGATCTGTGACGTTTTAGAAAAGTAGGATTCTACCAAACTGTCACATTTGGGTTTCATAAATTGAAACATCTACTATATTTCTTACTATTTCATCACAAAAGGTCAAGCTGTGAAGCTAAGTTTTACTTCATTCTCCAGTGGCCAGGACAAACCCACAAACAGATGACATTTAATGAATTTGGGTCTCCAGCAGAATAGGTAATGGTATCACGTTAGAACATGCTACACTAATTTGAGTTTGGATGAAAACACAGGAACAGTTACGATTAGCAGGTTGCATCCCTTTTGGCAGACTTCTCTGCATATTTAGATGCAATTTAAATAAGTACAAAAGAAGAAAATTTCAATTTCCCTAGCCATAATTTTCTGCTTTTATTAACAAAATCATCACTGTCTTTAGAAGAATTACCACTGTATTAAACAAACTTCTAGAAACAGCATTCAAGTAAGTTTGTATGGGAGTTGCATCTATTCCATTCCCAAATATCTGTTAGATATTTAAATTTAGATTGCTAGCAAAAAAGTTCTAAATTTCAGGCTTCTCGACAGTCCTCCAAACTGTTTGCTCTGCAAATGACATAAGCATTGCTCTGTCTTTCTTGATGGAAGATTTTGTCCAAGTTCTTTAGTTGGTATGTTCTCAGAGAATTAACATCATACAGCTTTTGGACATTAGCTTTACCATATTGCCTTCAGAAAGAGAGATATAATTTGCTGACTTCTTTGTCTGATCTTTATCTAAAGGCTATGCAAAATCTTCACTTACTTCTTACCCTCCAAACCTTTATTTTCAATTAATTTTATATTATGAAACCTATTTACACAACAGGTTGTTTTGAAAGTTTGAAAGAACTCCAGTCCCAGCTGATGAGTGTTCAACTGCATTCAATCAGACAGCCAAGATTAGTGTGAGATTAGCCCCATAACCCCCTATTATTTTACTTGAAAGAGGCAGGCTTACCAATGGCTGTGCAATTCTGTGTTGCATTACCTGCCAAATTGCTTGGCAAGCTCAAGCAATTTTAAGCCCCCCAGCCCTCCAATTCTGTTCAGGTTCTTTCAGCACCTGATCTATTATTCACTCTTAACTGGTAGTTAAAAATAGTGTGCTTTTGAGACTCTCAAATAACAATGTAATTATGTGTAATCTAAGTGCTAAATTGCTGCATTATTTATGCAGTCTGAACTCCCTGACATCTCCTTTTAGAAATTATACCAAATCATACCACATAAGTATGGTGTGATTATTGTAAATTTATGACTTCAATATTTTTCTCCTTTTTAATTAAAAAACTTTATGAAAAGCCACAGGATACTATGGCTATGCTGGACTTTCGAGCATACTCTCAAAAGCCTTCTGCCCTACAAGATCTTTTAAAAAATTACCTGTAACATTGCAGGAATATCCATCTAAAAAGACATTTTTTGGTCAAGTACCTCAGAAGGAGGACACACAAGGTCAGTTTCACACAAAACAGTTCAGCAATTGTGAGGGCAAGATTAAGGAAAAAGTAATTTTGCATGGCTTGTCTGTCTGAAGCCAAGTCAAGCTGTGACCAGAATCAGCAGTATTTGTTTCCACTCAAATACTGTGTAACACTAAGCATGCTGAACTCCTCCTTTCTCTCCCCACCAGATACAAACAAAACAGAGTAAGAGCATGAGACACAGGCAACATTCATGTTAAGATAAGTCTAAAAGTTTTCATTTTGACTTCCACTGGTTATTTCCCGCCTGCTTGTAAAATGGGGGAAACATACCCTTTCCCAGCCTCAAAACAGCCTCGTGACAATGGTATTTCTCAACGTTTCTGCAGCAGTTAGACACTGCTAGGCATCACAGAAATTCCTACAGCACTTTTCAATGTTTAATTCCATGAGACAGCTGTAAAATATTTGTTTAATATTGTAGAGTTTAAATTAATTCAAAGTACTTGAACAGACAAAAACTGACTGGAAGATAAAAATGAATGTTCTGTAAGTGGACAAGTATTATTTCCTAGCTTGCAGGGGATAAAAATCAGACTTGATACAAATCCATTACATTTAGCTCTAATAGATCTGATCTTTCACACCTACCTTGGACAAAGGAATGAGAAAATCCAGTTTATATGACAGAATCACTCTGGTTAGCAATACCACAAACACAACATATGCAGAGTTTTCAAAGTCTGTTAACTGGACCTAGACATGAAAGAAGTAAAGATGCAATTACTTTAGTGGGAATACACTCATGCAAGGACAGTCTGGAACAGTTTGACTCGGATGTTCATGCTGGCACTTGTGTTCACACACACTGTACTCGCCGAGGGGTGATGCACATGCACAGTCACCAGCAGTGACACAATGCACGCACACGCTTCAAACTCAAACCTGCAATTCAATGCAAAGCACACTCGTGTTTCAAAAGACAAATAACCTGCACCTTCAGGCTCTCTGTCTAATTATGGAAGTACAGTAGCTTTTAAATTTCCACTCTAAAAGGATTAAATTCAGAGAGCTTAAAAACAGACAGCTGTAGAATAAAAGCACTTGTGAAAAAAACAAAACTGTGACAGTGGAATTGTTCAGTACCAGGAAATTTACTGGAGAAATAGAGTCTCTAGAAGCTAAATAGGGCTTTGCTTACTGCTGCTTTAATACAAGCCTAATTCCTTTCCCCATCACCCCAAATCCATTAGCATGTGTTGATGTGCTGCAGTGGATTCTCCTGTCAGTTACATTCCCACAGTCCATGTCTGATTAAATACTGCTGTCCACTTCACTTGCATCTAGCAAATCAAAGGGGAGAAAATACAGCACAAGTAATAGGAGTTTGATACTGGATGGCAGAACGCCTGGTACTTTTCCACTTAAAAGGAAATGTGCTCCTGTACATACTGATGTCTTCCTTACCTCCATAGGTCTGAATTCCACTCTCCATCCAATGTCTGAATTTGGAGGTGGTGGCTTAAACCTCATTGTCTGCCAGTTTGTAGACTGAATATTCTGCAAAGAACATGAAATAATCTGTCACAATCCAGATACGCATCATTCATAATCAAAGAAAGATAAGCAGATAACTAGAGTCCTAGTGTTTTCTGTGGAACAGCATAGCATGTTAGAGAAGTGGGTCCAAAGTAAGTGCTGTAACTTCTTAAAGCCCACAGTACAATTACCTGTCCTAGGAGCAAATATGTTGTACTTTCTCATGCTATTTTGGTTGAGTATAATGTACAAGACACTAAGGGACTGGCATGCAGCTAACTTTATTTTTTATGACACATCCTGAACTAAAAAGGCCTAATATTACCACAGCTCATAAAGCTTTACCTCATAAAGCTGTAAAAGAGACATTTCTACATAAATAAAATACAAACCGTTTTCAGGAAGCCTTAAAAATTGACAATTCCCCTTAGCATTTATATATATTGCTATAATTTAGGCTCTTCATATTTTATTTGGTACAAAGTATAAGCCATCAACTTCTAAATAAAAGATAAAGCGAATAAATGAATGTGCTTATAACTGCAGTCATATGCTAAAAAACTAGCTGAAGTAAAACATTAATGAAAAAATTCTTAGCTAATACAGCCATCCTCCAATTAAGTAGTAGTATAAAAATAAGCAATTATATATATTTATTAAATTCCTCTAAATCAGACGTAACCTCAAAATGGTCGGATTCATTTGCATCATCTAGATGTATTTTCTCCTCAAACAAAGTCAGTGGGTCTCGAATGAACAAGTGTGCAATATGCTGTGCCAAAAGGTGGTCAATACCTACAAGATGAAAATTCAAACAAAAAATTCACACATATCATAACAGGCTCTAGGCAATTTTTTTTTTAACAAGACTGAAAATATCTAACACTGCAATGCTACATCAACCCACCACATCCTGTTAAAGTGATGACTTCAGGAAGGAAGAAAATGATTAAAAAGAGAAAAAAAACCCAAAACCAATCAGGTTCTTGTTTGAAAATGGCAGCTGAATATTTGTGTGGCAGCCATTCTTCCTGCTTTCTGATGCATTCTGTGCCTTGTTTCCTAAAGCAGTTTGGCTCTCTCCATAAAAGTAAAACATTAATTCCAGCTTGAGAAACTCTGATGCATTAGGGACAGTTTCTGTTACAAATGAATAATTTTTAAAAAACTCTCAAGACCACTCTGCATGGATATTTCCTGAGTAGGAGTCACTCTTGTTTGTAACAAACAAAAACAAAAACATAAAATATCCCCACATGCTGCAAACATAATTCTTAACCTGCTCATAATGAAGCAAACACTTACCTTCCTTTATTAGCTGCTTGTAGATATCTTTGTCTATTGTCAAATCAATGTCATTGTATTTCTCACCACATTCAGATAGATAACTGTCTATGGAATCATATCTGGATTTACTGATTCTATAATGGTTGTTCTTCAGTGGCTATATAATTTAAGAATACAATATTTTAACAGCTTGTTAACAACGTTACCTAAGTTTTGATCACTAATGACACTTACGTTGAGAATTATTATCCTATTTAAAAAACCCTATAATCTCAATTAAAATTAATGAAAACACAAGTCTAAAATAGACTCAATATAAAGTGATTCTAGAATTACAACTATTTTGTTTGCAGACATATGTATCTGAGCAAAAAATCAGTCATCAATCACACATGACTAGAATTCTCAAGAAGTAGAAATGTTTTCCTGATGTAATATACCATTGCCCCAAAGCACCTAGAAAGCATTAAACACATACCATCAATTTCACTATGTGCATACTGTTAGAGATGCCCTTAAAATAGGTAGCTCAAGAAATATTTAAAGTACATTTTAAAAATTATTTACGTAATTTTGTAAGTGCCTTGAATGGAAATTCCTGCTTAGAGAAACTCTACAAGTTCTGACACCTGGCTCTCTTGATTTAGTTCCAGTTTATACTACTCAGCAGCACCCACTACTTAATCTAGTGCAATTTTTGCCTTTTGGGCTCAAGTATAAATTAGGAAGTTTCATCGTGGGGGCCCTTTTCAGCCACCTGTGGAAGACTGGGATTCCATACCTAATTAAAAATATGTATTTGTTAACACAAGCTGACCACCATCTCTCCTGTATTTACCACAAAGACCATCACATTCCCTCATTAGTCATTCTGATGAGCACAAGCAGAATTTGATACTAAAGGAGATTTAACTTTTTTTGCCCGAAAAAACCCAGACAGCTACTAGGTATCATGACTTACCTCAAGGCCTCTCTCCTCCCGCGTTCGATCATCCACAGAAGCAGAGATCACTCCCCAGCGACAGTCAATGTCAGACACGTAGCCTCTGTAGAATGGAGATGCAGCACTCAACGCCATCTAAAATCAAACAGCCTGCTATCAAAACAGAGGCCAAGCCAAGGAACCAAAAGCAAAATACAACTCCACTGGAAAGAGATCCAGAAGGAACTGAAGTATACATGCTTCAGTTTAATGTTCAGCCAAAGTCCATATAACCAGAAATAGCTCAACTGCTACCTCCAAAAAACACCTGGGTCAAGGGTTAGCATTGCTGAAGTGGCATCTGACACTCTCCAAATGTTCTACCTCTACAGATCAGCATTTAAGGAACACAAAAATGACACTGGCAGAAGCACTTTTGAGACAAATCAGTAAGTATTCTTCTTTCTCACTTCCAAAGTTCACCTTGCAATCATTTGATTTTGTTTATTGTTGTTTGGTCAAGCACCTTAGTAACACAGCTGGAACATACCTCACTCAGGGCAGGATCTACTCATCATCCAGACCAGACAGATACTTTATTTTCATAAATCCTGGTATAAACAGTTGTTTACGACAGCATGCTTATACAAGGGACAGATTTAAACAACTTAAGCTGAAACCCTCTGTAACACCAGAGGGTTTTCAATACCAGTTGAAAAATTAAAAACTGTTTTAAGGAGCAAGCTTGCCTTATTTTCATGAAAAACTGCCCAAATCTATTTATGAAACTATTCAGCAAGAGTCTCACACATCAGCAAGAGTCCCACACATGTGGGAATGAGAGTAGAGGGGAAGAAATAGACACAAGGGCCAAGAAGGAACAGATATTATCTGTTTTGTGGTGTCATTTGCACATTAAATAGTTTACATGACTCATGTGACAACCTAGAAAGAGTCTTCTCCCAGAGTACCCAATTTGTGAGCTTGCAATTTGGGTATTATTTCTTTAATATATAGTGTTTTTTGCCACTAAAGAAGAGTTCATCTGTTAGATGTCTATTACTTACCACAATGGGACAAATTGTAGCTAGCTGATCATAGAGATACCTTGCTTCGGAAATGCTGCAAGCCTGAAATGTCACCTGTTGGAAGATGTACAGTTGCTATCAAATTTCTATAATCATACAAGCAGAGTCTTCCTAGATTTAAAATCAAGTATATAATAAAATTATCTATATACTAAAAATTTGTTTGGTTTTGTGGGGGGTTTTTTTGTGGGGGTTTTCCCCCTAAGTCTTGGACACATTTCTGCCCCACCTATCAGTAGCATTTATATTACAAGCTTCTTTCCATGCCATTTAATGTTCATTAAAAGATTTCAGACCACAATGCTTCTTTGGTGAAGCTGAATGTACAAACACTTGCCATAATCAAAGAAAACTGAGTTAATATCTAGAATACACATGGGTGAGTAATGCACCTTCAGGAAGTAAGCCAGGAACCTACTTACTTAGAATAACAGTCAGACTCTATTGTAGATTGAACATTTGTTTTATGTGACGCTAATCCTGTTTTAAAGAACATTTCAAGATGCCTTTGATCCTTAAAAACTGAGGGGAAATAAAGAATATCTGTGTGTCTACTCTAATTCTCAAAAAGAAAAAAAAAAAGTTCTGCTTTTTCTGTAGTAGAAGCCAGAATCAAGCAAAAAAAGTAGAAAAGAAATGTTATTTGCAGAAGGTATTAATCCTTTGGAAGCCCTACCACAGATAGGCCACTGGGATAGGTAACTCCTTTGTAATATTTTTGTGAAATTTACTCACAGCAGCATCAAACAGAAGATATATTTCTAGTAGCAGACCTTACCCTCTAGACTTTGCAAACCAACACTTTATGAATTTAAAAACTGCACAGAGTGATCAGTCTCGAAGCTCCCTTTTTCTTAGCAGTTTATGTATTCACAGATCAGAGGAGAACTTAGATGGGAATGTACCCCTGTACCACTATGGTAACATTGTACAACAGGCTTCAGCTCTGAATCAACATCGCTGCTTGCTGTCCTGAAAAATTCCAGTTGTACACAGGCTTTCTTCTTCCAAGGATAGTAATTAGAGTATCCCACAAAACACAAATATTCTTCTCAGCTTACCACTAGACCAAATTGCACCTCAAGCAAGATTTAAAAAAAAAACCCCTAACCATCAAATACCTCCAAAACTCCTGAGTTCACTGGTGTCTCAGTGATGGATTTTTTGGGGAGTGATGATGATGGTGGTATAGGGGAAATACGGGATTTGTTTGTGTTTGTTTTGTCTTTTTAAATCTTGATCCAGTATTTATTAAAACATCCCAAATGAGAAAACAGCTGTGCTGTGGAAAAAATATTCCTTCTATGTCTATCCTTCAAGTGTCCTTTGGTCATGCGTAACAATGACCAGAGCAGAGGATGAACTTTCAGATTCACAAAGTGCTGGAGTTTCAGGAGCAGGTGCTTGATCAAATGTGGTTTGACCAGTTCAAGAAACCCTCTCAGCAGACATCCAATTACATTTAAGTATTAGCAGAAAAAAACCATAATGCAAGCAAATAAACCTGGCGTATTGGATTGACCCTGGCTGGGTGCCAGATATCCACCAAAGCCACTTAATCACTCTCCTCTTTTGCTGGACAGGGAAGAGAAAATGTAACAGAAGGCCCAAGGATCAAGGTAAGGCCAGGGAGAAATCACAGAATCAATTAGATTGGAAAAGACCTCTGAGACCACTGAGTCCAGCCTATGACTGAACACTACCTCATCAACTAGACCATGGCACTGAGTGCACATCCAGTATTTCCTAAAACACCTCCAGGTACAGTGACTCCACCACCTCCATGGGCAATCCATTCCAATATCTAATTACTCCTTCTGTGAAGAATTTCTTCCTGATGTCCAACCTGAACCTCCCTTGGCACAGCTTGAGCCCATTTCCTCTTGTCCTGGTGCTGGTTGCGAGAGAGAAGAGGCCGACCCTCACCTGGGTATAACCTCCTTTAAGGCACTTGTAGAGAGTGATGAGGTCTTCCCTGAACCTCCTTTCCTCCAGGCTAGACACCCCCAGCTTCCTCAGCTGCTCCTCACAGGACTTGTGTTCCAGACCCTTCCTCAGTTCCATTGCCCTTCCCTGGACTCACTCCAGCCCCTCAGTGTCTTTCTCACAGTGAGGGGCCAGAACTGGACACAGCACTCGAGGTGTGGCCCCAGCAGTGCTGAGTACAGGGGGACAATCCCTGCCCTGCTCCTGCTGCCCACACTATTGCTGACACAGGCCAGGATGTATGAGCCTTCCTGGCCACCTGGGCACATACACTGGCTCATGTTCAGCCAAATGTAAACCAGGACCCCAGGGTCCTTTTCCACCAGGCAGCTTTCCAGCCACTCTGTTCCCAGCCAGTAGCTCTACATGGGGTTGTGGGGGGCAAAGTGCAGGACCCAGCACTTCCTCTTACTGAACCACACACAACTGGCCTTGTCCTATTGATCCAGCCTGTCCAGGTCGCTCTGCAGAGCCTTCCTACCTTACAGCAGATCAACACTGACCCAACCTGGTGCAGTGGAATCACTCACCAATTACTGTCACAGGCAAAACAGCCCTAACTTGGGGAAATTAACTGAATTTATTACAAATCACATCAGAGTAGAATAATGAGAAATAAAACCTAAATCTTAAAATCCACCTCACTCCCAAATTCTCTACTTCCTCCCCTCCTAGCAGTGCAAGAGAATGAGGAATGAGGGCTGTGGTTGGTTCATCACACATTGTCTCTGCTGCTCCTTCCTCCTCAGAGGGAGGACTCCACACACTCTTGGTTCATGTGGGGTCCCTGCCCTGGGACAGTCCTCCAATGAACATGTTCACTGCTCCAACATGAGTCTTTGTCCTGGCATCAGCTGGGATAATTAATTTTGTTCCTAGTGGCTAGGCACAATTCTGTGTTTTGGATTCAGTACAGGAACAATGTTGATAACACATGGATGTTTTAATTCTTGCTAAGCAGGGCTTACTCTAAAGGACTACTCAGTTTCCCATGCTCTGCCAGTGAGCAGGTGCACAAGAAGCCAGGAGTGAGCACAGATGGGATCTGAATTGGCCAAAGGGATATCCCATACCATATGGCATCATGCTCAATACATAAACTGGGGGAGCTGGTAGGGAGAGGACAATTGCTGCTTGGGGACAGGCTGAGCATTTGTCAAGCAGACTGTGAGCAACTGTACTGCTGAACACCATTTTCTTCTTGAGTTTTATTCTCCCTCCCCTAATTTTCATCACCATTATTATTTTATTTTATTTCAATTATTAAGCTATTTTTATCTCCACCCACAAGTCTCATCTTTTTCTGATTTGCCACCTCATCCCACCAGAGGCAAGGGAGTGTGTGTGAGGGAGCAATGGCATGGTACTTATTTGCTGTCTGGGTTTAAACCACAACAGCCCTTCTCATGGGCTACACTTAATTAACTGCTCCAGCATGGGTCCCTTCCACAGGGTTCAGTCTTTCAGGAACTGAGTGCTCCAGCACGGGTACTACATGGGGTGACAGGTCCTGCCTCCTTCATGCATCCACCTGTTTTGGTGTGGGGTCCTCCAGGGGCTGCAGATGGATCTCTGCTCCAATGCCAACCTTCTGTCTCACCAAGATCTTCACTGCAGGCTCCAGGGGAATGTCAACTTCATTCTCAGCTCACCTTGAACACCTCCCCCTGCTTCTTCACTGACCTTCGTGCCTGCAGAGCTGTTTCTTTTACATATTCTCATTCCTATCTTCACCTGCAGTGCCACTGCACAGTTTCTCCCCTCCTTCTCACTGTATGTACCTCAGAGGTGCTACCACTGTCACTGGTGGGCTCAGACTTGGCTAGTGGTGGGTCTGTCTTGGAGCCAGCTGGCACTGGCTCTGTTGGACATGCAACAAGCTTCCTTCTCAAAGGAGAAGCACCTTCTCACAGCAGCCACCCCTGCAGACCCTCTGCTAGCAAAACCTGGCCACAAAACCCTAATATACTTGGATTTTAAGACTAGAATACTAGACATACCACTTGTTCTTTTATTTCCCCTTTTGCCACACTGATGTACAATGCATCAGTTGAAGAAAGTGAAAGCAGACATAAGACAAGTCTTGAAAAAGAAAATGTTTAGAGAATACAACGTGCAATAACATCTTGAAAGCAGATGCACTTTACCTGGAGACAGCAGTTTCCCATTCCAAAACCCATAGCATCCATATATATGTAGTCTGGCTTAGCTGCCTTTGCTGCTTCTCCATCATCATTAGGAAATGTTTCAATGAAAGGTGATGGCGTGTTCTTATCTTTAAATACTGCATGGAAAATACAGACACTCAATAACTCAGAGCATGAGACTAAACAATTATTTTGAAAAAGAACAAAGATAAGACTGAATTTACTCACTTGGAACATTTATCACAACCTTCTCTCCCCTTCGGTGTCGAATGTTTCTGGTCAGTGTACTACAACAAAAGAAAAAGTTTTCTGAATTATATTAAATTTTCTCTTTATGCAAATATTTTTTGCAGCTACTTTATCAATAATTTTTAGGGTTTCAGAATGTCAACTTTCTATTTATTTTGAGCACTCTCCTTCAGGATGCTTCTTTTCCTAGTTTTAAGACAAACTGTAAAAGATATAACACAATATTTCTTCACTGAAGTTGGTCTTATTTTGATGGACTTCACAGTACTGTACTCATATAACAGCCAGAAATAAAAGGCTACAGACCTGAAGACCACAAGGCCAAGTTAAAAGGTATGCTTAGTTTTTAAATAGAATGTTTCATTGTCTAAAGTCTCACTGGAACTGGAAACAATTTTGCAGTAGCAAAATCAACACTTTTTGCCCCATAATAGTGTGGACTATTATATAAAGTCCCTTTAACTTAACAATTAATTTTCTTAAGACACTTGGAAAAGAAAATACATGTCATTACAACCATTTCTGTCTGAGTCCTTGTGATATCTGCTACAGTGCTATCAGCTACAGTGCCCTCTATTCCAGTAAAGAATTTGGAGATATGTCTATGATATTTAGGTTGAGACAAAATATTTGACTTCTCAAATTTCCAAAATACTCTTACCTAAATCTAGGATGTTTATTGATGGCTTCATCTGGAAAAAAGAGGGATTTTGAAGCTCCTCCTTCTACTGGTGTTGGCTTATAATCCGGTAGCGTAAACCCAGGACAGCCTAACCTATGTAACACAACAATGAGATCCAAGCTGTAATGACAACAGACTGTGATTTTAGAATGGTCAAATGATCAAAGATTAGGATCCTAGTAGACAACCAGCCAACCACCACCTTCCACAGTGGTTAACACAGCTTTTTTATTAAACAAACCCCACTAGTCTATCATTAGACAGCAAACATGGATATTTTCAGTGGTTGAAGCAGGAAACTTCAGTACTATGTGGGGTACACACACATTTTAGTGTGTTAGTGCTTGTTATTAATACTGACATGCAGCTGCATTTCATGCTTCAAAGTTTATCTCGAGGATGCAGGCTGACTGCCAAAGTAATGTATCCAGCCCTACTCTTAACAATCTACCCCTTTTAAAATATACGCTCAACCAACTCTAAGAATTAGAGGTAGTTTCAAGTGGTACACATATCGTAAGTCTTATAATGCTTCTAGAACTCTGAAAAACCCCTATGAGATGAATGTCATAAGCAAAGAAAAATTGCAGCTCTTAGGTGTAAAATGCTAGGGAGATATGCAAGCTAACCAGAATACACCCCTCCCATTTGGGAAACTTCATTTTAAGTTTCAGAATCACCTGAAACAAGAATAAGCTCTCAGTACAGCTGAAACAAAGGAACCTTTTACAAGGCTGAAATAAAGTAGCAGATTAGTTTCTTCATGTTGTACAGTAAAAAGGGCAAAGATCATGTTGAAAGACTCTAGTATTTGGATGGCTAAAAAAAGTTAGCTGATAAAATTACAAACAAACTATTCAAATATCAGGAAACATGCACACTTCCGAGAATATGATTTATGTTCAATACTGCTTCTTCTTCCTGGTTTCAGTAAGTTGTCCTACAACTTGTAAAGCCAGCTTCATCACTTACCTAAGTGCTACATTGGAAACTGCATCCCTCCAGTCCTCAAGAAAGAAAACAACTTTCTGGTCCAGCAGTGAGGGCTGACAAATTTAGGAACTAGGGACACTCATTTAGTATCTACACTAGAATTTTTTAATATTTAAGCATTTTCAAATAGTTCACTTTTAACTGCATTATTTTAATTTGAACAAGCTTACTTCTTTACCTTTCTTCTGTCAGCACTCTAGCAATTTTTTTTGTCTTTTCAAATGCACAGATTTTATTATATACACGTGTACATGCCTAGATGCACACAGGCATATGTACATGTTATTATAGAGACAATGTGGCAAAAAACTTTGACCCTATGAAACCTCAGAAATACATGTTGGCAAGACTCCAGTCAAACAAACAGGGACTTGAATGGCAAGATAGGAAAAGGCAGAAAAAAAACCCTAAATTATGCTAGCCTAGGGAGAGCAATCTCTGAGGGATGAAAGTATGTTTGGAATGACCTGTAAGTCATAAACAAACTACATTTCATTATTTACTGGCTTTCACTGAAGTCCATTGTACTGCTCCTACAGTGATGTAAAAAGTATTTATCTGTATCAACAAAGGGATTAAGAACTCTTCTCCCTTAACTCCCTGCAAGACCAGGTCCAAAATGTTTGTATGTAAAACTTATTAAATGCCATAATGTACCTGGTAAGGTTGCAGGGGAAGAAAACCACGATTTTCTAATACACTGACAACTACTTAACCACTGAACTTCAAATAAACTCTTATTACCTTTAGGATAACTCTAATAAGGTGAAAGTAAATTTTATCAACAGATTGTTCTTAAAACAGCATTCATGAAGCATTATGCAGATATTTTGGCACTACTGCTGCTAGGGCATATTTTGTATTGTTCCTCCGCTCAGCAAGAATTTTGGGCTATTGCATTCTGTATTATACAAGAAACTAGCCAGTAAGGCCAGTCACTTCTCTTCTACTGCAGAGCAACTTTTTTACCATCATAAGCACAACTATCTTCATTCACTTCACTGATCAGGCTAGTTACAACACATAATAAATCTCTGCCTAGAATTATATGTCAAAGGAATGTCACAAAATACAGTTACTCCTAGATAACGAAGTTCATCCTTAATTTAATTTCTTCAAGAATTCCTTCACAACAATAAACAGGATGAAATCTATCCTTTTTAAGGGTATTATTAACCCAGGAAAGACGCTCTCCTTTCTAGATTCAGTAAGTAGAGTGTCGTATAATAGAAGTACAAAGTCCAGGTGCCCCAAACTATGACAAGCTTGCATGTACTTTAGAGAAAAGTTAATATTAAAAATAGACCAGGTTAGCCATGTTTTGCAAAACTGCTACTTATAAAGACCACAGTTTGCAAAACAGGTAAAGAAAAACCTTTCCTATGTAATTTTCTGTATCAACTCAAGGTGGTAGACTGCTCTAGACTTTAATACTTTATGTTACAAATAGTCAGTATTCTCTCCTAATACAAAATCATCACAGGTTAGAAGCAACCTACAAATGTAAAAGATGCTTATTTGCTTGTCTCATTGCAATAAGGATTTTAGGAAATGCGACTGGAACATCAAGCCAAAGTACTGTAATCGAATCATATTTTTCTTTATTTCATTGAACAGGTTACCTATATGCAATAAGGAGAAAAAGTGTGTTAGGAGAACAGGAAACATGGCATTAACCTTCAACAACCATCTCACCTTGGAAATGATGTCACTGTGCAAACAGCCTCGTTTTCTTTGAGTACAGAAGCAGCCTCTTGCCGTCTTTTCCTCATGTTGTCTTGCACAGTATTGAATTCAGACATGGTTCCCCCATATGGCTGTCCAGGTGTTCCTTCAATCATGTAACTTCCATATTCTGGTCTCCAGAGTGTTGGGTGACTATAATAAAAGAAGAGCTTATATAATAATAATAATAATAATAATAATAATAACAACAATAATAATAAATATTTCTGCAACTTCAAAAAAGATTAATTATTTGTGAGAATTTCAGAAATTAATACCACTTGCAATAAAAATCTCCTATATTCGAATATTTGACAGAGGAACACAATGTACCTTCCAATGCACCTCATCATCAGGAAGTGGTGAAAAGAAAGCAAGGTGCAGTTTGGCAGTAATAGTGCTGCTGCACAGCATAATAAGCAGGATTTGCCTACGCCAAATTGCAGTCACCCTTAGCATCTGTCTCAAGCTTTGTTTCTTGGGGTTTTAACCAGAACCAGAAAATACAGGAGAGGATAGGGAAAAACTTCACTGCCATTTTTACATCTACATTTCTAGTTCTTCCAAAAATCGGAGAGTGCTTCCTCTATACAGCCCTCACTTGCCCCTGTCATCAAGAGATATAGGAGCAAGTACACATGCACATGTACTTTATGGGACATGGATTACTGCATACACACAGACACAAAATCAGAGCAAGACAAAATAAGCACCCCAACTGCAACTTCTGTTAGCTCACCATTACATCATCCTTTATTTTAAAGCATAATACAAAAAGTTCATGGACTGCCTGCAAGTGTGCTCAATATCTTTCACTTCCTGAACCCTAGATTATCTGAAAGCATCAGTATATGTGGTTTACAACTTTACCAATAGCAGACTTGAATGTTAAGCCAGGTTAACAAAGTGGTGCACAGTATCATAAGAGGAGGATAAAAAAAAAAGAAACGGAAAACAGCTACTCACTTGGGGTTTACCTTCTCCCCCTTTTCTTGCAGCGTTTGAAGAACTTCTTCACCACAGAGTATCAAACACACTTTCTTATTTTCATGGTCAAATTTTACCAACATATATTCCACCTTGAAAAAATAAAAACAAACAATTAAACATTAAGGCTTTGTTCAGACACAAACACATTGGCATGCAATTTTAAGCATGAAGTGAAAAAAAAAAGATTGAACCTTACAAAGGTTCAAAAACATTACTAACTATGAATGCAGTAAGCAATACTGGCAAAGATGGCTGCAGGCATATTTCATCTTGAATAAAGACTTGAAATTCCTTGAAATTTCTTTCCCTCCATTTCTAATTGGAGACATTTCACCAAAAAAATCCTGAATTTGTACTTGCCTCCACATTTTTTCTAGGCAAGAAAGAATTAAAACTCCATGCAAGTTATATGTGACCCACAAACATTTCACTGTCATCCCATCAGTTACAGTCTCTGCTGCTGACAAAAGAAAAACCCCCAAACAAACAAAAAACCAAAAGTCATTCTACAAGACATCCATTTACACACATCACTTGTTGGAGCTATTAAAGACTAGTACTGTGTCTCATTTACACCACAGAAAGCTCACAGCTGTTGACGACAGCATTAGTCCTGTCATTATGACACTCCAGCTCTTGGCATAGCACAGTAGTTTTCAACCCCACTTGATTCAGCTTTGCTGCCACATTTTCTTCTCCTCATGCCCAGCAGCATAACTTATCCCCAGAGCTCTCGCCCATCCCTGCACCAAACTGCAACCCACAACAGATCCAACAAGCCACTTGTGACAGCACTGCTGCATACCAGCACAAGAGAATATGTCCCCCTAATAGACATTATCTGAAAACAGCCAAACCTGGAACACCTTCATCTCAAACTTCCTGATCTCCATGCACATTTGCTGTCAAAGCTCCTGTAAAGACTTTTAGAATGCTACCCAGCACAGAACCTAGCAGCTGCTTGGACCTTGTAGCCCTTCAATACTTATGGATACACTCTATTTGTTAACACCTTTAGGTCAGAAGATGCTTAGCAATGTTCTGGGAAGTGTAAAAAACAAACCAGCCTCCAATGTGTTGCCTACCATGTAAAAACATAAGGCACACATGGAAATGCATTACCAGGGTACTGCCTTTCAAACCCCAGCTGGACCAGTGATGACAGGCAATGCCTTCTATTGGAGGGTCTCGAACCACTGCCTCCAAGACTTCCAAAATTATCTAATTCAAACATCAACTTATAGTTAAAAGTTCAGATTGCAATTTCACAGATAGAACTGTCAGAGATGCACTGTGCTCCTCAGTTTCATTTTCCAACACTTTCTAGAGCCACATCCCTCTGTATTTAACAAATGTGACTGCTCCAGTCCCAGGAGTTCAGATTCACGCAAGATGCTCATGTTAAAGTTACAGCATACCAAATCATGGCAATTTCTATTTTGTATAGAAGTCCAATGAAAATAGGAAAACAGCTTGCCAAAAGACAGGGAACTTGTGCCGTGCTTTACAGAACACTGTAAGCAGATTTGTCATCTTCATGTTCTTTGGCTGCTTCAGTGTCCATGGAAGAGTTATTGCTTAGTACTGTGACAAGAAATATAATCCTTGGTTGGGATTTGTGATTAAATCACAAGCAGTATTATCCAAGAGTGTTTGTAACTCTACAGAATCTGATCAGAGACAAACTCTGGAGGGACTCATCCAGCAATTATACACATTTGTTTTATGTTTTCTATGATCAAATTTTAATCTCCTAGAGAAAAAATGATTTCTAGTTTCTATGCAGATCGCACTTTCTTGCATGGTATATTTTGTCAATTGATGCCACAATAATCTACTTGAGATAATTACAGACTATAGTCAAACAGAAAACAGTTGAGCACTGATTAAATTATTGCCCAGCACCAGCCTCTCCAGTGTCACTTGCCTTGAATACTAGAAAGAAAAAGGGACTTCCAGTTTCCTACCACATTCAACATCAACTCCTGCTTTGTAAAAGTATCATTCTCATAGGAGCTGGCCTAATCTAGAGGGGGTAGAGTCCACAGGTGAGTGAGTCACTCAGATGGACACAGAACGAGCATCAAGCTCGCCACATACCTCACCTCCTCCCTACACTGCCTGTGGGAGTTGGTAGCAGAAGGGAGAGAGAAAGTGGACACTTGTCCACCTTTACATGAGTATGCTACTGTGATTAGCCTCCTGTCCTAGAAATCCCTCTCCAAATGTAGATGTAATGAGCTGGTGGGAAGAACACTGTATTTCTCTATAAACCAAATTGCAAGTTAAAAAAAAACAAACAAACAGAAGTGTAACAAACCACTAAGTCAAGAAGGCAAACCCAAAGAAATTGAAGTGTTTCATATTTCCAGTACAGTAGTGAATATATTGCATTTATGCATCTAGCTTTAGAAACACTATTACTTTTGCCTCCAGAAACGTTGACCAAATCTTCAAAGCTGTCTTAACACACAGATGATCTGCCATTAATTTTAATGAGAAAAGAAAAAACTTCAGACAGCTGGCAACAGTTCCAAGTAACTCACAGAGTATCTTGACAACAGAGAGACTGACTAAATAGGCATTCTTAAAGAATGTAATTTAGGCTCATCAAAAGATTTAGCTTACAGCTACAAAGAGAGAAACAAATTCAGAGTTCACACATTTTTACATTCAACTTCAGGTCATCATTTACAGACTTCTCACATGTTTTTTATCCACAACAAAGTTCAGAGAAACACAACCACGCTGAAAGAATCAGCATGCCTTGCAGAGATTCCAGTCCAAAGGCCAAATATGAGGGGCTTCACCCAACATCAACAATTCATTATTTTGCTGAGTTCTTTGGAGTTCACTTTTCTCTATAATTTTAACTAGGCTCCTTAGCAAGAAGCAAAATACACATCAGATCAAACTATTAATGAAGATGGCTGACCAGCAGCCTTGCTTAGAGCCTGCAAAGACAATGCACCCTGTCATGGCCACTTTGGACCCAAGTTTCCAGTCAATGCTCTCACTGTGCAGTAAACCCTACAAACCTCTGTCTTCAGGCTGGCACATGGTGCCAGGCTGCTGAGGCCAAGAGGTGACATCCCAGCCCGTCCCTGCAGACAGACAATGCTCTGCACAACCTCAGTAGACGAATCTCTCTGACCACCCCTGGTCTGCCTGGTTCACTGAAGCTCTGTGGTACCTTACCAGGCAAAGGAACAACAGTTTGGCCAGCAAGGTTGCAAAGTGAAAAGCTCTGCCCCGTTCCGACACAGCAAGTCTAAAACAAATTATTATTCACAGTTAAATGCATTAAAAAAGCAAAAACAATCTTAGTTAAAACAAATACTCTGAGTATCAGAATGACTTATGAGCCAACACAAGGAAAGACTGGTCTTTAGAGGCTTCCTTCCTCTTAATTACTGGCTTGCAATGTAACTGCATCTACAGAGTACTTCCATGCGAGCTCTGCTCCACTCCATTACCAAATCTTCTTAAGCACTATGCTCCATTAGCACCTAGAATGATGCTACTTCACTCACTACAATCTTTTCTCACAGTTGGCTACAAGAAAATTTCAGGCTTTTGAAAATTCTTTGATATTGCCCCTGTAAATACAAGTGAGACCTTGAAGCTTATCAACTGCAGAGAACCACAACCACTCTCCATTCATTAAGTTAAACAGTTGTGCTGAACTTGTCTGGAGGCAAAATGAAAGATGACAGCTCTCTGGAAATAGGTAAGCATGTCTCAAATAGTTTGAATGCCTGAGTTATTTGACCATAATTACACGTATTATTTCTGCATAAGAACTGCTTCTTAAATGTGATGTATCAGAAACAACTCATTAGCAGAAATTCTAAAGAACAAGGAGGACCAAAGTTGCCACCTATGCTGCACTGTTGTCCCAAATGTGGGCTTGTTGCCCAGTGTGCAGTGCCAGTGTACACACCAACATGAGGTACTTCTATTTAATCACAGAATCTTCAAGGTTGGAAGAGACCTTAAGGATCAGTAAATACAACTGTCAACCCATCACTGCCACTGTAAGCCCTAAATCACTAAACCATATTACAGAGCAAGACAAGATGCCTCTTCAACATCTCCAGGGATGATGGCTTTATCACCTCCCTGGGTAACCTATCCCAATGCCTGGTCATCCTAATGGTGACATTTTTTTTCTGATCTGAAACACCCATGTTTCAACTTAAGGCAGAACATTTCTTTATTCTAATTTGTGCTAAGTAAGGAGATAGGTGATAACCCACAAAATGTGACTAGTTCCCCTATCATCAAAGCTTTATACTATTTATACATTTTAGCAAAGAAACCACAGTTCACTGACTACAAGTTACATAGTTCTCTTATTAATTCTACCTTCTGTTGGTTAAATTATTATCTTGCTTCTCATGCTAGCTAGTCTTCATGCTCAGTACTTCTCTTGAGTCAGCAGACCATGGTGGTGGGAATCTCTCCCTGCCGGAATTACCTTTCACCCAGCTGGAACTGATCTCCGTGCAGTTGAGTTGGCTTTGTTAGCTTCTTACTTATCTTGGGAGTTTTGCCAAATGTCCTTGTGGCCTGTAAATTCTGTGTCCTTTGTGCCCACTATCACTAGTATATCCTTCTCCTCAAGCATCGCTAACCTCTACTCCTAGTCCTAAGATCATTGAAACGTTTTAAGCCCTAAATCTTAACACGACAATTCTATCGACAAGCAATTTATCTTTCTAATGCCTGGACAGCAACATATCATCATCTAAATACTTGCCTTGGTAGTGGTCTGCTTCTCAATATGAAAACCTGCCCTTGCACACTCAATTTAACACCATCATGCTAACTACATAGGAACAAAACCTATCTAATAGATGAGAGTAAAGCCACTGCTGCAGTGTTAAACATTAAAATGCTTTTAGCATTCAAATTATTTGCCATGAGGTACTTCAGCCTAATAAAAAAATGCTAAGCACAGAATCTGGACCTTAGTAAGCTCAGAGGTAAGGTGCCAGCCTTGTACCACACTCCAGACCATCCATCTCAGACGTGACTGTCCCCTGCCTGGAATTGATCAAGGCCAGTTTGGATGAGTCTTTGAGCAACCTGGTGTAATGGAAGATGTCTTTTGCCCAGGGCACAAAGTTTGACAAGATGATCACCAAAGGTCCCTTACAACACAAGCCATTCTGTGATTTTAAATAAGCCTGATGACTCATGGACCACTCTGCTTCTCAAGGACAATCTTAATGACAGCTTCTTTCTCCTCCCACTGGAGAGCTATTGCCACACATATCTGGAACAATTGTTAGCAGCCTCCACATACGATCCTTCCTTCAGGCCTGGAGCTTTAAGGGAAATTGAAAATTTTTCCTGAACATCCACTGAGGTCTCATGGATATTGTTCAGTGTTAACAAAAGCCACTACCAGCATTTAAGAATCTTCAGGCAGTTTGCCTCACATACCTATGTATGCAGAAGAAGATACCCTTTCCACTAGTTATTAAGCTCACTTATGAAAAAAAAAGTAGTTCTTCCATATATTTATTCATCAGTTAATGCATCATTTAAATACCATCATCATTAAATGGCAGTCTAGAGGAGAACAAAGTTTTAATAATCTGACTGTTCATTAAAGAACCTTTGCCACAAGTTTTCAGTGTTAGATGGAAAAGCAGATTATTTTCTGTAGGTACAAATACTTCTGACAGATGTAGAACATAATACCCAAGGAGGGCTTTTTGATGCAGTTATATTCTCACCACTGCTGTGATAAAGCATGGAGCCACAGAAATAAACAGTTGGTAATATGCACCTTTAATGAAAGCTTTACTGTCTTACAATATGTCTAATGTCCGAGGGAGCAAATTTCAGAGGAAAACAAGTCTGCAAGCGCCACAGAGGCTGGCTACCCTGTTTCTAGCCAGCAAGCTGCCAAACTGTGCACTGGCATGAGACAAGGCATTTCCACACTCATGAGATTACCATGGATGTTCTCTGCCACACAAATAATTTCAAAAATCTGCAGCAGGAGAACCAAGACTTAAATGTAATTCCCAAAATGCTTAATTTTGATCAAGCAGATTGGAATTGGCAATCCAATTAAAAAAGCACCATTGCCAGCTCTAAAGAAAACCAATTTACAGAAAGCAGGTCCCAGAAACAAAACATTACAACTTATATTTTACATTATATTGACAATAATGAAAAAATTAAGAACTTCTATACCACATTAAATATTATAATAGACAAAACAAAGAGCATGCAGAGGCTCTCATCTCAGTCAACATAGCCAGCCCCAGCTAAGCACTCCTGCCTGTTCCCCATCCCATGTAACATCAGGGCTGCAGATATTTTTGTGCATGACACAGTGTGACTACAGAACCTTCTGCACACACCACAAACCAGAAAGCTGGGTTATGAAAATTAAATTTGAGAAGTTATAACCACTTGCATGATTCTAAAGAAATAAGACGTGGTGACTACAGAAAGTGTCATCTTTGACTTCTGTACTATGTAACACCTGAGGCTAATATTATTAAAGACTAGGATCATGTTAACTTTAGATTCCTGCAGCAAAGACAGCTTTATTTATTTATTTACCTGTGAAACAAAATGCTGCAAGTTTCTAATCTCTCTTTTGCATCAGAAAGAAAAATAAAAAAATCTGAACAACCCATTATGCAACATCAACAATAAAATCATTCTTGTACTCATCCTCCTGACTCACCCTTTCTCATACTGTTAACTAAAATAAGGCATCTGCACAGCACGAAGAAGTTCTGAGGGAAAATAGGAATTACAATAGTAAATATCCCATGATAAAACCACAGCAATCCACTTGATATCCACAGAAGGAAATACACTGTGAACAGAATATTTTGTTATTAAAAACATACAAAAAGTAGGTAATTTAATCTTCTCTTATTAAAATGTGAGACTGGGAACAAGGAAATCAATGTTTACTATGAGGGTGGGTCAATATTTATGACCAACTGCAGCTTGCTTTGGGAAAAAACAAACCTAAAAAATACCAACCAACCAATCACACAAAAACCCTAAGTAAAAATCCAAACAAAATCCCACACAACAGAAAACCCCAAAACTTCCAAACTGTTTTTCACTAATTGTAAAATTAAATTTTCAAAGAGCATCTCAGTATAAACTACAATGAGTCTTGCACTGTCACATACTCAGTGTATGTGGCAGTACAGCTCTTGGGTAGGTCACTGGCACTGTACTACAACCTACACACATCACCCAGTCACTGGAAGAGCTGAGCAGAGGGAGATGAAACAAAATTATCAGACATCATGGGGTTAGCACACCATGCAAGTTTTGAGAGCTGGAGTGTTCAGTTTAGGTTTTCCCTGATATCAGGATTAAAACCAGGCAGAAAAAGTAGTTTCACAGCAGTCAGTCAAAATATCCAGGAAAGGAAAAAACATGAAGACTCTTCAAGGCCACTTATCTTGCTCAAGTCAAGATTTAAAGAGTTATATTTCTGTGTACTAGTTTATTCCTTTTAGAGGTTGCATGCATACATACATACTCATGGCTGTCAAGCAGCGTAAGTTGATGCACTAACATCTTACCTTCTGACCCAGCCCCAGAAATGCTGCTATTTGAAACAGCAGGTATCCATGCAAGAGATATTAAGGAAGCACTAAGTCTATTTGTAAACAAATAATTCCACTGTCCCTTTATTTAGCCAAATAAAGCTCAGCAAGAAAGGGTGAATAAGCAGACACGTGACAAATAACGAAATCATTCACGAGTGCTGCTTCCCCCCAGGCGGCCAGCGGGTGAGCACATTGACTAAGACAGCTCCATTGAGATGCATCCGCACAGGCCACATTTGGCAGAGGCCATCATGAGGAATTTCTGCATAAAAAAAAAATCAAAAATGCATTCTGTTTGGAGAATTTCACAGGGGGACAGGGAGACTAAAAGCATTTGTTTTAAAATGACAGGAATGCAAAAAAATTTGTAAGACTTCCAGCTACCGTTAGCTTTAACATAGGCACAAGATTACCAAGAAAAGCTTTAAAAAAGCAATTTCTGCACACTAGTATACTGCAGCAATTTGTACAAAGTGAGAATGTGACATCATCATAATACCGAGGAATAATCTGTATAATGACTTGGAGGAATTTTTTTTAAAGACCATGTATTACTGACATTCTGGAAAATGCAACAACTATTTTTGTGATTCTTTTGTAACAAATAAAACAAAAAGCTAGTTAGAAAGTTTCAGATAAACATTAAAGAAACCCCATGACTCACTATACAATTATCTAAGAGGTTTGGATAGATGGACAAACATCTTGCAGCATGTAAAGTTTAAAGAAACCATAATAAATTGCCTACTCTTGTTGTCCATGTAAGTCAATGTCTATCTCGGCTTCAAAGCTATCATATGGCATCTTGTTCCACAGGGCATCTAGGCTTTGTAAAATAAGTAATTATCTTAAAAGGACATCTGCTCTTCTGGTCCATTAGGTTAGCCAAGTTTCTTGTAAAATGAGAAATGAACACTACCTTTCTGTACACCATGATGCTCTCTGAACCTACTCCTTCATCAGTTCTGGTCCTTTCTTATCTCTTTCTGAACATTTTTATGCACATCTGTCTCTCACCAAGCCTCACTGTCTGTCTTTTTAGAAAGAGATGACAAAAACTTCTTCTGTGTACATTAGGGATAGTACCTGTACTTATTTTATGCAGCTGATGAGCTAGATTCACCATTGCTAAAAAACGCCCTAGATTTTTTCCTGGTTTTAAATGGGTGACAGGCAAACTGGAGCCTCAAGCTGTGTGCATCTGAACCTAAATTCATTTCCCTAATATGCAGCAATAATTTTACCAGTCTAAAGTTCTACAGACTGTAATTTAACATCTACAGGTTGTTACTGCCCTGGAAACACCCCAAAAAACCTAACAGGCTAGAAACTGTAACAAGACACTAATGCAATAGCTAGTTCCCTGGAAAGAACCACTAGAGGAAATTCAGCTCTTTTCACAAGCCTAGCCGTTCAAGAAAAAAGAGAAAGCTTTCAAGAGAGTCACGAATCTTCTAATCACAGACAACATCTTTGGGACGTTCTGGTAAGAAACCTCTGGCCTCTCATAGCTGAGAAGGGCTGCTTTGCCTCTTGCATGATGAAGTGCTGATTAGCACATGTTCATTTTAGTTCTCATTTAACTTATTTACAAGGTATAATTAAAAAACTAAAGGATAAGGAAGGGAATTAATTGAGTGTACAGGAGAAAGATCAAAAGAAGCCTAAGAAGGACTGAGAAAGAGGTAAAAGGAAGAAAAGAAAACAACCAAAACCAAACTAAAACTAACTCAGTAAGACTTCAACTCGCAAGCAGTGCAGTGGTACATTTTTCATGCTGCCTCATACACAGCATTATCAAATCTTTTCAATGGCCTCCAAAGTTCACTTCAAGTTTGCATTAAGAAATCAACTTTTAAAAATATGCCTGTGTACTAGGTCCCCACACTGACTGGAACAAGACTCATACAACAAAAGGGTGATTATGTCCAATTTCACTAAACAAGGCTGAGAAAGTCAGATTCTTACTTCATTTATATGTACTTTAAAATAAAACTGCCATGTTTTGCCCATGCTTGCTTTCTAAATACCTTCCTTCTGAGATCTCCTGGCACACCTTTCTCAAAATCGTATGCTGAAACAGCTCCTCCTTAGTCTTTACAGACTGTGGAAGACAAGTATTACATGCACATATGAACACATACACATACATAGTTCAGTGTGAAATGCTGTGACTCTACACTTGTGTGCACACTCAGCACCAAACAGCAGCAGTGAGCCTTGCCAAGGGCCAGCCATTCCACTTGTCTGATCCCAGTGTCCGCATTAAGCTCCAAAGGGAAATTTAAGCAACATCCATCAGTTAGACGAATGCAATCAGCAGACAAGATGTGCACGGGAGACTAATAATGCATTGGTACAGAAGGGAGCTTTTTGGGATAAAACCTGGGAAGCAGCAGAATAGGCTAGCATCTGCCAAGCTGGACAAACTAATTGTTTCACATAGTATTTGCTAACTGTACTGGAGTTCTGAAACACTACTGAAAAGTTGCAGGTTTTTGATTCTGCTGCACAAAAAAAAAAAAAAATACACAACGATCACAACTCTGCAACCCCGAGGTCAAGCATACATTATTGGATGGAAGAGGAAGATGAGAAAACAAGATCATATTTGTTAGCATGACAAGGTCTCACCTGCAGATGTAATTGCTGCCCAAACTTTGTGAGCATTAAGGCAATGATAGGAAGGTGGGGTTTGATGAGGGATAATTAGATAGTTCACTATTTTGTATTCTCCACAGTCAGGAGAAGTCAATCATAAACAGGGGTCAATTGTCAGTTCTAAATGAGGTAGAAGGATGATTAAGAGGCAGAGGACCTTTACCTGCAAATGAAAATTTAAAGAGATCTTTAGACAGCTTTTTTTAGAGCAAGTGTTACTCTGTTACAGTCATATTTGGTAGGCTTTTGGTTTTTACCATTGCAAAAGCTTCATGGGTGCAAAAAATGGAGCAAGTTCTTCAAAAAGAACTTGCCCCAAAACAGACAACAGCTGTTAGTTCTATTAACATTGCAAGCAGTAAAAGAGCTGACTTTTCAAAAGGCAGCAGAACCAGTGTTTTGACCTTTCCAGCTCTTTACTCAGGAGAGGATGGGAGCACTAGGGAATGCTACCCTGCAATGTAAGCTGTGATGCTGTCTCGCTCCCTTCAAAACAGATGCCACCACCATGCTCTGTTAGCACTTAGCCTTAACACTTCTGTCTGACACTCATGAAACAGTACACGATGATTCCCTACCATCTCATTCCCTTGGAACCCCAGGGAATGGGGTCCCTAGGAGGTTACCCCAAGGCTTGAGAAGTGGGAGTCCTAATGAAAACTAAACCAAAGCAAAGGCTAGTATCTACACTCATGAGCAAACACAGTATTTCCCTTTCCCAATGGCATCATTTAGATGGGGAACAACCTTTCAAATATTCACACATACACCCTGAAAGACAAACTCAGTAGTGCTACTGAAGCTGGGTTTTTCTCATAAACATTCCTTAAAAAAATTATAAAATACATTTTTCACTAAACACAGTCACAGAAACATCTCTTGAACACAAAAGTAATTTTGTTTATTCTGATTTTATCTCTACCATTACATGAAGGCTGTCATCTTCATTCTTGACTTCTATCTTCAAGAAGTTTTAAAAACAATTAAACACCCTCAGGCTGTGACTTCATACATGAAGGTCAAAGTGCAAAAAAGACTTTATATGAAAACTGTCCAATTAGTAAGTTGATTCATCTAAGCTGCATAGAAATGTGGTGCCACTTTCTAACAACTAGATATCTGACAGGAAAAATGGAAAATAAATGTGCTGCCCTCTGCATCAGTCTATCTACAGCACAGCTCAATTAAGTTATGGACGGAGGTATGGTTTTGTGTTTCCACAAGAGCAGACTGGCTGCACCTGGTCCATTAACACACTCCTATACGCTGTGTTTCATAAAAATATATAACTGCATAACACAGCAGAACAAAGTTGCCACACCTGAGTTTATTAGCATTTGCTAAAATGAAGAGGGAGGCAATGAACCAGGTTAGCCAACCTTCTCTGAATGTTCACAGACATTTCTAATACAGCTCTCATCTCCTTATCAAAATCATGTCTGCAATGTTATAGCTCTTAAAATCCTGCCTCTTGACATGCTGGGGCATGGTAGAAGAAAACTGTGAATCTCCTTTAACATAACACCCTACTATTTATCGAGGATAAACACTTTGTTAGGTACGGTCCCCAGGCCAAAGGAACAACGAGGCTCCCAGAGTACAATCTCACCATACACCTAAGATTACCAAGCAATCAGCTGCAGGTGCTGCAGGGGCTGAAGAGCTGAAGCTCTGCTGAGAAAACCAATCACCCTAAAAAAATGAATGGAAGAAGAGTTTTCCCCTGGGCTAACTTTCTGAACTCAGCTGGCCAGTAACAACACAAGGCAGGCAGCAGAAATACAAGCCTGGAACACAGGGAGGGAAGCTGAACCATCTTGCTAGTGGATCAGCCTTAGCTATCTTGTGAAATCTCACTCTCAGAAAGCAAGGACAACTAAAATCTAACACCCACTGAAAAATGAGCACTATCTCTTAAAGATTAATGAGAAAACCCTCAAGCTAAGTCTCAGAGCAACACGAAGACTCTCTATATTCCTGGACTCAAGACTGTGAGGCTCTTTTGTCAGCATTAACTTCAGTCCTACCAGACATGCGGGAACACAAACATCAGACATGGATAGATAAAAGTACATTTAAACTTTCTGAGTTCACACCACTCTAGCTGCAAAACCATGTGGTGTAGACTACACATACTTTCATTAAACAGATTTTAGTAGCCAAGCCCCCACTCACTCATGGAAGCAGCTTCTGTAGGCTAATGCTTGCCCTGCCGTTACTTGAATTATAAAAGGGGTTCATTAAAAAACCCCTGACTTTAAGAGACAAGTTCTCTCGAGGTGCACATGATGAACAGCATTCTCCTTTGGCAAAGAGCATCTGTGAACAGCTGGTATTACTTGAATAAAGTTTTCTCACAAATGCCTTTGCTGCTCAGAAAGCAAACGGTGCATGAGACAGAGATGCAATGGCCAAGTCCCCACATTGCTTGTATTCTACTCTGCTCTTCCAACTTCGCTGCAGCCGCATCTAGGACACCTCCAAATGACCAATGCTGGACTTCTCCAACACCATGGAGAAGGGTAGCTTCTACTGCAGCACAAGTGAAGCTGCTCCCTGTCTTCTGGGGAACTGATCAATAGAGGCAGCCTTTGCTCCTTGCAGAGTGCTGTCAGACCGTGGCACAATTGAGTGCAGATTTACAAGGCAACACACCCAAGACCTGTAACTAAAGTTACGGTTCTCGTGTATTAAGCACCTGTAACAAAGTTCAAGTTATTACCCGAGCGATTATCCTGATCCTTGTTGAGAAGGCAGGCTGACACTTACCAAACGCCCAGGAAACTCGGGAGGGTAAAGCAGGGCTCGACAGGTCCCTTTTACACAGGGATGGATACAGGAGGAACGCGGTACGCGGCCAGAGGGCTGCCACTGCAGAGCCGCCCGCCCACCCCCGGTCCTGCTTCCTTCATTTTCCCCCCAAAAACTGAGTCTGAGTCCGAGCAGGCACTAGCTCGGACTCGAAAAGCACAGACACGCTTTACTCAGATTCATCGAGAGAGCATAAACAAACTGCGGAGAAGGAGTGCTGCCGAGCGTCACCGCCGCGGGAATACACCTCCCGAGGGGCTGCCCGGGCAACCGGCTGGTGCCAGGCGGAAACACTCAAAGTTGTTCTAGCGTTTCAGAGCCGCGGTAATAGCGGGGCAGCCGTGCTGCGCAACGAGATGCGGCGTGCGTGTGTGTGTGCGCGAGGTAAACAAAGCCCCGCCGGGCAGCTCCCAACGTCCCCACCCGCTAAGCGACCGCGGCCGAGCGGCCGGGCCCGCTCTGGGCAGCACGGCCGGCACGGCACGGCCCGGCCCGAACAGCACCTGCGCCCGCCACGGGGGACGGCGGGAGGCCGCGCTCGCAGGGGTCTCACCCACCTCGTCGCCCCACTTGAGCACGTCCTTGTGGCGGTCGCGCAGGGCGCGGTAGATGTGGAGGAACTGGAGGATGCCGTGCCGCCGCACGTGCTCCGCGTACCGCCGCGTCTCCTCCCAGCTCAGCGGCGAGCCCTGCGACAGCAGCCCCATGCCGGCCGAGAGGGAGGGAGGGAGGGAGGCCGAGGAAGCGAGCGGAGCCGGAGCGGACCGGGTGCGCCCGTGCGCGGTGCGCTCCGTGCCGCGGCGGCGGGACCGAGCCCGGCGCCGCACGTGACGGCGGCCGCGCGTCAGGCCGTGACTCAGCACTTTCCGCCGGCAGGCGCCGCCCCCGACGG
>VXBI01016726.1:51129-135307 GCA_013397375.1 Toxostoma redivivum
GCCGCCCCCGACGAGGGGCTGAGCGCGGCCTGGCGGCCTCGCGGTGCTGTCGGCGAGGAGATGCCGGGGAGGGAGCGAGCGAGCCTCCTCAGGGAGGCAAACCCGGCCGCCGGCAGCGACCGTGAGCACCGCTGCTCCGAACGCCCGGCCCACCGCCCGGACACGGGGCAGGAGGCGCCGTACGCCCGCGCCAGGCGACATGGCGGCGGGAGGGTGTCCTCCGGCAGGACGGGGCGCGTCTGGCCGGGCTGGAGCTCCTGAGGGAAAGGACCTTTGTGACGCTGAGAGTGCCAAAATACAGGTCTTGACTGAAAGGCCCCAAAGCGCCGACAGCATGCGAACGCTGCTGTGTGTTTTACAGATCAGAGCACTGGGGGGAAACGTGATGCTCGGAGGGGGTGGAGCGAAATCCAGAGAGGTCACACCTCGTCCCTCATAGATCCTCCCGTGCATCTCCGGCTGCGGAACCCACAGGTTGTGGTGTCAAGCATAAGCCCAGCTCCTGAAGATGTTGAAAATGAGTTTGTTAGCTGGGAGTTGTTCTGGAGGCAATTGCAACAGCATTGTCTCAGGAAAGAGGATACGGGGGCGTGTCAAGGCATGTATTTTACATTCGATAAAAAGTAGAAGGAAGGCCTCTTAGTGCTAAGTCTTTACTAAACGAAGAGACAAGAGGCTGAACGTTAACACGAAGGGAAAGTTTCTCACTGCTGAGAAGCAGAAATTCCTTACTCCTGGACTCTCATTGCTGCATTCACAAAGCTGATCATAGGCCGCAGGGACAAGCAGGGCTGGTATATGATAAACCAATGCTTTGGGAATTAGTAAGGTACTTAAATTGTGATATAGCCCACTAATGCATGAACTGTATTAGATATTACATTAACTGAATGCCTATACTTACAAGAACTGCTTAATTGTCTTTATTCCAGGATATGAGGTGCCTAGAGGATAGAGTAAGCTCCCAAGATAATAGAATAACAAAACTAAAATGTATTTAGTGGCAGATACCAAATATTAAAGTAAAATGGTGTGAAAGTATTTTAATGACATAAGTTTCTACACAAAGGGCAGCACTGATAGAACAAGCAGTAATGGTTAGAATTAAAATTATGAACAATTTATAATGAGCTGTTTTTTTAGGCGCTCATAATTTTTTATAAAAAAACCTCATGGTTTTGGCTGAAATTGTAGAGGCTGGCCTGATTGAAAGTAGTGCTGGTTTTGCTACTATAGTAGATCTAGAGATGACTGGTTGACTTAGTTTGGGGGCAATAAAAGTCTCACACTTGACAATGGCAGTCTGATGAGGCATATCCCTCATGTGAAAGCCAAGTTGTACTTTATTTCAGATCTAAGGGGAAAAAGCCTTGCATGTTAGTAGAGGGCAATTGCACCAAAATATCAAGGTTCCAGGTTGGTGCCATTATGCTGCCATCCAGTCTCAGCTTTCCCACAGCTTTGAGTTAGAGCTGAAGGACCTGAGGAGTCTTGGCCTGACAAGTAGCACCTAGTAGCCAACAGCTCTGTTAGCCCCTTTCTGGCTCTTGGGGTAGTGAGCCTGCGTCTGGAGCAAACCTTGTTGTATCAAATCTAAGTTAGTATTGTCATCTTATGAATCTGAGCCAACCTGTCTGTATTGTTTAGGGTCCATGCTCTCAGTTCACTTGGCTGACAGCAAAAGCCCTGTGTTACTGAGAAATGTTTCTGGGAGAATTGGGTATTTGGTATAATCCCAGCTGCTTTGAGTGTTGGTGGTGTGTAATGCACTGTAAACATTTCCAGCAACATACACAAAATTTGAAATTAAGATCAGTTTTATTATATTGCAGGCTGCTATTATGCAATCTGTATTCTTCAGCTGACCACAAATGCTACTCTTTGACCTTCAATTCAAGAGCACATTTTCAGTGTCTTGTCTTTCTCAGTATTTAAACTCAGCTCATTTTAGTGCCAATATATGCTTTATTTCCAGTCCTGTGTGCTTAGTCTCGTCAACTATAGAGCCAATACATTGTTTATAACAGAAAATCAAGGTATTTTCCTTTTGCACCAGTAAAACTGATACTCTTTTCTCACACTGCAGTCTCTAGCATAACAGTGTGACAAGTCAGCTCTGTTTATGAAGCGTTCACCACCTTTAGCTGAAGCTTTTTCCCCTCTAGTTCTTTGTATATGTTCTGGCAGTGTGGAGTGATCCATAGTGGAGGACTAAGCCATTCAAAAGTTGACAACATCACATGCAGAAATGCTAATTTGAACATCACCTGAAATATAACTTCAAGACAAGCCACCATTGTATGATATCTGCCCACATTCTTAACGTTGTATAATTATTTTCAGTACACTGAGTATCATTTATAATTACTTCCAGTACACTTAATATGAGAAAAAGCTTTTCTCAACATACAGGCAGTACTTTGGATGATGTTATTAGTTTACTCTGTACCCATATTCCCAGCCCCAAGGCTTAACTACTTTTTCTGAACAGTCCAAAGGAGATCATTGAGGGAAAAGGCTGATGTACCTGTAATTTGGTAAGTTGATCAGAGGAGAATATGTGACTTGCAACCTGCACAGCAAGGAACTGTTTGACATGTTCCTGCCTTTCTCCACAGAGGATAACTCACTTTGTGTTTTGTATAGCTGCAAAGCTATTCAAATCAGCTGCCACTAAACCTAAATAGAGTAGCTTGGCTCTTTGAGAATATACCCGCTGGGAGAGATGAAAGATATGTAGGCTCATAGGTGAGGCCACTCCTACAGAATCCTTTCTTTTACTGGCTGTCATTAAAAGTAATAAGTAACAAGCAGACGTCTTGTGATGAGGCTGTTATTAGAAGGAAGAAAGAAAGATTTGTTTTACTTCATGAATCATCTGCAAAAAAACTTTAAAGCAGCTTTGTTCAAGGTGATTGTTGAGCTGGCATTGCTGTATATTTTGTTATTCTCTGAGTAAAATGAGAAAGACTTCAAATGAAACAATCCACTTCCAAAGCTTTGAAATTGTATGTTTTTTAGGAAAAAAAAATCCTCTTTTTTTTCAATCAAATTTTTATGTTTCCAGGTCTATAATTTATGATATGCACTTGTGTCCAGTATAATTGACTCAGGTGAGCAGCAGATGCAATAACTGCTTCCTTTTGAGTGAGGAGGCCTCCAGATATTTCCTGAGGCAGTAGAGAGATCTGTGCTCAGTCAGTTATTTCTTGATGCAGAAAGTCTTGCTGACTAGCAACTTGGATTAAATGATCTTTGTGGGGGGAGAAAGAAGTCAGGACATGGAAAAAATTCAAGTGAAGGGTCTTCTGATGTATCTTCCATAGTAGTCTTCCTGCTCTGCATTAAGGAATGTGACTAATGGGACTTATTCTGGTCTAACTAAATGTTCTTATTCCTCTCTAAGCCAACTTCTCAATTTGTGTATGAGAGACACTGTTGTGGCTTGTCAGTATTGCTTTAAAATTTCTTTTTCTTGCTGTTGCCTGATGTAGAAATGACTGTAGTAGCATTAAGTTATGTCATGAGCCCAAGTGGTGCATTTCTAGGATGTTTTTTGATGAATTTTTATTGATAACCATTGATTTTTTTGAAGTTTTTTTATTTCAGTAAGGATGAATTGTGCATTTCAGTCTATAAAGTTTCATGCATTTATGTAAAAAGTGAATATAATCACATTGTTTCAGCACTTTGGTCTGTATTAGCATGTTTCTTTTGCAAGGAACTTGAATTTCTCATTTCTGAGTAGCCCACATATTCTTTTCTATGTCTGTGGACATGACATGACTATGGTGCCTTGACTGACTTGGGCATATCTAATCATGCCATGAATGCTGCTGGCAGTAATAGTGAATTATGGTTGTAGTGAATTATTCTGTGTGCACACTGCTGAGCCGCTCCCTCTCAGAGTGGTCTGGCATGGTGACTGATGCCCGTTGCATCCTGTTCACCTTTTTCTTCTGCCACCACCAGTTCCCTTGGAAGTGCATTCTCCTCCCAGTTCAGCTGTCCCTATGTCCAGATCTGTCCTAAAGAGGTTCTTTGATGATGTCCACAAGATACAAAGTATTCCAAAGAAAGCAAGAACTTCCAAATTATTTTCCAGTTTATTTTCTTGCCAGCATCTTCTAAGATGGAGACCTTTATTATAGGATTATCTTTATATTCTTGTCCATAGGCTGATCTGTGGGGGTTTTTCTTTCTTGGTAGATAACTGTGTAATATAAAATAAAAGAATGCCAGATGCTCAATAGCAAAGCTGAAGGCTACCTTCTCATCCTCTCTGCATGCCGAGTTGTTGTCTTTAATGCATCACTTAATTCATTGTGAGTATCAGAAGCAGTGAAATTCTTCTTTAGACATAAGAAAGACAGTGGCTGAGTGCAAAGTCCTTCCAAAGATTCTGTTGATGATTAAGCTTCACAAAAGCCTGAATTCAGAGTGTGCATCTTAACAAGGTGACTGAGTTCCTTGGTTACTTGAATTCCCACCATAGGCAGGAGTGTAGGTGTGTGCACTTTTCTTGCACGCGAGTATCTTCTTGAAAGACAACATGCCAAAAAGTCCTAATTCCATCATCCACATCTCCTGAAAAGAATCCACAAACCCACAAATATTAGTTGAATGTGGGTTGGAGCATTCAAAAGTTAGTTGAAAAGCAGCCTAAATAAATAATATTTTTCTCTTTAGCAGCTGTCTCATCTTTCTTGCGACACTCAAGCTATAGCATATTTTTTACATAAAGTTTAGCAGCTAAGAATAAAATACTGATTTTTAGTGGTAAAAAAAGGTAGAATTCACTGCAGTCTAAGTTATAGTTCCTGGTGAGAGTAGTCAATATTTACAAGATTGCTCATCATGTAGGCTTTTGGTCAGGTAAAAATGAACCAAATGTGAATAATCCTCTTGTATTTTAAAGGGCCATACCTCCAAATCTTTAATTACAAAGTATTTTAATTTCTTCTACTTTATATTGTGTATTTGATTTTATATGGAGTATTAAGTTCTATTGAAAACTTGAAAATTACTGGAAATGCATTCCCTTTGTCTCTAGGAATGAAATTGGTTGGTCAGTGGTTTTTTAAAAGAATTTAGACAGAGATGAGTGCCCAAGCAAAACAGTAAGAAGAAACCTTGGCAAAATAGGGCATTTAGAGAGAAACTCAGTATTTGCTATGACGTACTCTTTGAAAGTTATTCTTAACACCATTCATACCTCCTAGATGTTTCCACCAGATCAGTACTTCTCAGGGTCTCTCTTCCAGAGGCATGTTACAAATGTTTTGGAGACTCCATTTCCAAGATAAATCAAACATGATACTGAAAGTAACTCTTGTGAGATTTCTTTAGGTGGACTAATTGATACAATTTTAAAAGTTGGCCTACTACTTAGAGTTACAGCACTTTGTAATATGTTGCTGTTATTTATAGCACTGCTGAGGAACTGGGAAGTGATCTTGTGTACAGGTATACAAGCAGAGAAACAGAGATGTCAGGCTGCTTTGTGAGGGATACAGAAGGCTTAATTTAAATACCTGAAGTAATTATTGCTTACCTTACCTTTAGGCCCCCAGCTCTAGGGGTTGATGCAGTTGTCTTTGAGTAAGACTCTCTGTTTCCCATAAAGCCTGCCATGGAATTACTGCATAAAAAACAACAGTGACAGCCCACCAGGGATGCTGGCAGTGGAGAGTGACATGCGTGCCTGCGAGGAGAGGCAGCCTGTGGGTTGCAGAGAGCTTTGCAGGCAGGTACACAGCTTCCTTCCATGCTGTGCCCTACTGGTGTGCTCACCTTCCAGCAGGGACCCCCAGGCAGTGAACTGGGCAATGGTTTGTTAGATATGGCTCTTGTCCTGCTCTCTCTCATCTAACTGCTTTCATCTGTGTAGCAAGTAGGAGCCAGGAGCTGGTTAGTGGCATCCCTGCCCTATGGCAGCACTCATGAAACAGCATAATTGGTGGGCTGCAACCCTGAAAGGCATTTAATACAGAAACACCAGTGACTGAGAAGTGGAGGGGAGAGCACTGGGTCAAAGAAGACTGTTGAGAAGGTCAGGGCTGCTGAGAGAAGTGTTGGTCTGAGCTGTATATTCCCTGGCAAAACCCCTGATGTCAGGCTCAGAGACGGATGGTGGCCCACTTATTTCCCTGTGCAGAAGGTCAGAGGAGCTGGTAGATGAAGTGTGTACTGTGTCCTCACTTCTTCTTAGACTTGTTTCCTTGGGAGGGCTGACAAACCATATTCCCCTGCCTGTTCACCAGTATATTAAACCTATGATGATAAAGTAAGAAATATATGTAAAAAGCTTTTAAAATAGTGATACACCTTCATATAATTGAGTATGTATTTCTAACCTTGCTTTGCACAAGGTTCGTGTTTCAATTGCTTATATTCCCTGTTTCAGCTCAAGCTCTCCGATATATATGCATTCAGGAAGATTTTTACTTTAAATATTAAGAAATAGTTAAACCTGAGCAGGTGAGGTAAGAGTTGGAACCCAAACCATGCTTCGCATTACCAAATTCCCCAAGGCTCCATTGTTCTAGTATTTGAGACTTATAGAAAGTAACTGCCTGGTTTCTCTCCTATGCCTGTAAATGATTATATGCCTCACATTTCTAAGCTCTCCTAATTCTGCCAGTAACAGCAGTACAGCCTCCATGTGGTAACTGAGTTGTTCACATCCATAACTTCTTTAATCTTTGTCCAAATTTCCATTTCTGCCAAAGAATGCATCAGTCACCAAGATAAGACTCAGGGAAATCTAACCCTTGCCCCAAATAACCTGTCATGAACTGTAATGTTTTATCACAAGAACTGTACTTTGCACAGTTGTGTAAAAGAGCAACCATCTGCCTGCCAAACCTGCAGCTCTCCCACACTCTGTGGTGCTGACACCAGGATTCCCAGGTTTTGCGTGTTGGATTAGCTGCTGCCAGCTGGTTCTTTCCAAAGCCATGGCTGTTGGGTAGCAGCACCAAGGCAGCATTGTTGGGTTTGTGCACTGGCGTATGCTTGCTACAAAGAGGCAGAGAAGGCTGCAAGGTTCCCTCAGCGCAGGGTGTTTGGGGCATACAGCAGCAGAGAAAGAAGGAAGAATAGCAGATACAGATTTAAAAGATTCCACGCTTAAAATAATTCAGTCTAATGCTGGTTATAACCTCCCTTTTAGTGTACATATGTGTGCAGGTTTTGGTCATATGGATCTTCTCAAATTTCTCATGACTCCAGTCTGCTTTAATCTTCTTTTTCATAAGAGCTGCGTAATTCTGTGGCACTCCACCAAGGACAAGACTTTAACTATATCATGAAATGGTTGTTCAAAATTCCAAGTAGAAACCTGTGTATTACTACATGTAACAGAAGGTTGAATTTATTAATAAGCCTAAACATGTTCCAGGCATCTTGAGTAAAACGCGCTGTTAGCTAGCTCAGCAAATACTAGTGAGGCTGAACTGCCAATTTGCAAATAGACTGGCTATATCAAGAAAGATGACATTGGCCTTCCATTGAATAGTTCAAGTATTTGAATAATTTTACATTCCATTTTTATCCTTCTTTGGCAGCTTGTATTTCTGGAGAGAGCTTCAGGTACTGAGAAATGGATGGAATATAAGCTGAATAGATCTGTTTTTTCCCAGTGAGAAACAGAGTTAAGTGAGGGTGCAGCTCCCAGGTGCTGTCTCATTGCTGCTTCCACATGCTGCAAAAACACCACTATTGGAAGTAGCTATGGATCATGGACTGCAGCATCTTTGTTGGTGTTACCACAATTTTTTCTCAGCCTTTGTTGCAGAAAGAAAGATTTGGTCCTAAATGACCCAGGAGATTGTTGAGAGGTAAGGGATAGATTCTCAAAGACAAAGATGCTACAACTAAACAGATATGCAGCTCTCAAGGGATGGCTCAGTGCTTTGGAAACACCTCAGTAGATAGTTCTCAACACTTCAGGCCTCTAAACATATTGAAAAGGTAGCTTTCTCTTGGAGTTCTTCATGTTCACCTTATCACATTATTGCTCACTCCTTTTAGCCAGGCTATATAATTACTGTCAGGCTGCAGATGGCTATTAGGAGAAGCCTGCAGGACACATAACAAAGAATTAAAGTGTCTGCAGCAAAGATGCACAGGTAAAGTTACGTGTTTGGGCTTGAGATTGTCTAACAGCTCATTTCCATATAAAGAGGTTCTGTGCCCTTCTCCCTGTCCTCCTTCTGCCTTGGCCTACCTCCCCTTACATGCACTGGCTCGTGTTTTCTGACCCTGCACCAAGCCAATTCTAATTACTGGAATTGAGAAGAATATTAAACTGGAAAAAAGGTAAATTGTTTGTGGTAGCATATGGAGTTGACTCAAAGCATGAATGTACTGATGAGCTACTAAGCAAATGCAAAGGATGTGACTGGATCTGGGTCAAGGGAAAGAAAGAGGAGAAAAACTAAACAAGAACTTTATAGCAATGAAAATCTGATTAATGTTCTTTGTGGTAAAGTGCCACTACTCCTTAATAACCAATGGCCAAATTCTGTTCACATACAGTCCAGCATCATCCTGCATATACATGTAATCTTTGTTTGTCATTATGGTTTTGTCTTTTACAGCATGGGTGTAAGTGGATAAAGCTGGGACTGCAATATGACAGATCAGTGAGACACCAGCAACAAGGCTTTGCTTGAGGGAGGGTGGTCAATAGTAGTGGCGTATTTTGTAAGCTTGCCCCTTAGCTCTCTCCAGGAGATGATAATTTCTCTTGCCAGCTCCATGGGACTAAGGTAGACTTTCTTTCTCCATTTTTTCCCCCCTCATTTTTTAGCTGTTTTTTTTTTCCTATCATATATTCTGGAAACAGATCAGCTTTTCATTTTCCTCTCAAAAATCGGTAGAAAAGCAAGACAGTAAATAACTAAATGGCAATGAAACGTACTGCCCATGAAAGATTTGGCATAATTCAGTTGGAGGAGATGGAGGAAAGTTAATGACTGGCAGCAACCAGTAATCATTCCAGCATTTCAAAGTTTTTTCCAGATTAACTGATGACATTTTCTGGTTTTGTTGAAGTGAAAGACAATATTTCCATTGGCTGCAGTTGGGGAGGTTTTAATCCCTTATGTTTTGAACCATCCTGCTTTTCAATCTAAAATAATAAAATATTATATTCTTTCAAAACTGGGTCAGTTATCTGATGTGTGGATTCAGCATTCATTTTGCCACTTACCTGATTATACCCTCATTCTTCTACTGAGGTTAGTTTAAAAGAAAGGGCACCTCCCAAGCTATCCTCCCTTGAAATGTCATCTGAGGCTTTCTTGTTCACTTTTTAAGCTCTGTGGGAAGTACAGCTTCAGCCTTCTTATAAACAAAACACAACAAGAACCTGTCTTCCTCACGCAACAGTGTCTTGGGGTGAACATAGCAATGACTCACTGTTGCCTCTGGCACCCTGCTTTGGCTGGGCAGGTCCAGTGGCAGGAACATGGGAGCATCAGTTGCATGGCAGCAGAAGGGCAATTCATGCCAAAGCACAGCCAGCCTCACGTGCTGGGGAAAAAGGCAGATGCCTGGACATAAACTGCAGAGGGTGGCCAGGATACCCACATGGGGCTGAAGGTACAACACAGGATTTACTGGACCTTCTTGGTGTCTGGAGCCTGGGTGGGATATGCCAGGCACTCCAGAGGGCATCTACATGTGCAAACCTGCATCTTCTTGAAAGTTCCCTTAGAACTGGTGTGTTAAGAAATCCCAGGTGAAAGAGCTAACCCACGCAGAGAACGTACTTGCTGGTTTTCCTTAATGTATTCTCCTCTGAAACCTTTAAATGGATTATGGTTTCCACTTCTTTTTTAACAAATGGGCTATTTGTGCTGATTTTTTTTTCTTTGGCATAGCATATTGGACCTCTTGGCAGCCTGAAGGTCAAGGTTCCCATGTTGCAGTTGCCAATGCCTTACAGGCAACTCTCAGCCCAGTGCTTCTGGTTGCACAAATGCATCCCTCATGTTTTGTCTCCTGGAAAACTGAATGAATGGTCCACCTTCAAGTGGACAGATTAACCAAACTCAAGGAAAAATATGTCCTTCAGGTAGACAGATTTCCTTTGAAGAAAGGAGTTCTTTTCTTCTTTGTCTGTGCAGTAGGCATTGGATACAGTGGTCTGTCCTGGCATAGATCAGAGGGAATTTCAAGCTTTCAGCTTCGTATTTCCCTATGATACCTCTTAGGGTTGAGTGAAGAACTTTCAACAAGGGTAGGAGTACTGCCACATTAAATGCAGCTGGCTATCTCACACAGCCTGGGGACACAAGATGTGAAAACTATGTTTTCACAGCTTGTTTAGTCTGCAATTTTTAGTTTACTGTCTTGGATTACTGAGTCATAGAACACAGTTGCAGTTGAGTTGAACTTTGAGAATAATTACATAAAATATTAAATTTTTAATTTCATATTCAGAGCTGTACAGGGAGTGAGTTCAGTAAACAAAAGAGAGTGTACAAGATCAGTGTTAATAAAAAATCATGCCTAGAATCTCATTAAGAAATCTCATCTGTTCCTGTGTACTGAATGAAGTAGGGATCTCTTGAAAGAAGCAAGAAGCAGTTGTTTCATTAAAGAAGTGTATCATAATATGTTCACAACAGGATGTCACATTAAGCAAGCTTAATTCTGGCATTTCATGACATTAAAGGTATTGACTTTGCAATAACAATTTTCTTTCAGTGCAGGGCCATTTTTGCTTGGGTGATATATGTGAATAACCTTTTAGTTTCACAAAATTAGGAAGGTGAAAATGCAGGCCTCCCATGAATACACCACTTGTGTTGTCATTTATGTGTTCCTCAGCAAGTTAAGATGCTTTTGATTTATAATACATCCTCTGCCCTTTGAACTGCACTCAGACACAGGCTGCCCTTCCCAGGGAATCAATGCCAAAAGGGTGCTAAGACATCTGTGTTCTCATTGCCTTTGACACATTATATGCTGATGAATGAAACTTGCTTATTCCGAACTCCAGAAGAAGCTGACATGAACTGAGCACAGAACTGTCATTTGCTTTTCATAATTTCTCTGTGATAAGTGCGTGTCTTGTGCTGATCCATTGGCTCCATGTGCTGATCCTTGCCTTGGAGCCTTCACAAGAGCATAAGGCTGGCTCAGGCAGAGCAGCTGCAGCGTTGCTGTGTGGGGATGGCACATCTGCCGGTCCCTGCTTGGCTCATTAACCTCTACAGACTGGAGGAGCAGGGCCCCCTCAGCACTTCCAACCCATATTTGTTGTTACCAAAGAGCTTCCCAAGGGACCAATTGTAGACTTGTCAGCCTAGGAAACCGCATGTTTCCCAGTTGGTCATTGTTCTCAACAGTGACTGAGCCCCTCCATAAAGAAGATGAATTTTATGTCTTTTCTTGTTCTCAGTAATGACAACTGTTTTTGTCAGCATTTTCTAATGAGAGGCACTCTTAGTGATACCAAGAGAGAAAATTTTCAGCTGTGTGTAAGTCTTGCAAAGTCAAATGAAGAACTTCAGGTGAGAACTACTACATGCTTTTTCCTGTAACCACTGGTGCTGGATTTGTATATGGTACTAATCAGAAAAAACTAAATTATTAATTTCTGTCCTGATTTCATCATTCCTTAAGGCATAGTACATAATTTTTCTCAGTGTAAAATAAAGACAATAGCTGCTATTCAGTTTCATATTGTACTTGTGAAGGAGACAAGTTTCTGCATCTCAGATTTCTGCATTAAGCTGATCCACTTGCACACCGACTTCTTCAAGACCTATAGAGCCACTGAGTAGCAGAATTTAAAACAGAATTAAACCTGAGAGATGAATCAGAAGATAGAAACTGTCCTAGTTGATGGGGAAATATTTGATTGACTGCACTAAGGATGTAGTTTATTTTAAATATTCTCATCCTTTTGAAATACTAAGAGATCTAAAAGTAAATGCTGCAACTTTGAAATTGAACATTGCTATTTGTGGGGATGGTACCAAAAGTCAATGCAATTGCAAAAAATACATAGAAATATTTAGTTGCTGCTCAGCAAGCACTGAAATAGAGGAGCTCCCCTGGATCAAGCTGTACATCAATTAGTGACCCATCAGTAGGGTCTTTGTTTCTGAAAGTTTAACACCACTATTTTATAACAAACCCGTAAGATGCTGCATTTTAGAAAATACTGACCACATTCCCTGCTCCCTCTGTCAACCTGAACAATTCCATCTGAACTAAATAGCTGTTCTCATGCTCCCCTAAAATCTCTGCTCACTGCTTAGATCTTAGGCGGCTTGGAGTTGAAAACAATTAGAATTTGTGGATGTGTTTCTTTGTATTGTTGTTTGGTCATACTATGGTTATATATAATCAATATGGGGTGTTTTCCATGATAAGTTACATCTAACTACAAGGAACTACAGTTCCTTGGTAGTCAGGAATTTCTGACCCAATATGATGTATTTGAAATCATGTAAAAGGATCAAATATTCTGTAAGAAAATAAATTAACAAATCATTTTTATCAATTAATTTTAGTTTTCTGTTGATGTATCACCAAATGAAGCCAGAAAGATAAGGTATTCTTTTTTCAGAGAAAATTAATCAATTTCTTATCTTCAGAAAAATTTGGCTGGTCTCTATCCTTGAGTAATGTCATGTTATTTCTCTGAGTTAATAAGACCAGTGACTCAGCTTCTCTAGCTTACAATTCAATCTCAGGTGAAAAGTTTGAACAGCATGCCAATATTTCATCTTAATGTATTATCTTCAGGAGAGACCAAAGGGAGCCTTCTGGAATGCAAAAAATGAATACATTTAGCCATAATTATTTTTAAGTCCTTTCCTTTTTTTTTCCCCAGGTGGCACCTGTTATTCCCAAATGACTTTAATTCCTCATTTGGATTGACAGATCAAATTTGCCATCAACTCTGCCACTTTCCTACCAAAACTGGTAGGAAACATACTAAAACAGAAAAAGGGATAATTACGGCGAGAAGTCTTTTCTCTTCTGGCTGGTGAGTTGGTTTATTTTAATCATCAGCACTATCAATTATTTCCAAAAGCTTCAAATGGGAAATGCAGCTGTAAACAGAATTTTGGTACTCCACAGAGCACAGCTTGCAGAGGAGTTTCAGGGGAAAAAGTAATTTCGGGAATTAAAGTCAGGTACTTTCTTATTAATTGCACTTCAAAGTTATGGGGAGAAGGGGTGTACATAGAGAGAGGAGGCAGCCTCAAGGTATTTGTGGGAAGGTCACTGTGCAGCAGCAACATTTTCCATGAGGTTCAGCAATACAGGGCCAGGCTGGTTCAGGAGCCCTCTTGGAGCACCTTGTCTGGGTCTCTCTTGCCTGTGTCAACGAGCAACATCACACGTGTCATGGTCTGATACAGCTCAAACCTCCTAATTCTTTTTTCAGAGGGGAGAACAAGAGTTTGTCAAGTTGCTTAGTCACTAGTAAATAGAAACATAATTAAAATAATAACACAAAAGGCTCTATATGCTGTGTCCTGAGGGTTGCCATGAGGCTCCCATGCAATGCAGGCAGCTGACTGATTAATTTAGCTTTTCACAAACCTAGTGACTTGTCTGAAGCTAACACTTTCAGAGCCTCCTCTCCTGGCAGTTCCAGCTTGCATTCCAGTTCTAACAACAGCTGCTCTTTGTGGGCTGTATGACTTGTGTGGCCCAGTTGCAGAAGCAGATGTGCCCTCCACATTCATGGAGAGAAGGCTGAAAAGGATTGATCTGCTAGGGCTGAGAAGTTGGCTCAGGGATAGGAATTGTATTTTTAAGCTAACTTTTGCCAGAATTGGTGCTAAAAGATATAGTGGTGCCTCCCTCCTGTTCATTCCTACCCTCTCCCTTGAGTTTGCACAAGCCTGGTCTGAACAACAAAGGAATTTATCTAGTTGAAGTGTCAGCCAATGGTAACAAAACCACAGCTGTAATCTGGCTTGGGGTTGTGATGTGATTTCCATCCTGCCATGTGGACATGTGTGCCCACAGCAGGCAGAGCTGGAGGGGAGGGAGAGAACTGTCTTTCAGGGGACCAGGGAGGAGGAGGCAGGGTGGTCTCTGGGAGCTTGTGCTTCCTCACAGGATGAGGTTACATGGGATGGCCGAGCCTGGGTGTGGCTGTTAACCTGGGGACAGTAACACTGACCTCCAGCAGAGCTCTGTGAGCCTTTGTGAAATTTTTCTGATTCTTACTTCTCTGTGCTGGGATGGTGCATACCTGAGCACCAAGCCCCATGCCACAGCATGCCACAAGCAGGATGGAAGTGCTGGAGCTGCAGGCATGAGCCCTCAGGCAGCATTCCCCAGGCAGCCACAAAAATTGCAGGGATGGGCATGTGGCAACCTAGGATGAGTATGCAAAATTATGTGTAGGACATGCTGGGAGGTGCCTCCAGCCCAGCTGTCCTAGAATTTCACTCACAAGGTAAATCATGAGCATTTATTGTACAACTGTGTGTTCAGAGTGGCTTTTCCCATTGAAGTTGCATAAAATTGACTTCTTTGTGTGTTGAGAAACCAAGTCAGAGTTGTGAAGCACCTCTGCATCTACACACTAGCCTATAGTAGGGATTTTGCAGGCTAGCTCCAGTGTTGGAGAAAGAGGCATGTGGAAACTCAGGTTGTCCTCAAAAGAGGGCATTGCAAGAAAAAGTTTCAAGGTCCTTTACTAGTAAATGGTTGTTTTTCTGTTTTGCAATACAGAACAACTAAATATTCTGATCTTGTTGGAACCAATATATCTTGTGTGACTTCTCTTTCATCACCTTCTTTCTTTATCTCTGACTAGAAAAATATACATTAATTCCTGGAAAAGTTTACAAAAACCAAAAAGGTAAGTGAACTAATTTCACCTTTGTGAAAGAGGGCAACTTGTTGGTACTTGCTGTCAATGTGCATTGATTTTACGTGGTGGGATGATGGTGGTGGCACCAGCATTGAGGTGCCTTGCTCTAACAACTCACACATGTACAGGGGCTGTTGAGCAGATGGAGAGAGCTCAAAAAAAGTGGTAGAAAATATAGCATCTTCCTCTGTGAAAATATGCACAAATATATTTTTGTTTTCTCACTCTTCCCATTGGGATGATTTTTTTATTTTTCAGCCTAGCATTTAGATGAAGGAAGACTCAGTGATCACAGTGTCTATCCATCTGTCTCACTCAATGCTTTTAAACCAACCACCACTCTTTAACATCATGAAGTGACACAGAGCTCAAAAGAATTAGAGTAAGATTAATTTCAAGTTTAGACTTCTGTAGTACCAATGTCTTCATCTGAGATATCCCCTTTGGTTGTCCTTACAGTTAGTGGAGACCAGCTGGCATGTTTAACCATGATTCAAATGACCTGATGTAGATATCTATTTTGGGACAGGATGAATCATGGACTAAGAGTACCTTTCTCTTTTTCCTGCTCAGTTAGGATGACCATCTGAGATGAAGAATAGTGGGATTTTCTACATGACTTCTGAAGACCGTCTCTACATAAGAAAGGAAATTTAATGAGGCAAAGCTGAAGTACGTGCTCACCAGCAGTGGTAGAGCCACTCACCCTGGGTATCTGGTTGCGAGACAGAACATGCTCCTTGTCAGGGAGCCCTTCACCTAGGTGGTATTTAGAGATCATGAGAAGAAACAAGCTGAGGTGAGGAGAAGGTCATAAAGAGCTTTAGGAAATTGTGTTAGATGGGTAAGAAAATCAAACATGAGTTCAAAATAAATCAGGCTTCACCAGGTTTACTGCTTGCAGAATTAAATTATTCCCAGGAACTTACCACAACTCTGTCTGCTGTGACTGCTCAGATAAAACAACTTCTAAAATAAACCTTTCAGTACTTAGAGGTCAAGCCCTACCTCTGATCAGCTTATGATGTAATTTAGTAATTTTCCATTTCCAACCTGATAATTTTCAAACATGTGCTTTTGATGCTTTTTCCAAGAAGCACTCTATTTTCTCTGAAAAAGTCACTGTAAACACCTCACAGCCACCTATTTTCTCTGAAAAGTCCTCAGGCCTGCTAAATTCTTGATGATGGTTGAGTGGTTGCAGTACTGAAACTGCTGCCTCAGATTGATTGTTTCTGTTTCCTGTTACTTTCTACCTCATGGCTCTGAGTCCAAGTGCTTCTGTTCAGACCTTTTCTTTGTTGAGCATAATAAAAGTCTTAGTCAACACACCTGCCTGTGTCTATAAAATGTATGGTAATGCAAGTAAATAAATGTGAATACATTACTGTACTAGTTCTGTCCTGAATGTGTGAATGTTAGTGGTGTTCCTACTAAACTGAAGGGTATGGAAGTTGTTATGACAATGTCTCTAAAACACGCTCAGCCCTGTAAAGCTGCCTGGTTAAGCTTGACACTCAGTTGTTTGTGGAAGGAAATTGAGAAGCAGGATCGAGCTGTACCTGCAGAAGGGACAGCCACAGACAACAAGGAAAGGAGGAAATAAAATTGAATAATGTGCCACATATCATTTACTGATCCCTGTGATGCCATTGAATGAAAAGAGTCACCATCACCTTAGTAACCTTGATAGCAATTTGTGCTTTGTCACGGTGACTCTCAGCCTTTTGTAAGGCAGGGCTTACAAAGACTGGCCTCAGTGAAAATACAGTTGCTCCCACAAGCATATTCTTGTCTTAGGATCACTTGTTAATGCATATTTATATAGTAATTTACTTTCTGGGAACAATTCCATTCGTGTTCACTTTTTTATTATCAGCAAAGTGTAACTCATTACCCTGTTTTTCAGAAGGCACAAGTGAGATAGCAAGTGAGCTAATTGCTAGCTTAAAGCCATGGAGTGGGTCAGTGAGTCACCAACAGAGCAGTTTGAATGTCAGGCAAGTTTTGTTTTGTGTTTCTTTCCAGCAAAAACAAAAGAATGCACACTGGGAGAAAAACTTCAAGACAAATGAACTGGAGCAATCACTCCCAAGCTGATCTTGACCAGAATTTGGTCCAGAGTCCAATGCTGAATGATGATCAGTGAATGCCAGATCCTCATTTCATCCTCAAAAGCTTTGTTCTCCATAAAACTCTGGCAAGGTTACTGTCCCTGTTGTCCATAATACCTCTGTTTGGGTATCCTCATCTTCCTCATGGCACAGTGGAAGGAAGCATGGCCCATATGACGTTCTTGTTGCCATCCTCTTGCAGAGGGAGCAGAGGCCTTCTGGTCACTATATAAATTAACAGTTCATCCCTCAGCATTCTCCAGTCAGGCTTCTTCCATACATGTCCTTGGTTATTAATACTGACCATTCCTTTGAACTCATTTTACTCTTGATGTTCTTAAACACATTAATTCCCGTGTCACCCATAACTCTCCATAACTACAATTTTTGTCTCTGTATGCTAAAGGAGGGCCACAGGGCTGCCTTCCAGGGATTTTCTTGCAAAATACAAATAAGCCAGAGTTAGGAAAGTTTGAATGCAGTCTCTAAACACTGAGTTACCTGTGTGCACATGTATTTGTTCTGCACCAGCCTGTTAAGGCTTAAGAATGTGAACTGTTGATGGACATATTTCAGATGAGTGAAACAAACCATGAGAGCTTCTAAAATTAAAAGACACAACAGCTTCAAAATGAAACTTCTAGCCAACAAAATTTTCAAGGGCAGAGAAAAACAGGTGATATCTGGAGTGGAATTCACTTCAAGATGGAGGCTCTTAAATGAACATGCCTACATGTAGGTAAAGATATAAACATGCTTGCTGTCTATATTTTGACTATGGAGATCAATGGATCAGTGAATCAAACCAGTGGTTTGATTAATTTACCTAAATGTTAGTGCCTTTGGAACAATTTCAGAAATCTGAGACATGATGCCTGGAACTTAAAACATAAGGGAAACCCATGTCCTTTTGGGATGGCTGGATGCCAGACAGGACACCCTCCCAGCACACAGGCGGTGCTGGATTTATGTGTGAATCTTGTCTCGAGCCAATATAGTCAGTAAAATCTAAGGAGTAACTTGGGTTATCCTACAGTAGGACTTGTGGGTGACTGAATAAACCACTTTATGTGCCTGCATTGACTGATAGTGTACCTTTGACTGTACTGTCTGTAACTGAAGATTTAATATCTAGTGCATATATAGATGTCTAAATTTCTGCTTTCTGACCTTGGGTTGTCCCCAGTGTTTCAAAGGACCAGTGGCAGATATGAAAGCATTTAGCTTACACAGCAGCTAATGCCTTCAACTCCTCAGCTTCATGACTTGCATGACTGCTCTGGCCTTTTTAAGTGGTCTGCCCTTCCAAAGAGATATGATCCTATGGGAATTTTTTGAACACTTACTTCTCAGATGAACAGATCCCAATTCTGAGTAGTGACCCAAACTGACATGTCCTCCTGCTCTGCTTCGTCTGCACAAACCAGTCTCTTTGCTGTGACCCTGCAACAATTTTCATCCAGGAGACAGCTGCATCTTTTGTTTCAAAGGATTGTGTGAGAATAATTCAAGCTGCTGCTAGCATCGTAGGGTGTTATTACTCACATAACACCTTAAGAGAGCTCTGCATTGAGTTTTAATACATGATTTATAATCTTCACTTTCATTTTTTCAGTTTTGTTAAGATTCCTTCGCAGTCTAAATGCTTTGCAGTTCACCTGGCCTGTCACATTTGTTCCTCCTTCAGAAGAGCTGATCTGTTACTTCTGACAATGTGGCCAAGGTGTTCTTATGCCAGAGCTTGTTTGACACCATCAGTGAAGCAAAGGGACCCTGAAATGTCACTGACAGCCATTTTGGCTGCTTCAGTGCATTTGCTGTTGTTCCACTGAGTGTGATCTAATGGAAAGCAAAATATTCTTATTATAGCAAGCCATAATTCACTGGCTGAACTCTCAAGTGTATGGTGTATGCAGTGACCAGCATAACAGCTTTAGAGCAGCAGCTGGGCCAGGAATCTGTTGGCTTGCACCATTCTCCCAGTAACATAGGAAATAACTGTTTTTCCTATCTGCTAAATGTCAGTAATTTTAAAAATGTGTTCATACTGCACTGGGATGAAAGCAAAATATATTCTTACATGAACTTGTCCTGAGCTATCAGCATTTAGCAGACGGGCTTGGGAAGCTGAGAAGAAATGTATCCCCTGCCCTGCAAGGGTAGTAAATATAAAGTTATGTATTCAAACTGGAACAGCTCTGACAGAGGAGACTGAAAGGCTTTCAGATAGGTTGATGGTGAGACTGTGTATCTGCAACATGCAAACCAAGTCCCTAGTGTGAGCCAAAACCATGAAAGATGTATGTCCTCCCCAGTCAAGACTATGTACTTTTCCCTGTGAAAGCAGGGATGGTACTCTCTTGCAGTGACCAGAAATTCATTCTGAATCCAAGAAACATTTCCCTGATGCCAATGTTGTCAAACCTCATGCACCGTTGTGCACTTTGATTTTAGCAAATGGGAATTTTTTCAGCTCATCCTTGTTGAATTGCACTCTGCTTTTTTAGGATCATGGCACCAGCCTGTTGGGATCATCCAGAGGTACAAATCTTTTTTTCTAGGATACTTATGGACAATAGATAGACATGAGAGAAGGGACAGTGGGTAGACTGCTGCCGAAATACACATTTTTACATGTGTTACACCGTACACATTTTACATGTGTTTTTCAGCAGTAATAACTCTTGACTTGAATGTTCTTCCCCTCTTTCTCTTGCTTTCCCGGAGCCGCCAGCACTGCTGGCTGAAATAAACACTTGCTGGCTTTCCCCCTGCCTTTCCCTGGCACTGTCCCCACCGGCACAGCCCTGCCCCCGCGGGCACAGTCGTGTCCGCACCGGCACAGCCCTGTCCCCGCCGGCACAGTCCAGTCCCCACCGGCACAGCCCTGTCCCCGCGGGCACAGCCCTGTCCCCACCGGCACAGTCCCGTCCCCACCGGCACAGCCCTGTCCCCGCGGGCACAGCTCTGTCCCCACCGGCACAGCCGTGTCCCCACCGGCACAGCTCTGTCCCCACTGGCACAGCTGTGTCCCCACCGGCACAGCCCTGTCCCCACCGGCACAGCCGTGTCCCCGCGGGCACAGCCCTGTCCCCACCGGCACAGTCCCGTCCCCACCGGCACAGCCCTGTCCCCGCGGGCACAGCCCTGTCCCCACCGGCACAGCCGTGTCCCCAGCGGCACAGCCCTGTCCCCACCGGCACAGCTCTGTCCCCACCGGCACAGCCCTGTCCCCGCGGGCACAGCTCTGTCCCCACTGGCACAGCTGTGTCCCCACCGGCACAGCCCTGTCCCCACCGGCACAGCTCTGTCCCCACTGGCACAGCTGTGTCCCCACCGGCACAGCCCTGTCCCCACCGGCACAGCCGTGTCCCCGCGGGCACAGCCCTGTCCCCGCGGCCGCAGCACGGCCCCGCCCTGGCTGGCACGGACGCGGCAGTCCCGGCTCTGACCCGGACCGGCTCCGGCTGCCCCTGCTCGCCACTCGCGGGGAGCCCGGCTCCATCCCGGGCCTCTGGTGCCCTCCAGCGTCTCCTTCCCGGAACAATTCCGGAGAGCAAAACCCTTTAGATACCTCGCGTAGAGTGATGATCCTTCGGGATGCGTGAGCATCAGGTGCAGAACTGAAGATCGGAGCTAAACTAACTGCGCAAGCCTTGTGCCCTTGACTAAAGGCAAGAAATAGAAGCGCCCAGCTGACATTAAGCCAGGCTGGGAAAGACAGGCTTTGCTACGTGGCGTTCCCGGTTATCTGAGCTGGAGAGCAGCCTTTTCCAAGACATTCCCTGCATAACCATTTGCACCGTACTTAAAAGGTGGCATTACCCTACACAGAATGAGAAGACATGATTTTTTCTGTGGCCGCTTTTACTGAAAAGAACACAAGTTGCAGACTGAAAGACCTTTAATGTGAATTTATTTTCTTCCTTTAGAGAAGTAACTTCAACAAATTTACTGTTTGGCTGAGGATAATCCCATACACCAATGACACAAAACAAAAGCAATCTGTTCGATTTGGCTGTTTCTAATGAAATTCAGCAGAAATTTGACCCTACTCAGCTATTCTCACATCACTACAGAATCAGAGAGTCACAGGATAGATCAGGTTGGAAGGGACCACAGAAGGTCATCTGCTCCAGCCTCCTGCTGGAGCAGGGTTATCCTAGAGTACATGGCACAGAGTACATGGCACAGGATTATGTCAAATGATTCTTGAGTGAGGGATACTCTACAGCTTCTCTGGGCAACCTGTTCCAGTGTGCAATCACCTGCACAGGAAAGTTCTTCCTCAGGTGGAACTTCTTGTGCTACTTAGGAATTTTACTTATAAAATGCATGGTGCCCTTCAAATGAAAAAAGAGTACAGTGCCATTAGCTTGAGTAACATTTATAAGAATTCAATGAAAACAAGCAGCATACCAATTTATAGGCCTCCACATACTGGGTTTAAATTGCTATAATGGACACCATAAACCTGCGCAAGACCTAGAACTAAATTGTGGGTAATTTACAGAAAACCAGCTTTTGCTAAGGAAATATTTCACTCATATTATTTAATTTTTTTGAAGGAAAATGATGACATAATAAGCTCTGAAATATAACTGCAATACAGAAAAATAAGTTTTCTCAAGCCCTTAAGTAACAAGGCAAATATAAGAAATAAAGGATCCAGATAGTTTCTGCTCTAATCCATGTTTACTTTAGCAATGCTGGCAAATAAGGCATTTGTTAAGACTTGGTTAAAATACTTTTGCTTTTATATCATAGTCTAATTGTAGCTTCTGTCTTTCTAGCAGTTTTTACAATAGAGACTCAGGGCTTGACTCTTAAAAACCATCCTTGAATTTTGAAGCAAAATAATCCCTTTTGTTTCCTCAAAATCCTCATCACTGTTCAGCAGCAGCCAGGACTAATGGACACATCAGCATACACACAGGTCAGCCATTCACTCTGGACTGCAGTGTGGAGACCAGAGGGGCAAATAAGTCCCCTTCTCCAGGCTTGACTTAGTGGCCACAGCTGGACACCCAGTGCCATTTGAAATGCTCTGCAGCACCTGGGACATCTGCACAAAGGACATTTAGACAACTGAGTCCTGACCCCCAGCCTTGATGTGCAGGTCAGCACACCCACAGGCATGCAGTGGCTTTTCAGGTGTCCTAAGGAGCCCAGATGCTGCTCCAGATGTGCATGGGTCCTGGTTCAGAGCCAGCAGGCTCACCTAGCTGCCTTGGCTCACCCAGCTGTGAGCAACCTGGTTAGAAGAGCAAAATTGCTGTACAGAAGAATTCATTGGTTGAAAACCATGAGAGAGAAAGGTCTGCCAGCCTGGGATTGTGAGGCTGAGGACTAGGCCTGGAACTGCAAGCATCCTTGAAAAGTTCAGCCAGGGACCTAGAAACCAGAGACATCCCAAGGTACCAGGAATAAGTGCAAACCCAAGTGACTGTAATAATTTACTGTCTGAGAAAATGGAAAACAATATAGAGATATAAAATTACTGTAAGAAAAATATCAGAAAACACAATAATCTATTGCCTGTTAGAGGTGAAAAATAGAAATTAACATCATCTATTAATTGCTCAAAGCAGAATCTCCTACACACACTTAATGTCTCTCTGTTATAAAATGGACTAAAGTTGTCTCCCTGTGAGAACTTCCCAGCTGAATCCCACATGAACTGTCCATTCTCTTGAACTCAGTGGGAATGCTGCTGACTCCAGACTCTGTGTCAGGGATCTGTTTTGAAGGGAAACTCTGTCTAGTTGTCTTACTACTTGAGTCTTTCTTCCCCTCTTTTGGGGATGGTTGGGTGTCCCCTCCAGGATCAGTTTGTTCCTCCCTTTTGGCTTAGTTTGGCTTCTTCTTAAGTCTGGCTAATTTCCTGAATGTAAATATTATACTTATTAAGCATTTTTGCTGTTATATTATTGTTGATCAGTTTGTTTCAGTGGCAAGCTCCAGTAATTGTAATAGTACAGACCTACTTGATTGTTGCTGTCATCAGGTGTGCTACCATACTGCTTGATGCCAGTATGTTATTGACACCATACTATTGACTGATATTGATTGCTGATAATAATTGTAATAGCTTGACATTCATATTCATTCACATTATTAATCTTTGTATTAGCTATAATAACTACTGGTATACTTGCTAGCAGTGGTCTTTCTGGTAATCTGTAATGAAGTAGAAAATTTTGGAGGATAAAGTCTCTATGTCCCTGTGTATTATGGCATCTTAGGAACCCACAGTCGTGATCTTTGCACAGCCATAGGCCAGGCAACCCTCCAGGCTGTGACTTATAGAATCACACTTGAATCAAATCCTTGGTGTCACAACACAGGGAACAATTTTTGACATCTCAAACCCTCTCATCTGTGGCACAACTTAATTGCTCTTCAGAATCTGGACTATTTTTTTTCCGTGAAGTTTAGATGTTTTAGTTTTGGTACTGTTAGCCATATAATCCAAATAAAAACATGTCCAGTTGCTAGTCAGACATTTGATTTATCATCATTTCTTGTTAGGCATTTTGATTACAACAAAAGACTGTGAAATTAATTGTAAAAAAGCAAGTTATCTTTGTTATAAAATGGAAAAGATAAAAGTGGCTCCAGTGTCACACTGTGCAGCTTATTGTGAAGGTGGTTTGACAGCCTGGGTGTAACAAACATTCCAGTTGGCTGATATGAAAGCAAGGATCAGCCCAGGGATCAGAAAACAAAGCATATTTCAACTGCAACCAGGCGTTTGTCAGAAAGACAGTCTCGCAGTTTCCAACTGATTTTACAATAAGAATAATTTGTTTGTGCCATGTGTCAACAGTTTTATTTAAAGCACACAATGAAAAATACCAACATGCTGTTTTCCTCTTAATGACAACTTGCTGCACTACAAATTTTAGTTTTTAAGTAGTAACATTCTCACATTACACTTACAGATTTTTTCTGTTATAATATGTTCCCTTGTGTTATCACAGTCCATCTTTAAACTGTACACTTAGAAAACCCTTCTGTAGAAGCAATCTAACACTTATAAGCCAGGAAAATACTTTATACAAGTAAGTTATATTTTTAACTTTTCTTGTCAATAAAGGAACTGATAAGACTGCAACTAGAGTAACAACATCTTCCTTTCACAGTGTATCTAAATGTGTGTGTTCCCGTTCTCACCAACAGAAATTGCCTATTCCTCATAAGTTTATTAATTGCCTATATTGTTATTGAAAATTTTCTTTGAGACAAGTATGTCTTTTGCATGACAAAGCTTATCTGCTATTAACCACATCTCTCACACCAACTGTATAGAATTGCATGTATTTTCCTTTATTCTTCAGGGAACTTCTGGGAACAGAGCTCTGTGCAGGGTCACACTTGCAAATGAGCACCAGCAACTCATTTCTTAACAAGGTTGTGGGTTTGATCCCCAAGTAGGCCATTCACTTAAAAGTTGGACTCTGTGATTCTTACGGATCCCTTCCAACTCAGAACATTCTGTGATTCCATGATGTTTCACCCCTTTTATCTAGCAGACACTTCAGAATGTGTCCTTTGCTTTATTGTGGCCACCAGCAGTGAGATTTTTACAGATTCACAGTTGAGCTTTTATGTACTGTTCACATCTGTGCATCTTCTTTGGTGTTTTGATAGTAACTCAGTTATGGATAAGAACAGAGAAACTAAAAAAGGTGAGATCTTCCTCTTTCAAGGAGAAGTTAAAGTATAAATCTGTGCATTACAATGTTTTTGAATACTTATAAAAAGCAATTATTTAACAAAAAAGATGAGAAGATTAATTGCAAAAAGGTCAAGAACCTATAGTAGGACTACTGGCTTGAATTGCATTCTCTGAGCAGGTGAATTCAGACTTTGGAAAAGATCTCCCAACTTGGCAAAACAGTTAAAATGGACAGAAAATCCAGTTCAGCTGAGAACTGAAGTTACAGACAATTGCAAATTGATTTTTGCTTTTCATCAGAAAGATGATGAAAATCTTAGTCATGGAACATAAGCAAAGCTGCTTATGGAAAGATATGTGTTGAAGTAGGTGCTTCTTTCCAGCACATTTTTCTCAAACATCCTTGAGAACTGGGAACAAAATCTTAGTTCGCTGATGGTTCTAAGAGGCTCCATTCTGGCCTTTCCATGGACTAGAGCACTTCCATCCTGTGTGTTGTACAATAAACCTTTGGAGTCTGCATAGGATTTAATTGAGCAGCCATTCCAAGGAAATATTTTCCTTACAGGTAATTGAGTCTCAAAAAATGCCATGTGCTGATATGTTAAGTGAAAGGTGATGTTGAGGATTAATCTAACACCCTCATGTTGGCTTTAATTAGAACATAGATGTTTGTCTGCTCATGGATTCAGTTCTTATAATTTATTTTTCCAAATATAAATCCTTGAGAATAACTTCTGTAGCAGAAGTCCGCTGAATGCAAGACAATATGCATGCTCATACAGCTATTTGTGTGACTGCTGGGTTTGTAACTAGAATTATCAAGCCTAGCTGCTGCTAAGGAAAATCTTCTCTTAAACCCAGTATGATTTGGTAAGAGATAAAACTGTGAGATAAACTAATCTAGGCTTCAGGATAACATAAATGTTCTTACTCAGTCATTTCATTCATTGCATTATTTATTCCGCAAGAACTGCCATTTAAAAATCTCAACACAAAGCACTTTTCAATACCTCACTGAGCTTGGTTGATGCTAATTTTTCCTGCTTTCCTCTTTTAAGGATTCAGGTTCACTGGACTCGACTGATACACAGATGATCTTGCAGGTTAACTTCAAGAAGAGATTAAATGATCATGATCTCATCTTGATTAAGAACTGAACACAACATCTTCCTTTCAGCACAATTTTCCAACAGTAAGTTCCTCCCTCACAATCTCTAACACACTCTCCCATGTACCTAAACAGTCAGGAATAAACAAGAAAACAAACCCTTGCGCCCTTCTTCTCTCACAGACTGAAGAAAGCTTATTTTTCAGATCTGAATTTGAAGCACAAGTGTCAACTACAAAATGCATGGGCATTTTATACAGAATTTTGAGGATAACAGCTTATACTGATTTATTTTGTGGTTTTTTTTCCCTACTACTTGTATAGCATTAAAGAAGATCCCTCTAGTGCTTTAACAGTCTGCATCTCATACAGTTGGAAGTCCTCTGCTCTACTTATTATTACTGTGTACAGTACTTCCTTGTACTTTACAACTTCTTTTTGGTATATATAGTATTTCAAGTTCAACTGAGATGTCATTATTAAACATCTAGAGATCGAATATATGGTACCAGACAATGAGAGAACACATCCCATTAAACAGAACATACAAATAATTTTCACAGTTCTAACAAAAGAAGGTCATACATAAAAATGTCACAAATAGCTCAGTACATAGTATGATTCAACATAATATTAAGTCCAGCTAATAGTGTCACATATTAGGGGCCAAATCCTGGCTCAATGTGCAGTTGAAGCCTAAACAGATATTTAGAAAAAGTAATGTAAAGCCAACCTGTAGTGTTATATTGGTAACGATACCATTTGTTAATTTACCTAAGATTTTTGGCCTGAAGTATGTACCAGCTTGTGCTACAGAAGGAACACGTGGCCAGTGGTATTTGGCTCCTGTCCTAGGACATGTCTTCATGGATTTGTCATGACCAAGGGCACTGGAGACAGAGAAAAGTCTTCCTTCTGGGTATGACAGTTTCATCTACTGTTCTGCCAGAATTTGGCCAAGAGTTCAAAATCCTGTATATCTTATTCAGTAGTCCCACTGAAGTCAATGGAACCCTTTTTGTGAGTAAGATGAAAAGGATTTGGCCCCCAAAGTTTTTAACCCTTTAAGTAGTAAGAGAGACATTTCATTGCACTTAGCCCACCATTCATAAATAATTTACTACTCAAAAACAAGATGGTTGTTGATGTACATGAAGTGCTAGCTTATAAACAGGAAAGCATGCAGCAATTGATGCTGACTATTCGTGGCATTTTGGAAACTGAATTCCTAAAGGGGAAAAGAGACACTTGCATATGACAATTCCATCCAATGTCTGTTTGAAGCCATAATAGTTTTTTTCAATTTATAAATACAACCTTATGGATACCTTATAAAAACTAAATAACTACACCATGTATACAGTTATAATTGAATGTGTACAGGTGTCTTCATTGGACTGGATGGATAAAAAATTTTACAAAAAAATATTGGAACAGATTATTTCTAACAGGTTATTTCTAAAGAGCTTGCTAAATGCATTCATAAGGAACACGTGGTCATGACTTAGGAAAAGAGAATTTTTTTCTCTCCTTCAGATAAAGCTTTTGGTGACTAGAATGAGCAAGAACAGAATTTTCATACTTAAAACAAAGTAATGTCACTCTGTTACGCCATTCTACATTTGTTATTATTTGAATTACACAGAGCAGAGGACTTCTATATGCCAATTAAATGAATCAAAATTATATGACAGTGCTACTCTGACCACAAGTCATTGGTGGCAGTAAATTCTAATAGCATGCAGCACTCAAAAGTACAATTTGAAATTTAAAATTGTATAATCAGGATGCAAATATGAACTCTAAGTTGGAACTGAAAAACAGGACTGAGTACCATGGAGTTTAATCCCAACCGACAGAGTGAATTACTTCATTTCTAATACCATGTCATGCTCATGCTGATCCTCAATATGCAGCTTTAACAAAGCTACAAAGAGCTTGGGTCATGAAAATGCTTGTCTCGACAACATCTGCACTGACAGACAATTTTATAGTATTCCCTCTTTGCAAATGAGATAAAAAATTTGTCTGCATCATAAGCATTGCTAAGAGCTTGGCTTTTCATTGGCACCAAAGCCTGGAGGTGTCAGTGATAATCTGAGGGAACTGAATGTGAAGCCTCCATGAATTGGTTAAGGTGAGTGCCCTTCTGGTTATATTAAATCATTTTAATTCCTTGTATTCCCCAAAAGTAAGGATGTAGACATTTCGTGCTGATATAGACATTTTCTGCTGACAGCAGTCCTTTGTTATCAAATCTTCATGGGACATGATGGGCTGCATATCCCTTTGGCTATGGGAATAGGATTAGGAATAGGATTAATTCATGCTTAACTCCCCCACTTCATGCTGAAATCAGGAAGAAAAGTTCTTGGAGGGTAAACTAAATTGAGTGAAGACTCCACTCTATTCACTGGGAAAGCTTCAACACAGAGTGTTAGTCTAGCCTTTGGAATACTATGAGTGAAATCTCTGTAAAAAGGGCTGTAATGAAGGCTTCAGATGGAGATGCATAATGGTATGCCCAGGAGAAGGTTACTTTGGGTGCTGTGCCTAAACTTGGCAAGAAAGGTGTTAAGATATCTCTTTGTTTCTACTAAGGGAGTTTTTCCATGATTCCCTGTTTTCCACACAAATTCTAAAGGATAGATCCTGAAGTCTTTGTTCCATCTTTGTTCCTCACTCCACTGGTTATTTGCTGGAATAATGTAAGGGGGTTTGCTTTGTACATCTTCCCCATGTTCAGACGCCATTAGCCCTTGGTGTCTCCTGGTATGAACTCAGCTTCCAGGTCTTTCCACCTGGAGTGAGAGGGGTGTCTCCCTGGTATGAGGAGGAGAATGAGGTGATGTTCCTTGGTGTACACAGAGGTCAGAAGAGCCATCTGGCATCCTAGGTAGCCCCTTGGGGCTGGCTCATAGAGCTTATGGGAGCTAAAGTATTTTGTGGATTCAGATCTTGAAAGCTGTGTCAGAGCACTTGATATAAGAATTAAAGGGTTTCATGGCAGAAGATAAGGAACTCTTTCTACCTTCTGAAGGAGAAAATGCTTTGAGAAGTTTTTGTGAATACCATTGCCCCAAAAGGAAAGTATGCACATGCTATGTTTCGTATTTTTGATTTGCCATTTCCCCATCTGTTTGTGAAAATAGAAAATGCATAGAAAAGAACAAAACTGATCAATTTTATGATGACATAGCAAATTCCTGATCTATATTGAGATTTATTACTAGTCATATTGGCTTTCATTTGGGGTTCTCAAAGTGTTTAAAACAGTATTAAAAAGCCTCATAACAAGCTACTGAAGCAAGTTTATCTCAATTTTACAAGTAAGGAAACCAAGGCATAAAGAAATGAAATTATTTGCTACAGATAGTATAGTAAGTCAGTGGCAAAGTCAGGAAGAGAATGAAATTCTGTGGTTATGGGCTAAGTCTCTTTTCCTGCTAAGAAAATTGATCTTATCCCTAATGTGCTGCTTCATGCCACCTGTACTAAAGTTCATGAAAACTGGCTAGTTTGAACTGTTAAAAAACACATTTGCAAAGCCAATGATTTCTTTTTTTCCATATAAGCACAAAAATTCTACTTAAAGGGTTAATTGTACTGCTGTGCTGGTAAACATTTTTACTTATTGCTACTTAGACCTGTCTTTAGATACTGACTGGCACAGAAGAGACTGAGCTGGCCCTGGACTCCCTCGTCTTGGTGTTGGGCATGGATATAGTACAACAAGATACGCCCACAGTGGCCTCAGGCAGCTCATCTTCCTCTGTCCATTCATTGAGATCTGGGTTATAGCACTGAATGCATTTCTTGTACTTTTTCTCTATTTCATTCCAGCCACCCACTAGGTAAATTTTCCCATTAAGGGTGGAGGCGCCGGCTGTGCTAACTCCGGTTTGAAGTGGCGCCACGTAATTCCACTGCCCCGTGTACGGGCTGTAACGCTCCACAGGCAGAACATCCACCCTCTCTGCTCGCCCCCCCAGCTGAGACCCACCCATGACATAGACCCTCTCCAGGAGGGACACTGCGCAGTGCCAGCCCCTGGGGGTGCTGAGGCTGGCCTTATCCTGCCAGCTATCTTTGCTGGGGTCGTACATGCACACGGAGCGAGAGTAAGCGTTATTGATGTAACCTCCCGTGACCAGGATCTGGCCATCCACCACTGCGCTGGCATGGCAGCACCGGGGCACCTCCAGCGGGGCCTTCATCTGCCACTGGTTAGTGGCAGGCACATAGCACTCGACAGAGGAGAGGCAGCCCTCGGAGTTGCGGCCACCCACTGCAAAGAGGAGCCCATTGAACACGTTCAGGCTGAAGTGGGTGCGCCGCTGATTCATATTCGCCAAGTGAATCCAGCTGTTGAAACGAGGGTCGTATCTGAAAGGATTAAAAAAAGAAGGTAACAGTCTTATTTACTGCTCTGCTAAATTATACAGGACTCCTATGCCACTGCTGCAAGAGCAAAGTTGCTAGAATTTTAGTTAGTTATTTAGCCTATTAAAATTCACCGTAATGAAACTGGTATTCCTGATTAAATTTCCAAATAAATTTAGGTTTTGATTGGAGAAAAATTATTTTTGTATCATTCAAACCTGGTATTATCTTAATAAAGTAAAACTGATTCTTCAGTAATTTGATTTTGTACAATAATCTCATCAGAATACTCAGAAAGAAGAGATACTTTCAAGATACAATAGAAATTTTAGAAGTTCTTTTGCAATTTCTACCCACAGCAAAGATGTCTAAATTTACTCATAGAGTTTTAAAAAACTTTAGGTGGTGATTTATACTTGCATCCTCTTAGTGCTTTCTAAATGGTGAATATACTTTCCTTGCCACTCCCATGGAGTAAGTTTTATGTGGAAAGAGCATCTGTGCCTTCTAATACCATTCCTATCTGAAATAACATTCTTTGTCCTTGATATTTAAATGAGCAACTTTGAAACAGGAAATGGCAAATTATGACTCCTGAAGATGCTGAGTGAGGTACATTAGTGGACCCACACACTTCTGCTGCATGCTAAGGAGACCAGAGAATCACATGAGAAAAAGACTATGGGAAAGTAAATACTAATTGTCATTCAGCATTGTCATCTGCAAGTCCACAGACATACTGATGTGACATGCTCAAGGTTAAGGGCACAACAAGGATTCCCCCACCTCCTCCCTGCAACCAAGATTTGCACTGAGGACACAACTCCTTGGGACAATGTGAGGCACAGCTTAAAGGCAGAAGGTCAAGAGAGCAGATATTTTTCTGACAAAATAGATTACACAACAAAATTGATCTCGAGAATGTTCCTCACTCATTAACTTTGTGTACAGTTGATGTTCTCAGGAGAAGCTGACTGTTCCTTCTGCAAGCAGAAAAGGAAGCACTGACAGGACTGTGGCTGTGTAATGCCATTGCATGCCCATAGTCTGTTAGTAGATCAAAGGCAGATAAAAGTTTTCCCACCCCCAGCCTTTGCTTCAAGCTACTGTGCACTGCCAGCTTTTAGGCTGAACTATTTAAAAACTTCTACCATCCATGTGACATTGCATGTTAGCCTATGCACTCTTCTGACCTTGCTATCACCAGTGCAGTCTCGGATGACTATAGATAGGTACTGCAATATTTTAGAAGCGAGGTATTATTTAGGGTACACTGTAAAACACAGCCTTCAAGCACTGGTACCACTGTTTCTAAAATCTTTATAATAATAATAATAATAAATATATATGAAAGTCAATACAAAAGCTATTGAAAATATGGTGAATGGTGAATAGAAAGTGAAGGCTATAATATCTAAAAGGTGTTTTCCCAAACTTCCTGTGAGGCATCAAAAGCTTTTGAAAATTTGAGACGTCTCCTTAGAACATCCCATAACTTCCTATTTATGTTCCTATCTATTTCCTCCACTTGGAATAAGTTCTCTCAGTTTTTCCTCTCTTCTCACCATGCATGTGTAACCATGGTGAAATTTTTTGCATAACTCCAGTTGTGTATTTCTGTTCATTCAAAGTTTAATGTAGAATAGCATCTATACCTCCCCTACACTGTCCCCTTTCTCTTTATCCAAGTGGTTCATGATGCATGACAAACCAGCTTAGTCTATCTACCTGCCTTCTGTGGAATAGATACCTCCATCTCTTTAAAAGAAATAGTTACCTGCAGAAATTGCTGACTGCATGCTTGGCTTGGTTCCTGGCATCATTCTGGTCTTCCCCACCAGCCACATAGAGAAATCCATCCATCACTGTGACACACTGATTAAAACTTTTAGCAGGCATTTCACTTAGCTTCTTCCATCCGTTCTCAGGATCTCTGAATAAGACATCTCTGCTAAGAGACTTTTCTGTTAAAGCAGGGCGTCCCCCAACAGTAACCAAGACTCTGAAACCTCCACGGATCCTTGTTCTTCTGGACTGAAGTGTGTTCTGGTGATAAGGAAGCAAGTGATAGTTCATGGCATCCACTAGGAGTTTATGGCAGTCTGCATCTTGCATCATTCTTGGCACAGTTTGGACATAACTGACAAGGTCTTGGGCTGAGATAGTACCAAAACGGATGTTACTTAAGAGATTGGCAGCAAACTTTACTCTTTTTTGGTCAAATTCCAGCCATTTTATTGCAATCTGGAATGCAACAATTTCGGAAGGCAACTGTAAGTCATCGTCTGCAAGGAGTTCATTAATCTGATCAAAAGTAAGTTTTAAGAACTGATCAGTTTCTGAAAATTCAATGAAGTTGTCTTTAATAAATTTGTGTGCTGCTTCCTTGGTTGTTTTTAGTCCATATGTTTCTGCAATATTGGCAATGTACATACAGTTCTCCACACTGATTTCTTGGACTAGAAAATCACAGCACATCTTTGTAAGGGTGTGAATCTGCAGATAAATTGCTGTGGAAATAATACTACCTATTGTGTACAGCGAGAGAGTAAGCTTTCCAGTGTAAGCATAGGTGATGACAGTAGCTAGACCCACTGGGGACACATCATTGAGGTCCACTCTGTGAGTAGATGGGTCTTTCTTTAAGATGTTGTGAAAGTATTCACTGCTTGAAGCCATCACTACCTTATGAACACTGAATGATTTAGTTTTAGTACTGATAGTCAAGTCACAAAGGAAATTTTCTTGTCTCATTTTGCTTAGACCTTCCAAGAGGTTTGGGCAGTATGATGGGTCGGAAACCTCAGACGAGATGCAGCTGAAGCCATTTCCTCCTTCCAAGAGTCCATTCAAGCCATTGAGTTTACTGAGGGGGCCATCTTCCACAATGATAGTTGTTTCATTGATATCTGCTTTGTTCTTTTTCACATTCTTCTTTTTAGGGGCCATGACTGCAATGAAATATTACAGCCAAGCACTTGCTAAAAATAAAATGAAACACCACAGTTGTGAAATTTAATAGCTATGTGATTATGCAACAAATCTAACCTTTGTCAATACATATAATGACACAAAACCAAACACATAGGATAATCTGTCTTCCTGAGTTCTAGGTTGCAGCATGGCTACTTATTAATAACAATCAATACTCCAACTGTGAAGAATATACCTACAAGTAATTCAGTAATTTATTTTTGTTTTTAATAATAAGATCATAAATTAACATTCACCTATTATGGCCACATTCAGAATTTAACCTGCTAAATAGGTTTGCCAGAGTGTAAAATTTTGTATATATTTGTTTAAATCATACAGATTCTAGACCTGAATTCATTCGCCTGAAGCACAGGAAAAATACAGGCCCTGAGCTTACTCCAGGGCTGCTACAGACTTTGAGGTGAGTTCAGAACATGAACAGGAACTATTAAGACTGGGAAAACTTCTTAAAGAAACAAAAACCAGATGAGATATAAAGAGAAAGAGGATTTTAATATGAAGCCATACTGATTTTACATTTAGGTCCTGCTCCAAACTGCTTCCAGGTTTTTGTAACTTTTGATTTTATAGACTGATAGTGTTCTATTACCCATGTCAGATGCACAAATACTTTCTGCTCTTAGCACACTTTGATTGCTTTTCAGTATCAGTAATTTGAAATCTATAATCCTACTTTTAGGATTTTGTGGAGATTTAGGGAGAAGATGTCTAACTTATATTTGAAAAAACAGAACACAAACTCTATCAGAATGTGTTACTTTAAACAAGTTCTGCATATGGGAAGGTAAGAATCAGTCCCATAGTTATGTTAAAACACATATTTAAATTATATATATCAGCTCTAGGAGAGCTCTTAATAAAATAAAGAGCCAATTTTTGTCAAATGCAATGTGAGACAGCCCCTAGTAACAAAGGAGTTACTTCAAAGATATATATGTGCAAATATACTTGAAGGAAAGCACTGATCTTCAATAAATCAATTTAAACAGAATTGTGGAGATCAGCATTCAAATAGATTCAAACATAGCATTTATCTCCAGTAAATCCACTGATTTTAAAACAATTTACACATGCTAATTTTCTTTGTGATCCTTGCAGTCATAAAAACTCGAACATTAAAAAATGCTAATTAATGTTAAATCAAATGACTGGTTTATTGTAGATAACTAAATAAAAAGACTTCAGTAGTATTTAATTCTAGAATCTCAGTACATCATTTCTTCCTTGAGCACACAGCATGTAACAAAATGGTAATTTAATTATAGAAAGGAATGGTTGCTGCCTGTGAGCACCAGCAGTTTTTGCTGCTGCTGCTGCTGGGTGAGGACCATGTGCAGAGCAGGCAGGGAGAGGCCCATGTGTGCCCAGAGTGTCAGTGTCAGCCTGTGCTGACGTGAGCTGTGATCTCTGCTATGCCAGTGTGCCAGTGCAAGGGTCAGCTGCTGCCCGGCTCCCCCGCTCCGGCTGCATTCCAGGAGCTGCATCTGTTGAGACCTATCAGAGTCACCTCCCAGAATAGCAACCTCCCAGCAGCTTGCCATTTTAAGACAGGTTCAGTTGAAGGTATAGCTGGGTGTTTTAGTATACTGTTTAACACAACTTTTGTTGCAAAAACCCTATGATGTTGCAAGTGTCACATATATTTGTTGGAATGGAAAGAAAGCGAAACAAAACTTTTGGATAACTTTGTGTATTACATACATAGTTACAGCTTTGTGTATTAATAGTCACAATTTTAAAGTTGGTGAGGGCTTATTCTTTTGGCAGCCTTATCTAAGTATTTTTAGAGACTTGTAACTTAAAATTTTTAATACATGTAGCACTTAATGTTTATTGCCTCTGTGCATCATTGCAGAGCTCATTTAAATACAACATTTTACGCTCTCTGTTCAAAAATGCTCACTATCCAAAGTTTTCTCCTGAGAAACGCTTCCTCATCAGCAGAAATTTCACAAGCTAGCTTAGTGTACAAGCACTGCAAGTGATGGGACATGCAAACCTACTGAGACAAATCAAACAATCCTATAATAAAACCAAGTTACTGAACTTTGAAAACCCTGAGTAATTTGGTTTTCTATGATTGTTTGCTTTCACCTATTTTATTTTAGCTTAAGTACTAGTCATGCCAAAGGACACTTGAGGGTCCCAAAACAATGCATTAACCCAACCAGCCTCCCCCCTGCATTAAAATGCCACCTTCTAAAAACTATCAAAATGAGGAGTTAAAAACCTCTTACCCTCCTCAGAAAGATACTGTCCCAGAGCTGTCCGTGAAAATGCCTCTTCCTTGGAAAATTCGAACACAAAAAGAGAGGAATTGTGGGGGGAAAAGAGTGAGAAAGATCAGAGGCCACTTAAGTCCCAGCTCACTGGTTTTCAGTGAGGCACTTCGCTGTCACAGTGAGCAAGAGAGACTGGAGGCTGTGCTCGGGTGCTCTTTAAAATGACCCCTCCTCTCCATGCCTTGCTCCCTGCCTCTGCCCAGCCACGGGAGCTCAGCTTCCCTGGGCTGCCTGGCCAGTGGAAATCAGGAGAACAAGCCTGGATCCTGCAAACGCACAGGTACAGGGGAGGAAAGGGAGGGGAAGATGAAGATAACTACAGCAGGTAATAACTGCCTCAGGCAAGTGTAGGGTGAACCACTGGGTTCCCCAGCTCCCAGCTGGGAGCCTGGGCAAAAGCCCTATGGTTAGGGAGGGGCACAGGTTTAGACTGGACATAAGGAAGACACTTTATGATGAGGGTGGTGAGGCACTGGAACAGGATGCCCAGAGAAACTATGGATGCCCCATCCCTGAAAGTGTTCAAAGCCAGGTTGGATGGAACTTTAAACAACTCTGTCTAGCAGAAGATGTCCCATGGCAGGGGAGTTGGAACTCATAGTCTTTGAAGGTCCCATCAAAACCCATTCTATGATTATTATTATTCTATGACCTAAAATAACCTACAGAAAATACCATGGAAAAGCTGTCACTTGCACTTTCTTAGATTTTCCTTGCTTAACTCCAGGCAGAGGAAAGGATACCAGCTCATGGGGATTCAGTCATGCTCTGTTTTGTGGAGTTACGTCACTGCTGCCATAAAGATTTGCCTCAGCTTTCAAAGATTATGGCTCACCTCCTGATACATTTTCACAGATGTGAACTTTGATCTTCTGCCTCTCAAGTGTGTATCCTAACTTGGGGGTTATACTATACACTGGAATAATTTATCTCTGCATCCTCGCCAGGCAACCTCAGGAAAAATATAAAGCCAAACCTCCACATCCCAGGAGAATTTCATCCGATGGGAGAGATAAAAAGAATGCAAGTGTCTGCATGGGAAGGGAAGAGTACTGGGGGAAGTGGAAGTCTGAGAACAGGAAAATTTTCTCTTGGCTGTGCTTTGTATAACATTTAATCATACAGATTTGTTGGGCTGCCTTCAGGCTCAGATGGGCTTTTACAACTACTGCTGCAAAGTAACACTTGTCATTTTGAACAAAAGGCCATCACTGTGTGGGTGGAGCTACAAAATATCACAAGGTAAGAATGAAAAAACAGTATAGGAAATTAGAAGCAGTAAAACATGTGAAATGAGAGTAAAGGAGAAGGACATAAGGCTCGGCCCTCCCAATAGCAACAAGGTAACCAGCTTTCCTTTTGAAAAATAGAGCCACAGCTATGAAAAACTAAGGACAAAGCCTCATTTTCATAGAATCATGGAATACCAGGTTGGAACAAATACCAAGGATCACCTGGTCCCACCTTTCTTGGCAAAACCATTGTCTTGACAACATGGCCCAGGCAAATCTTACAAGTGTCCAACCTTGGGGAATCTGCCACTTAATTCCCTGGGGAGATTATAATCTCATTGTGAAAAATTTTCCTCTTGTGTCAAATCATAATCTCCTCAGGAGTAATTTGTAGCCATCTCCTTCATCTTTTCATCAGTGAATCATAATTACTTAGTGTTCCCTTTTCTAACAGCTCATGCTCAGACTTCTATAAATTTTCATAATTTTATGATACCCTAAAAGGCCAACGTTTTTCAGAGAAAGCTTATTTCTTTCTTTTGTTATTTTTCAGTTAGTTGTTTGATTTTTTTATAAAAGGGACAATTGTCCTCCAGAATGAACATACTATCATGATATGTAGAAAATATTTTTCTAATTTACCTATCTTTAAAGTTTACTAGCATATTGTAAAATAAATTTAATTCTTATTCAGTCTCTACGAATATGTTTCCAACATCCTTATAAGATTCACTGTTGAAAAAAACAACAGAAACACCAGTGGAGAAGCATCCTTACTGAAAAGACAAAACTAAGTTCTAATTTCCAAAAAATACTGAACATGCTTTGAGCTGGGCTGCATAGAGATAACCATCTTGTGAGGATTGAGTCAACATCTCAGTGTACTAAAACTAAAAAAGTCAAACATCTCATATAGTTCTGAAACTTTGGTTCTATGTTAGGATATAAAATCTTGAGTTACTTGGTCTTCGAGATCAGAGGACAACGGACGGCATACTTGGATATTGTGTGGCACATGAGCTGGTCTTTGAAGTAGTGTTTCTTATTCTGTATTAATTAGCACACAATAAATTATTTTAAAAGTAACTAATACCAGGATCAAAAATAATTATATATTTGCATAATGCGGATCATACATATATATAAAATTTACATAATACAAGTTTTAAAAATCAAACTTTGATATGCTTTTTTAATTTTCAGATACTCAACATTGTTTCCCTCACATCTTGAAAAAAGCATGTTCTTTTGGATTATTTCCTTTCAAATGGCATAGAACTTAATTACTATAAAACATTTTTAGATTGGCTGAAGTCCTTGCAATCAGATTATTGTCTTCTCACTTTAAAGAGGGAGTAATACATTTTTTAAAGTACTTTCAGCCTCTCAAGATGTATGAATGAATCTTGGGGAAAAAATATTTACTTTTCTTCATCATGAATTGGTCTATGAGTGACTGATGACAACACTTACCAATTCATGCAGCAATAGCAGGTCATGAAGTAATGTTTTAACATTTTAGGGGTAAAAAATGGAAATATTTCAAGAGATTTGTTCTCAGACTAATGAACAAAAACAACTGTTATTATTTGCTCCATGTGCATGGTTCAGAATCAACAACAGGGAAAATTTTTTTGTCAAGAAAGATAGACCTTTAGGCAATTATAGCCATCTTTTCCAATCCATGCACAATCATTACTGCACTATTTCTGGAAATGGAAAGCCTTATGTTTGAAATCAACATGCTGTGATTTGTTGGTGGAACTCAAGTGTCACACCCATGGCCATGTGGAGATGTACCTTGGTCAACTAAAGATGTTAACAAAACTCAGGCTCAGTTCTAGTTTGCGTATGCTCGGCCAAATACCACATACCTCAAACCCCAAATTTAGTTCTCTTTGATAAATAGTTATGAAAAAGATCTTCAAATGCACTAATCTGAATGTATTGTGTAATCACACCAGTAATGCCTTTAGGAAGGGTAAAATTCCTTATTGTGAAAGCATACTGAATTTCAGTGGGAACTGCAGTCTTTTCAAAAAAGAGATGAAAAAGAAATGTGTTTCTTTTTAAAGCTGCTGAATAAATGTAAAAACATTGTTAGGAACAAATGCACAGTGGCTCTGAGGAAATGTGTTCAGCAAGGCACCCAGCCCCAGTGGGTTACTCAGACCTCCCCCTGTACTTGATCATTTGCTCCTGCTTCCTTGCCTAGTTTTGCCCAGTCAAGCCTCATTGATCCATCCCCTGGAATTCTCACCAGGCTCTTCTCCTGAGCTCAAACAAAGCCTTTTCCTCTTTCTGGTTTCAATCTTTCCTTGGAAACTCACTAAGCACTGGCAGTAGTGCATAGGGAGGTCCTTAAAAGTGAGAAGAGAGTTTGCAAGCCTTCAGCAGAGCTGAAGTACAACAGAGAGTACAGCAGAGCTGGGTACAACACATCCCTTGAGCATGTACTGTTAGAACAACTTTTGGAGCTATATTTGTGTGTATGTCAACCATGCTTCTTCATAAGAGGAGTCACACATCAATGCCAAACAAACAAATCCTTGTAATAATCAGCACTGGCTGCAGTTTTGAAGGACTGAGTAAACTTGGAGTTCTTTCCTCTTGACAGTTACGACAAGCAATACAGAAAATGCTTCAGTTATGTCTGGCCTAAAAATATTTTTATTGTTCTAGGGAAACTTTTGAGATTTTAGATATTGTTTTTGCTGTCATGAAATCACAATCTTTCAGAATAATTGGGCAGCAAGAACATTGTCATCCCAGGAAATCCAGTAGTTTGGTAATCAGGCTTTCAAACAACTCATGGGAATTCCAGCTTCAATCACATAATCCTTACTACAAATCTGACCTTCAATTTCCCTGCTTAATAATGACTTTAATCATAATGCTGGTGTGGGCTGAATTTTTCTGAAGATTTCTTCTGCATAAATACCACTTTGTATAAATAATGTTGTACTATTTGGGCCAGAAAACTGAAGAGTAACTAGTTGTGAATGGCCTATTTTAAGGTGAGGTGATGAAGTCTCTACATACTGTGAAGATGAGTTACTTATTTCTGTAAAATGAAAACATAAGTATGGTAACTGGAGAGACAGCATCAGGGATCTGGATTTATTTTTTCCATTTCCAATCTGAGTGCTCTACCTACTGTACTGCCCTATAATCTATTTTAGTTTTTCTACTGATGAATTTGCTATAAAGTGTGCCAAGCTGTAATAAGATCTATATTCCAAGTGCAGTAATCCTAACATGCAAACTTTTGCCTACTTAAAATTCCGTTGCAGTTCAGACTGGTTGCACTTTTAACACTTCCCTCAAACACCACTTTAAAGAGTGAAAGGTGATCTGTGTAACTACTTTCATTACATTGACAGTAACTTCACAGGAAATGCTTCAAACACGTATTTTCAGGAGGGACTCATTCAGCTTGGGAGCCGTACAAGCACACGCCCAGCCCCAGCAAAGCCCACGGCAGAGATGTCCCTTCAGGTGCGCAGTACACATAGCAGCAAAGAACGATTCCCTTGATTTCCTGTCATAATCTTTTTAGGTAATCCACGGGAGAGCCCTGCTGAAAGCTGTAAAATTGCAGGGCCCAAAAGTGCTCAGTCCCCTGAGCAAAAAGCATTAGTCAGGACTGCAGTGGGCTGCCTGCGGGCAAGGTTTCATGGCTTGGCCTCGCTACCCCAACACAAAACACCCTTCTGCCTTCCGCAGGGCAGCCTCACTGCCACGCAGTCACCAGGGATGCCACGGGCCTCGGGGTTACTGCAGGTAACAGGACAGATGTGCACCAGCAAGTGACACTGTCCGTGTCCCAGCTGCCGCCCGGGGCTGCTCCCGAGGCTGGCACGGCCGCCCCGATGTCCCTGGCAGGGGCACAGCGCGTTCGCCGGCCAGGCTGTTCGCTGGGCAGGCCGCTCCCTGGCTCATCTCCACGGGCTCACCACAGCTACGCTGTGCTGTGCTGGCTCGGTACCGCACTGTGCGTTCAAATGCACTCCAGCGGGGCAGAGGAAAGCACGCAGTCCGCGCTGGTACTGCTGGTAGCTGGGCAGCGAACAACCAGCCCGGCCGGGACGAACGGCCAATGGCGGAGCGGGCACGGATACAAAGAAGGCCGGGCGGTAGCGGAGGAGCCCCGGCGGCGGTGCCGAGGCTGAGGCGCAGAAGGGGCGGAGCGGCGGTGCCGGTGCTATGGCGGAGAAGGGGCGGAGGGACGGCAGTAGCGGTGCCATGGCGGAGCAGGGGCGGAGCAGCGGTGCTGCCAGGGAGGAGGAAGGGCGGAGCGGCAGCGGCGGTGCCATGGCGGAGCAGGGGCGGAGCGCTGTGCGGAGGGCGCTGGAGATGCGGGAGCGGCTGCGCTGTGCGCGGGAGCCGGCGGAGGTACCCGGCTCGGAGGCGGAGCGGAGCTGCTGCTGGGCTGTTATTTCTGTGCTCATAAGAGCTTTTCTGTGTAAAATTAGTGCTTCTGCTTGGTTTTTGCAGCACACGTCATAGAGTAGCGTGGGCTGTCACGCCCTGCCTTGTTGTTCTTCTGGTTCAAGAAGGACTAAGCTGTTCTTCTGAAACAAAGCTAAGCTGTTTTTCTGAAACAACCCCTGTAGCGTGGCCAGGCTGCTCACTAGCTGTGAGGAGTAGCTAAGGGACACCTGAAGCAGGCACAGATGAGTGGGGAGCGCGATCAGAGCAGATGCTGTGGCTGCGCCGGGCACTGGAGGTGCAGAGAGGACACCCCTTGGCTGTGGGGCAGGGGAGACCCAGGTGCCGAGGGGACAAAGGCACAGAAGGGACCCCCCGGGCTGTGCGGGGCCGTGGGGACACCCCCAGGCTGTGGGGACCAAGGCGCTCCCCGCTCTCTGAGCAGCAGCCGGCACTCCCGAGGAAATGGAAGCAAAGTAGTGTATGCTAAATTGGTCTCCATGTTTTACAAAATAAATGATACTTGGCTGAAGAAGGTGTATTCAAAACAGTGATGTGTTTTTTTTCTTTGATTTCTTTTTTAGGAGGGTTGCATTTGCTTTGAAAATACAGGACACTTTTATCTTGATAGGTTTCAAAGGTATTAAATCTTGATACAAGTTTGTGGTTGGAGGCAGACGACAGCAGTAAAAATGGTGTTGTATTTAGTAGTTGATGAAAAGCTTAGCTATTACTCATGTCTACAGTGTGTTTTCAAATTATGTGTGTATGCATATAGAAGAAATATTGATTTTAATAGTCAATAATGGTTTATCTTCTTGAATGCCTGTGATGGAGACAATATTTGTCTAAAAGGCAAATATCTGTGCAGGTGCTTCTTTGGAAGTTTAACTTGCAGTTCAATGAACCTAAGATCTCTTTGTATGCTACAGAAATGATCAGCTATTACAGAGTCTGAATTTGTACTTGGAATTAGTGTTGATATGTTATTTGAACAAGAGGTAGCAAAGGAAAAGAAAAGAAACTATTCTGGAGGTAATTAGTTTTAAGTGATCCCAAACCAGTAAGTTTCAAAGCATTCTACTAAAGTGAAAAATGAGAACAACTCTTGCTGACTTGTGTCAGTAAGAGAGGCAATACAATGTTTTTATGTGGCATAGCTGCAAGTAGGTGTTGCATAAAATGGAGCTAATGGTGGTGCTGCAGCACTTCCTGCTAAAACTGTCTAGTGGAATAGAAGTATTTATGTGTAACAGGGCCTGAGGAGTGGCAGAGAAAGTGAGAAACTGATAGCTGTAAATTGGCAGTCATGAAAGGTACTCCTAACAGAAGTTGAATCTAATAAGAGAAATTATGTGGTTAGTATCTTTATAGGCAAAGAGGAGAGTTCTAGAAATGTGTGAAAAGAATTAAAAATCAATATTACAGATGTGTATGTAGGCAAGTGTTGTTGACAAATACTGCTCTTCCATACTGAGAATAATATTTGTCTTTGGACTTTTTAATATTGCTCAAAAGTTTTTGATAACCATGCAGAACATCAGTTGCCCACTTCAAAAGCTTCTTAATGTGTGAGGTTTGATAGCTACCTACTGAGTTTTCAGAGAATTGACAAAGGAAAGAGCAGGTATTGAATGATGCTTATGGTTCTAGGGAAGGTACAGGAAAAAAGTATTGTGCTACTGTGTAAAAGGTCAGTGAAATGGTTTTCATGGACATTGATCACAAAGGAACACACTGAGCAGTTGCATGATGTTAAGATGTAACTGATGTAGAATTAAAGATTGGTGCCATAATCCATACCACTGTGTAACATCCATATGAGATGTTACATAGATACGTTCTGCCAAATTTATCTCAGTTTGTATTTGGCTGACACTCATTGTTGTAATATATGCAAGCTTCAAGGCATTTGACTTGCTTCTGTATGATGCTGATTAGAGTAGCAGTGTCACCAGCCGTATATAATACATACAACTGATTTCAGTTGCACTTGCCAAAAATAAGTGCCAGGCCTCATCAGGAAACAATGTTGGGTTGTGGGTTTGTGGTGTTTTCTTTGGGGGCTAGGAGGGTGATTATGCATCTCTCTGTGGCTTGATGCTACTGAAATCTTCCTTAATTTAGAAGACAGCAAGCATTGTAGGGAAATGCTACACATACTGAAGTAATTTGTATCAAATGAAGAGAGTTCCTTCTAGAAACCAAGTTTGATCATGTGGTATGCTACATTCATTTGAGCAACACATGTTTTACCACGGCTCAGTGGAAAGTCACAGCTAGGAGCTATGAATATAGGTCACTCAGGATAGGAGACTCTATTTTGGAAAGCATTGACTCAGAAAATGATTTGGAGTTCTGATGTATTACCAGTTGAGCATGAAATTGCAGTAGAGTGCTGTGGCTTATGGAGTAAATGCTACCTTTGGGTAGCTTAGCAGGGTTATGTTATTATTGCTATATAGCATTAGAGGGACAATTACAGGAATATTATGTCCTGTTCTGAGGATTTTTTTTTTTTAAACAACACTGGCCAAGCTGGAAAGATAATAAGATAGCCAGAGAATGACTGTAGCTCTGGCTAGCATAACTTTATGAAACTAAAGAGCCAAGGTAAAGTGTGTGGTTAGTATTTACATTTATTTCTATGTTCTGTAAGATGATCTGAAGAAAGCTCCTTTAGTGTAATTAACAGATCATTAGATTGAGTAGCTGGAAGAAAAACTTAGGTAATTGTTTTAGGTTAACTGTTTTGTTTGGGTTTTTTTGTTAGCTGAGGGCATAGGGATTATTTGCTTGGGACAGAGTTGGGTTTTTCTAAGGTGTTTTCCTCAAAATCCTGATGTTCTTTTGAATGAGTTGTCTAGCTCAGCTGGAAGTTATTGACTTGATAGAATTTCACAGGCTTTGTTATAGAAGAGAAAAAAGCTAAAAAATGATAGGGATCTCTTTGAAAGAGAAATGAAGCTATTGAGTGAGGAAGGAGAGAAAACAGGAGTTACTGTGGAGAAATGTTGTCAGTCCCATGAGGACAGATGGTCTGGGAACCTGTTAATGGGTTCCATCCTTCCTGGGGTTCCAGGCTCAGACAGGAAAATAAGAGGAGACTGTACAATACTTGTTTAAAGGATGATGGAGCAACACTGGTATAGTGGGAAATGACCAAACCCAGTGCACCTGGTAGCCGTTGTTACCACTTTGCTTTCAGTTTTGGCTCTGGAAGATTTTGTTCGCTTGCATGCTTCTTTCCCATTGCTCATTACCAATGATCTCTGCTTTCCAAATTCCAGCCTTCTTTCCCTTCTTCCCTGCATCTTTGCTTGCCTTTGCTCCTACTGTCATCTTTGCTTTTGTCTCACACCACTCTGTGGGTGCCAGCTTTCAGTTTGTCCAAAAGCCTCTGCCTGTTTATATTGCATGAAGACCTAGGTCTTGGTTTTTCTTGGAACGTATTTTATGGAAAAAACCCCAGTCCTGAAGGGTTTTGATAATTCTTTATAAATCAGTATTTAGGAATTATGTAGACTAGTCTAGGAATTATATATGATGGTAACTTTTCTTCAAAAAATTTTTATGAAATTGGCAGTCTCTTTTAAAGTTGATAAAGTTTTTCCATGAGGATATCGCTGATAGTGGTATGTGAGGTAAAATAGTCTGAAAACCAGTGGAGGGTATTGTGTGTGTATGGAAGGTCTTCTGTAAAGAAATTACTGGATCCAGTCCAGTGAGATAAGAGCCAGATAGGCCACAAATGCTACGGTGGAAGAAATGGTTAGAGAAAGATCCTTCAATAGTTAGTCTTTATTTTGTTTTTGAAGGCCTGCTTGAACAGACTTTATAATTTTGCCTTATTTTATGCAATAATTATAACGGTATACAATAAATAAGTATCATGACAACAAAATTTGTGTTTCTAGCAAGATCTGGTTTTGGTGACAGACTCTACTGTGTCTTGTGCTTCATAGTATACCTTTCTCTAAAGTCCAATGTATAGTGGAGCTTAGTATTTGTGCTTTGTTTTTGGTAATCAGAAATCTCTAGCAAACAGGATAAATGCAAAGTTTCCCTGCTGCTACAGATGCTTGCCACAAATTATATTTGCTTATTTTCTGATTGTGTCTGTAAGTAAGTTTGGTTCCAAATCCCAAGAACTTGGAGATGTGTGATTCCTCCCGGGAGGCTGGATGTGGCCATTTACTTTGTCGAGTTACAAAATGGAGTCTTGTACTCGTCCTGTGTGGTTCCCCTGCAACATGAGCTGTTCCCTGCTTCTAAGTGGTTGGTATCACTTCTAAAAACCTTATCAGCATGTCTGATCACTTTTTTTCTATTTTTAAAAAATGAAACAGTGTTATTTGTCTTAATTTTCCAAATGTGATATGCATTTCAAGTAACCAAAATGAGCAGTGTGGTCTGTAGTTTAGAAAACTTTAAAAGTTTTGTTTTTTGTTAAAATGTGTTGACTGCTTTTAAACATGCTTGTTATCTAGATACTTATGTAATTTAGCCTGTTGGTTTGAAATTGTATGAATAGTAATTGCCTGCTTCCTGAATTTTTTCTTCTGAAATAAACTTGGCTCTATGAGTTAACTTAGTCCAAAATCCATCAAGAGGAACTATTCAAACCCCCTATTCTCTGTATCTTGATGAAAATCATCCCTTAGTATTCTTCCACAAATAGTTTTGTCTCTCACAAAATAAATGGTGCTTATTCCAAGAGGTTTGCACTGCTTGATTATCTAGACATGTTAAATATCGCAATATAATTTATCAGCAGTGGGTTACTTCCTTTTTCATTGCAAAATAAATTAAATCAATGAGGATATATGTTCTTCTAATTAAATGAAAGTGAACTAACTTGACACTGAATCTCATGCATTAGAAACTATGTTACATTGTGAGCAATTACTATTTTTCTTGGGGAGTGCCTTAAAATAAGCAGAACTTCATATGACTTTTGTGCTGGTTCTGAAATCTTGATGAAGAAGCTGGTTTTGTTTTAGCCATTTTGTAGCTAGCTGAACTTTTTAGGGGAGATTTGATTTGTTATCTCTGGTCCTAGGTGTATATCTTACCTTGTCTCACATTTTCCCAGGCTATGAGGCATTTCTTCTGTGCTTGTCCAGACTCAGAAGCACTGTTTCAGGGTGGACGATTTACAGAAGAACTATATACCAGGAGTGTAGATAGAGCCCACTGAACACAATGAAAATCAGTGTCAAGTGTGGGATTCCACTACTCTAATGCATTATAGGAACAATGAAACTTAGAGCAACAGTAGAGCAATATATCCCTGGAGTCCATTTTGTAAATTATTTCCTTGAGCTTGCTACTCATTTTTAGTACCTCTTCCACCTCTTGTAATGCCATTTCAGAAGCAGTATCTAATATAAAAAAATGACAGTTCACTGGTTATTTAAATGAATATAGCTTTACTGTTGTTAGAAGATTTTTGGGTAGCGTGTTTTGTGTTCCTGCTGTTAAACCGAGAAGCATCAATGATCTGAAACACTTGACTAGTATTTCAGGCTTTATGAAAACCCTCTGAAATGCTGCTATTTCGGTTGTACGTTAATTCTGTCATCTCCATAACATAGCTTCATGTGTGTGGTTGGGAGTGTTTTAGTGGCAACACAAAATTGAAGAATGCCGTTCTTAAACAATGACAGGAAGATAAGACAAATTTGCTGTGTATGATTAGCTGCATGACTCTGGGTTGCTATATACCCATTGCCAAATAAATTGGGTTATATTGCTGTTGAAGTTTATACTTCTTTGTTATTAAAACACTTATAAGAAGAATAGCATTTTGTATGTGAAAAAGTCTTTCCTGCTTTTATAGAAGTGTTGGGTTTTGTAACAGGTGTAAGCTTTGACAGTGCAAAAGAAAACAATTGTTCTAGCTTGAGCTTGTTTTGTTAGAATTCAAGTTGCAGTTATGTTTTCAAAACCTTATTTTGTGCAGTCTGGGCTCGCACTAGCTCTATTGTCCTTTCTTGGCCTGGATTGATGGAGTAGTGCTGCTGACTGTGAGGCTTGCTGATTTTTGCTTGGTGGTTTTGCATAATGCAGCTTTTGTACTGGCTCTGTGGCAAATGAGGGCCACTGAGCTACAGGATGAGTAAGCATATGTATATATATATGTAGCCTCTACTAGTGTGTTATTGATTTTTTTAATGTAATCTCTGTAGCAGTAAATTCAAACTATGTACTGGATTTTCTGTTGTTACTGAAATTGAGGAGTTGGCAGGACCGTACTGGTTCACAGTACAGACTGCAAACACTGCCCTGATGTGCAGTAAAGGAGTGCTTACATTTTCCAGGAGTTACTGTATGTTCCTTTTAACCCTATTGTGTATTTTTGGATTAAGTATGTGGATGAGAAGAACAGAGTAAGATTTCCAACTATTTGTTTAAAACAATAAATCTTATGTTTCCTTCCAGATTATAAAAACGCTTAAAGTACTACAAGGTTTGGATTTATCACTGGATATTTTAGTGGTAAGTGATCAATAATAATACATTAAACTCTTCTATAGTGAATTACTTTGTAAATGTCAAGAGTGTGTATTTGTAGAAGTGGTAAACATGTTGCATTTTATAATTTTGAATTTGTATCCTATTTGGTTAGATTAATTTTCCAAAAGCTGGTCATCCAACTTGATAAATGCAGTATTATGTCAACAACGATAGTACTGAGCAGGGAACTGAGCATGTAAATCATTGCAGGCTACTCAGGTTGGCTTATTTTCACTGTAAAACTGCCTTCAATCAATGCTTAAAGCAAATATGGGTGAACCATTCTTTAGGTCAATTGTCTAACTGTTCCATCTTTCATTAGCAGCTGAAAGTTAATTTCTTGCATTTAAAGAGCAGGAATCCCAAATAATGATTCCTGTGACTTTTATCCTCATCCAAGCTGCCTTCTATCAAATTCTATATTAGATATTCTCACACTGGTCTGTGAAGCTTCCAGCTATTATAAGCAATGTGTCTGTATTTTGAAAAAAAGAAAAATGGGTTTTGTGAGAGAATTCTTTGAAAAGTAAGAAGAAAAATATAGTTGCCAAGATATTTGGATGGCCTATTCAGGTAAAGGCATTAGCCTGCCTAGACACAGGCAGACTTCTACTGAAATGAAGCAATATTTATTTTGTTTTCCAATAAAAATACATAATCTCATATTGCAATTAGTTGTTTAAAATGTTTAGTTGCAGATGATTCATGTTCCCAGAAATTTTGCATGCTTTATAATAGGACAGACTTTGATGGAAGCCTTCAAGTCAAATAGAGGAAAGTGATGCCTTACAGTGGAGGGCTCCACATATTTTTAATGCATTTGAAGAACATAAATAGCTTAATGAAGTAGTCCCACCAGATTTCTTCCATCTGTTTGCAATAACTGACTTACCAAATCAGGCTGCTCAAATTATGTATGAGCTAAATATACTTGAAGTGAATTTAAGAAAGCCCTTTCTAGAGGCGGAGCTGATTATGTGGCAGTAACATGTATAGCTCAGGCTTCACAGGAGCATAATTTCACTAGTTAGCAAGAGCATTCACAGGTTGCAGTGAACCTAGTGAATTCCGTATTTTGCGTGCATCTTAAAAGTGAGGGTTTGTGAATCAGAGATGCTTACTAGATAATACAGGATTAAAATGACCTGTGATTCTACAAACACTCAAAGTCTGCAAGATATTTTTGCTGAAACAATACACACTAGAGTGAGACTTGAAAACACACTGATATTGTGAAAATAACTGCTGCTCTGACCCTTCAACCCTGTACTACTGGTTGAAATGTATTTTATATTATACCATGCCCAACATATATGCTCTCTGATATGCTCAAATGCACTTCATAAGCCTAAAGGAAATTTGAATTGATGCATTTGGTGGGCTTAAGCATTTGAGATAAATGAAATTCCTGAAATACGTACATTTAATGGAGGAAAATTACTTATCTTAGTTTTATGAATTAAGCCTGCATTTTCCCCTCATGTTTGGTTATAAATAACTACTTCCTTCAATTCTATTTGGAGTATAAAGAGGGAGTTTATTCTTTGGCTGGCATAGGACTGCCCTGAATACTAGGCTAATACTGTTTGTAGCAGTTTTAGAGGAGGTTTTATTTGGGATGAAAGTTGTTTTATTCTGCCCATCTTTCTTGCGCTATCTTCAACAGGAAACTGGCATAGACAAAACCGTTAACAGTTTTAGGGAACATGCCACTGCTGGGAATGTAGTTAAAAGCCTGTTAAAACAATGGAAAAGACTTATTTCTCCAGAAAGTAAAAGGTAGGTGTGAACTTTTTCCTTAAAGTTAATGATATGCTGTAGTGTAGTTTTAAAATACCGATTGGAAACTTTGGAAGGTGTTTGGAGTGACAAATGTTCATTGAATTAGAATATGAATTGAATGCAAGAAATGAGAATGCAGTTGTAAAATATGAGAAAACACTCAAACTCTTATTGGTCAAGTAGCCAATCAGCACTCTGCCTTCAGCTGCTTTTTGTGACTGGCACAAGTTCTTAGGTTCCAGCTGGTGCAGACAGGACTAAACCATGATGGGTACTGCTCTGCACTTCAGGAAATTGGCAAACTTGCTCTTTCTTCCCAGAGGTGGTGGTTAAATGAGGCAGCTCTCCAGTGATGTGGTTGTATAAAGGCTTTTCTTGTAATTTTCTTGTGTAGTGAGAGGGCCTTCCAACATTGCAGGAGGCACAGTGAAGAGATGCAGTTTCTTCTGAGACTGGAGCAGCCACCACTGCCATGGCCAGGCCCACTCTGCTTTGCATGTTTTTGTGGAGTTCCAGCAGTTCCAGACAGTTGAGCTGGGAAAGCCAAGGGAATAGCTTGACTAAATAGTACATTTTAAATCTTAAGTTGTTCAAATAACAGGAAAGTAAAATACTAGAACCTGTGATAAGGAAATCATAAATGCTGACCTGTTAATCTGTATCACCTACAGAGCATGTTGTAAATTTTTGTCTCCTAGTTATTTCAAGCACCATGTCTTTGTTATAAAGCATGCAGGGAAGCTTTCTGAAAAGTGGTATCCAGCACGTTATAAGCAGATAGTACTGCCAGGTTTGTTTTCCTGCTCAGGGTTATGTCCCTACTCCCCACTTGTTTTCCTGTCAATTCTTGTTTCAATATTTAACAGTGCTGAATCCAAGAGCTCTGTGATTCTGTTCTGATAATGGAAGAATAAGAACACAGTGCAGAACTAAGTTCTGGGTTTTGTGAAACTATAACACATGGTGTGATTTTATGCTTTTAGTTTTACTAATATTGGAAAAGCAGACTGTTAAGTAAGAATTCAGCATCAGCTGCAGAATGGGATGTGATTTTTTTTTTTAATCATTGCAGTGATCACAGAGGAAGAAAAAATAATGAAAAGAAAAAACATGAGACAAAATCTTCTGTTTCCAAGGAGATTAAGGCTTCAGAGAAGCCTGAAACATCTGTACTGGCCTTTAGAAGTTTAAGTAGTGCTCCCCTTTCTACAAAATTGAATAAGGAGCATATTAGTACTGAAAAGACCCATCAAAGTACAAATTCAGAGTCTCTGAAAGAATGTGATAATAAAGAACGTAGCAGCAGTGGTTCTAAGCATGCTTCCCGGGATACCTATTCTCAGGCTAAAGAAAGTGAGTTCAAAGAGAGCACCTCCACAGAGAGCAAGAAAATTTCAGAAAAGCAGCATTCCTCTGCAGCTGATGAAGGCTTATTGCCCCTGAAGGAAAAGCCTAGTAAGGATGCTTCCAAACAGGGAAATCTTAAACGTGTGAAGAAACCAAAACAAAATCTTGTCATGAAAGATCAAGCTAAATCACCTAGTGATGAGGAATTTGAACCCCCTACTATGTCTTTTGAATCTTATCTTACTTATGATGAGGTTACCAACAAAAGAAAGAGAAAGGCTTGTTCTACAGGTGCACAGACAAAAAAGTGCAGTGAACAGAAGAGCAACTCATTACCACAAAAGACGTCAAAACTTTCTCAAGCAAAAGAGAGAGTTGAAGATATAAAAAAATGTGAGAGTGGTCAATCAGAAACTCCTGGTAAAAAGGTAAACCATTACAGAGTTGAGATAAACTGCAGACAAGCAAGTGCCTTGGCCTTTTAATTTCAGTGAAATTTATCTGCATTTATTTTAAGGAACAGATTGCATGACTGATGTGTCAGCTGCATTACAATTGCCAATAATTGCAATAATGAGGGAAAAAAGATAGAGTTTGCAATTCAATTACTTGTATTTTTAGCATTATTCTCAATATACAATAGTGTTTGATCCTTACCAGCTAATCTGCATTTGACTTGCAAAATGCAAAGGCAGTTCCTTTTGGAAAGATGTCCACCTTTTTTCTTTCTTGGCCAACCTAGTTTGTGACTGGTGCAGCTCTTTGTATATACACACTTCTTTTGTCAGATGCTGTTGCTCTTTAATAGTGAATGTTAAAGTTTGCAGTGGAACTAAGCATTCTTCAAATACATTGAAATAAACCACAATATTGCATATAAAACTAGATTGTACATATTCTTTATCTGAGCTGTCCTAGTCCCTTGAAATTAAAAAAGCTTAAGTAGCTCCTCTAAGAAAATGTGTATGCAAAAATATGTATTAATTAGACCTTTTAAATGAAGACTTTTTGTGCACTGAAAATCAGAGTTATCTTCAGATTTATATCTTCACTGTGATGCCAAAGCTTTAGGCTTTTTTTATTATGGAAGATCTGTGATCTGAATGTGGTATCTTCTGTCCAAGATGGGGAAATATTAATGTAGAGGCTTATGTATGATATTCTTAACATAAACTGTTTGAGGAAAAACCTCAGATATTCAAGCAGTTGTGAAAAGTTACTGTAGATACTTAAATGAAGTGCAGGGAATACAAGTTTTGGCCTCTAAGTGCCTGACTTGCAGTTGGGGGATACCTGAGACCCAATCTACATGTTGCACCTGATCCATTTGTAGGGACCCATACTTAACAGGCTCCTGCGTCTTTAAATCCCTTTTTAGAGGATTAGCTGTGAACATTTGAGGCTAAATGGCTTACTGAATGTGATCTAGGAGACTTGATAGGACAGGTATAAAGCATTTTCTTGTCTTTTAGAATTATGCTTTTGTCATGCAGTTTTGCCTCATTCATTGCATGCTTCAATAGTGATTTATCTGAAAGCCTGTTAGCTCTACATGTCTACTCTGTTCTTTAATCTTTCTATGTGCTAATTGCAGATGTCACTAAATTCCTTTTGTGTTATAGTCTTGGTAAGTGGAATATGAAAAGATATACTGAAAAGTAATCCTGTGAGTAAATTCTGGTGCAGAAAAGCAAGAATTCTAGTTATCCTAGTTAATTTTGGGATTTGCATAAATGTTTGGGGGTTTATGGTAGCCTATTTTAAGCCTGATTAATCCCAAATTTATAATATTGAGGCAATCTTTCCTTGACTGTGCACAGGCCAAAGTAGTGTCCCTCCAAGAACTTCTTAATACTCCACTACCTAAAACTCTGCCAGGCATCTCAGAATCATCTCCCTCGTGTGCTGTAGACTTTACAGGTAAGTAATATACAAGGCTGATGAATGTGAAATAGTGCAGGTTTTTACAGCTGTGTAGAAATGTTTTATCCCCTTTTCCAATAAGCTGTATTAGCTCATCAGTCCATGGCAAAAAAAGGCCTCACTTTCTCGTCTGTAGAAATCATGTTGAAGCTGAAAGGAGTTATAAGACAGTCCTTTTTAGGGCTTGCTGAGGAAAGTTACCACAGACTTAGAGAAGGCATAAATCAAGTGGTAGTTCTACAGGTTCCATTTGTCTTTACTCGTGTCTATGCCTTAGAACAGGCAAAGCCTTAGAAGAAATTATCTTAGGTAAAATGAATATGAGGCATTAAGTCTAGCTTTGGCATGGGAACTACTAGCATTGTTATAGGTAGGTGACACTAAGTACCAGTGGTTCCACTAGCAGCTCTTCTGATATTTCAGTTATTTCCTACCATTGGGATCTTGAAACATTGCTGCTATTGCAGCTTCTGGCTTCTCCAAATAACTCAGGAGGATTAGTAAGGTTCTGTAGATGGGTAACAGAGCAATCCAGGTGTGAATGCAACTCAGGTAGACTAGAGATACATAATGCAAGACTGGTTTGAATTGGTGCAGCTCACTTGCAGTGTACATCTTGGAGTTAAATGATCATGAATGAACTTCAGCAATTTACAGTACATGTAAGGGTCCCACGCTGTAATGCAGTAACTTTGTATTAAGAAAATACTTTGTATATATAAGTAAAAATAATGTATGTTTATCTCAGAACTGAATGTTTAAAACATTGTGAAACCTGCCTGATGTTTTGCTTGCAGTGTCTGTAGCACCTGTTGCAGAAGCACCCCAGCAAGTCAGTGAGATGGTTGAATTCACAGGACAGAGACTGAACTCTAAAATGCAGGTTTACTCTGGCTCTAAGGCAGTCTGCCTTTCGAAGATGCTTACGCTGTATGAGCAGTGTGTCCGCATGCTTCACAACAATATTGAGTGTGAGTATTTCAGAGGATTTGTAGCACTTTTGACTCTAAGGATATGAGATTTATTTTTCTCCGTGCCAACCATTGGCCTACTAAGATATATTGTCCCTCCCTACAAATGGTGGCTTGGAGCAGGTTGAAAGGCACTTGGAGAAATGGACTGATGATTGTGCTAAAAATGTAGCTTTGTTTTGAAAGCTCCAAGGTCCAAGTTTACTTAAAATAATGTCCTATAAATGATAAACTAAAAATTCTGCTCCTCCCCCTCATGTTTGTTGTGATCAAGACATTCTTTTCTTCCTTGCGTAGGCAGAGGAGGAAGTGATGCACATTAGTAAAGATGGGGCAATGACTATCCAAAGATGCTTTATCCATCCTCAAGTATAACTGCTAGTCAGTATGGAACTATTGATTTATAAATATTTTCATAGCCTGACATAGGATGTTGTGCTAGTGCTTGCTAAAAGTAACTTTTATTTTTAAACTGAGTGATGTTACCCATTGAGTAAAATAAATGAGATACTGAAAGTACTGTCCTCTTTTGTAGTGCTACAAGAAGCAGGAGGTGTGCCCTTTGAAATTCTTGAGCCTGTGCTAACACGTTGCACACCAGAGCGGTTGTTTCAAATAGAGAAATGTAATCGGGTAAATTCCACCTTGTTAAATTTGGGGAACCACAGAGTTCCACAACTCCACGGGCTGCACTGGTTTTCTGTCTTGCATACTGATTTCTTTGAATTCAGCTGTCCTATCAAGTCTCCCTTTCTCAAGTTTAAAACATTCAGGAGAATTCCTATTGATGACTAACTGAAAGACAGTGTGTATAGAAGAGTATTTCTGTTTCTAAAAAGAAAGAAAAACAAAATGACCATAGTATTTACCACTGAAATAGCTGGGAAAGTCAGAACAAACTGTTTTCAAGTTACAAACTATTAGGAATGCAAAATGTATGGGTAAGGAAGTAGCTGGGGTGAGATCTCATGTGTGTGGTAGATTTCTTATCTACATTGTCAGGACCTGAGCTGCGTAATGCACTTGGGCATTGACGTTCTGAGTGTGCAGTCCTTTGTAGGGCAAGTTAGCCTTTTCTCTGTATGCTTCAAGTTGAGAGCCAGAGTGGCCTGAGCCTGTGCTGTGAACACAAGTCTAGCCTGTTAGCATGGCTCACTGACTCCAGCTCTGCTGCTTGAAGCTGTGTGATTTCCAGGCTGTAGTCAGTGTCCCTGCATGATATTGCAACAATGTGGGTACCTGTGTCAGCACATGTGGTGGGATTTGTTCTGTACCTTCTTCAACCAGAGTTTTGGGTTGTCTGTAGGCTCAGAGAACAGGTCCTCTTGAAAATGTTATTTTTAAATCTCTGATATAAGATATCTTGTGTTCAAATTAGACGTTTGTAAAAGAGACAGACCACTTGTGGAAGAAACACTGCCAAAGAGACTTTAAAAATGAGAGCCTTCTGGAATATGAGTCTTGGCGTGAAATGTACTGGAGACTGTTTAATCAGAGAGAAGAAAAACTGAAGATCCTTACAAAAAATATTCTTTCGGCTCAGTCTGAGAAACCAAAAGGTAAAATCTCTGGTTAGCTCTTCCACTTACAAAACCCAATCTCTCTGCTGTTCTTGATAATGTTTGGATTAGTGATTTGTTTGCAGTGAATACCAGTGCTATACTTTCAGGAGAAGTCATCAAGAACAAACACTGTTACTCTTAAGTTAAAATTTGCTTAAAAAATAAACACATGCATTAATACAATACGTTGGTGTGTCTTGCAAATACTGTGCATTAGACAAATCCTACCTTACTGATTGGACTAAGGATTCTAAGCAGCAATATAAAGAGTTTTGGACATAAAGGACATGAAAAGTCATGTATCCTCTGCTCCTTGCTTCTATATTAGGCAGGCAAGTAAAAATGACTTATGTGACTGGTGCAGCAAAACAGCCTAGGAACATTTGCCGACACCAAGAAATCCATGGGAGAGCAGGACCTGTCATCCAGCTTCATCCCACAGAGAAGTGCAAGTAAGTGCTATGTACTATGCTTTTAATTTGAATATGTCTTTGTCAGTTCAAAATTGTCCCTGCAAAATAATTTTAAAGTCCTAAATAATTCTATTTACTTTTTTTTAAGGTGGCTAGTAGCTAGAAACAAAGTTGCCTTTTAAGTCTTGTGTACTCCTCTGCCATGTGTGCATTGTCATTGCACATTTCTCAAAAGTGCCAGTGAATTCACCCTCCCAGCTGGAGTGTAAGTGGACACTGCTTCTTTTCTCCAGATTGTTCTAAAGCTGCTTGGCATCCCAGGGCAATTCCATTGTTGATGTTTTGGGTCTATAAACCTGCCTAGTAGCCTCACATGTTCTCCTGCTATGATCAAATCCAGTCAGCTGCCTGGTGTGATACAGCTGACCAGAATGAACCTCAGGAACTTTTCATACTTTTTTTTTTCCCTATGAATTTCAGAAGCTTAGTTGAACAGCCTTGCTGCTCAAGGTGGTTGTAAGTATGGGTTGGAAAGGGCAGCTTGGATGTAAGAATTTTCTTAAACTCATCTTTTACACCAGATAAATTTTCATTACTGTGCCTTTAGCTGGTGAAATTTGGAAGGTTCTTTCCATACTGTTGCTTTTGCCAATGAAAAGATAGTCCCTCACCAAGGCAGTAGCTTAAGGCACTTTGAGTTGCACTTTTGCTTTCAACTGCTCTGTGGAAGGTTGATTGTATTGTGACAGACCTGCCTTCCTAGTTTGGGGGTTTCAAGTACAGTAGCATACAAATACCTCTGTCCTTTGTGCTCCAGTAATCTCTGGACTAGTACCTGAATGATGTAGACCAAACCTCGCAAGAATTTTTTTCTCAGACACGAAAGAAGCCGTAAGAAGGTCATTGGTTTTCCTTCTTGAAAACCAAAGGGTTTGTTTAGGCACAATGAGTTAAACTTCACTGCTTTGACCTATTGGTTTAAGCTGCAGAATTTGTAGAGCTGAAATTCTCACTTGAGAAGCTGATCTTGCAGGAGCTAAAAACTCCTGCTAAGGATTTGCATGCAGACATGCAGATCCTTAGCAGGCTGCTGTTCTCACTCATCGTGATGAGTGAGTACTGAGTGCTGGCAGAATCCTCAGTGACTGGCTCTGAGGTGTACAGGGCTGGTACCTTTTGGTGACATCGTGCTGACTAATGCTGTGTTGGGCTGATGGTCAGCAGCAGCAGCATCAGAGGCATCAGCTCTGTATCTGTGTATGTATCTGCCTCAGTCCTTGTCCTGTTGATTGAGGATTCCAACATGATGTTTAGTTAGTTACTGTGCCTTTTGCTAGTCAGTCACAGAGGTTTTGTTTTTAAACATTTGCCCTAATTTTCTGTCAATGAACTAGTTAGCAGAAAATAAAAAAAATAAACACTAGGTGCAAACTAGAGCATAGGACAGCATGAATCACAGTGGTGTTGCTGGCCATTTTGATTTGTCACAAACTCTGATCATTTAATTTTCAAGACTAATAAGAGACATGAAGTCTTATAAATGTAATATTTGTACAAGAATTTAAATGGAAAAGATGGTAATCTGTGTGATCCCTTCTAACCTGACTTTTGACTTTGAAATGTATTCTCTCTTAAATGTATCCAATCAGGCTGTTGGTTTTGTTTTTTTCTTCAAAATGAGCCAGAGCAAATAGTAGCTTGATATTTAATGTTATTTTTTTTTCTTACTTGTTTGTTTTAAAAGAACACGGATTCCAGAAATGAGAGACAGAAATAATACATTATCAAATCTGATACTTGCTGTCAACAGTAGAAGCTCTAGCTCAGGTATCATGATTCAAGATGGAAAGAAGCCAAACAAAAGTAAGTGGCATTTTCTAAGATGATCAATTTAATTGTTTTAACCTTCTGCCTGTAATACCAGTTAAAGTTACTCATAGCTGTAATCCTAACTGATCTCTTTGTTTTGTTATTGAAGAAATAGCACCAATCATGAAGAAAACTTTGAAAGCCCTCAGGAGTAGAGTTGGACAATGATAAAATGAGGCTGTGCATTTGAAGCCTATTTGACGTGATTGTATGTATATTATGCTACAGTGAATGAAACTAATGCTCGTGTTAGCACTGTTCAATTTTCTTCAGCTAAAATAGTCCTGAAAAATTGCATGGGTGAATAATTAGCAATAAATATGGAAACCTCCAAGGCCTTGCATACTGCTGCTTTCTTACTTGAATTGAAATAAGGTCAGTACACACTAATGACAAATCAGTTTATATGAACCTTTATAGGTGATGTGTTTATCAATTTAAGCTGGTGAAAGGTCTGAGGCACAAGTTTTGTAGGCTGAGGGAATGGGGGAGGTTTAGTCTGGAGAAAAGGAGGCTGAAGGGAAGACCTTAATGTTCTCTACAGGTAACTAAGAGGAGGTTGTACATGGGTGGGGGTTGATCTCTCCTCCCAAGTTACAGAACAAGAGAAAATGGCCTCAAGTTGCACCAGTGAATGTTTAGATTGGATATTAGGAAAAATTTCTTCACTGAAAGGGCTGTCATTGGAACAGACTGTCCAGGGAAGTGGCTGTGTTGTCGCCCCTAGAGATATTTATAAGATGTGTAGATGTGGCATTTGAGGATCAGAGTACTGGATTAACAGTTGGACATTGATTATCTTCAAGATCTTTTCCAACTCAAACAATTCTGTGATTCTATGATTGTATATAAGTATGGAGATGAAAGAAAACGTGGACTGTACTCTGATCTGCTGCTCTGTCTGTTATGAAGAGGTCTAGCTCACAACCTCACAGCCAGTTGTCTTAAAGTAAAGAAGCTATTTGGTCTTGGATAGCTGTCCTTTCAAGAGTTAGGGACTACTGCAATTTGAGGTTGGTCGGTGAATGGTTTAGTTTTAGAAATGAGATATGTCTTTGTAGTTTCTTCTTCTAAACCAGTTCATTTGCATGAATTGTAAGCCTGAGTTTGCCTTGAAGGCATGGCTTAGAAGCGGAGGAACTCTATCAATTGCACTCAGTAGTCACAAGTATTTCTTCCTTTGTACTTCCATAGGATTTGACATCTTAGAACTCCTCATGAAACAGAGAGTAAGGTTGTCATGAAACCTTTGGGTTGATGTCTCCTACTCAAAACACCTTATGTGTGAATTTCCTCACCACCCTATATGTTAGGCATTACAGGTAGATTACAAAAATACTGCTACTAAAAATGGCTTTTACAGCCCTTAACATGAGCACCCATACATAACAGCTTGTGTAAATGCCCTGTTTATACAGGGATTTGAAGTCAGCAGGTGTGCTGGTGTGTTGTGTTTTTTCCCCACGCATTATAGTTGTACTAAAAAGAATGGAAGTTAAAAACATGCATGTTGAACTGGAAAGGGTGGGGGAAGCGTTCACTGTTCCTGGACTCAAAACAAACATTAACTAGTAGGATTGGTAATGCAGCATGTGTCATATATACCTGAATAGTCCATCCCAGAAGCATTCTTTGCAAGATTCAAATCTGGCTTAATGACCAATGTACCACTCTTTGTTGTTAATCAGTTGATGGCAGAAGCTCAGTTCAGATGAAGGTTTCTATCAAGTGTGGTATCCTTTTGTGAAAGAAAAGACAAAGTCATTGGTTTGGCTCTGGCATTTGAGAACACAGCTATAGCCATCCAGAACAGATATAGATGATAGGAATATCCACTTTGGAGTCTAAAGGATAAATAGTTGTTTTAACTAATAGACTTACATTTTTGATTGGCACTAACTTTTCCTATCCTTGACAATGGTAACAGAACTATGTGGAGGGCAAATTGGACTTCAAGATTAGGTGGCTTTCATTTCCTCTTATCACTTTCATTTCAAAAGCTCTAGATATAACTCTCGTAAGAGATATGCAGAGGGTGCTCGTGGGAGCAGATTGTCCTCCTGACAATTTATAATTTAAAAAAGACAGTAAGCAAGCAAACCTCTACTGTAAAGTAGTTGGTACTACACACACTTTAAGCTAGGGTTTTTCTTTTACTTGTGCTGTGGTCTGTTCCTATGGACTAATGCATACCTGAGGATTCCTCTTTGTGAGGAATCTTGTTTTTGTGCTTTGACACTGCTTGATGATACATTACAAATCAATCATGGAGGCAAATTCAAAGCTGACTTCAAAAGCATACCCTTTTAATTTGAACTAGAACACTAATGTAGATGCTTCTGCAGTGTCCTGCCTTCCATCCCTGTATGTAGTTACTCCAGTATAGAGGAATTAGTGCTAGATACATATTCCTGGCATCTGACATACCTAAGAGTACACATGGTATTGGAGTATATTGGCCTGAGGCAGATGACTTTCCTTCTGGTGGAGGGGTGAAAGATGTTTGGTTGGTTTTGTTGCATATTTCCTAGGTTGGCTACCACATCTCATCAGAGGAGACCTCTGATCCTTCTTGGATAAGAGACTGTTATCACAGAAAGACTGAATGTTACAAGTGCATGATGGTGTTCTCTTCCCTAAAATCACATTGCAGCTCCTAGTCCTCCTGCAGTGTCTCTGGAGCCTTTTATCCCAGCAGCATAATGTTTTTCCCTCTAGGTGATAAGCAACTTCCATAGTAATTTCTGGAACACTGAATAAGTAATGGGAGAAAAGTATGGGCACAAAAGGAATTTCCTGCTGTTGTGGGAAAGACCACAAATGCGTAATATTTCTTTTCTTCTTGAGCTTTTTTCTTCTTTCAAGCACAGGAACCTCTTTCCACTTCCCAGCAGTGTTTGTTTCATAGCATTCAGGAACATTCCCATCCTGTTAGTGGTTGGGCCCAAGAAGAAAGCTTGGCCTGACTGCTTTACCACTTAAAAAAGGAGGATGCATGATGTTGCCATCTGAACAGTCCCTGTGGTAGGAGAAGGAAAACAGTTTTGAGATGAAGTGTTTGATCTTGAGACTCTGCTCAGAAGACATGTGAATTCCAGGAGCTAAGCTCCTCCTGGGGACCTTGCAAGCATTTAAATGTTAGCTTAAGTCCTGGGCCACAGCCAGAATGGGGAGTAGGGTTTGGCATGATCCTTCTGGAAGAATTTGTAGACATCAGTGCCATGCCCTATGCATGCTGTTGTCAGTTGTTGCTGTTCAGGGATCAGTATCTGAGCTGCTGCTAAAGCAAGGCACAGCTGGGATCCCTGTGAGCAGGGAGGTTGTTACAGCTCTGAGCATGATGCCAGTAGCTGTGTGGTACCTGGGGATGTCTGAGAATTTCTGGTAGTCACAGGAGATAACCTCATCAGAGGGGAAAAAAAAAATCCCCTCACACAGTGCAGATCTTAGACTTGCCATCTGAAAGCTTGGCAAAATGTTTGTGAAAAGATTTAGTGTGGTGAAAAATGTTGATGCCCTGATGGATAAGAAGATTCTATATACTGCTTTTGGGGGAAAAAACCGACCAAACAAAACATAACTCAGCAAAAAGCCTAAATCACCCAGTAAGAGTTGCCTCATTCTTTTATTTATTTCTTTTCCCTGACCTTTCTGTTATGACAGGAGGGGTTTTGAGTGGGTGATTGAAAGCCATGGTTAGACAGCTTACTTTCTCCCCTTTCAGCTAGCCCTACCATTGAACAGAGGAGAAATTTGTCAAGATTGATTTCCTGCAGTTGTAACTAGTTATTGCTGGTGGAGTGTGGGAACTCAGGACATTCCTTTGGGTGTCCAGAGTTCTAGAGACCCCAGCCAGGGGGCTCAGGAACCCTGGAACGATGTCCAAAACACCTGTGGGTTTGATTATAGCCCTTGGAATAAGTTACCAGCTTTATCTGAGAACCTGAAAGTCACAAAAATTAAGTAGTGTTATCACAGGGTGGAAATGTAGATTTTAGGATTTTTGGGAATGGGGGTTTTAGAGGGCAAGATGGAGAAAATTTGGTATGTCTAGTCCTTCTTCTTCTTTGTCTCTTCTGTGGAGTTGGCATGTCAGGATTGGTTTAGAGTAGAACTTCACTGTCTAACATAGATGATAATAGTTGGAAAATTATTGTAAACATAATATACATAGTTTGTAGTATAAAAAAATAGCACCGCCCTGAAGGGACAGAGTGTGCCGCTGGCTACCCTGCCAGACAGACCTCAGCAGGGCAGAGAGAAAACTGATATAGATAATAGAGAATAAACGTTTTTGAGACCGAATCTGAAGAGCCTTGATTCTTTCCTCGGGTGCACGGGCTGCAAGACAAGAACTTTTACACATCTTGAGGCAGCAAAAACCCAGATAGACCCCGAGAGTGGAGGAACAAGTCTCTCCTGGGTCACCACCATGGCAGAAAGGATCTTGTGTTTGTTTATTTACAGGACAAATATATAAGGAGGTTTTTTTTTTTATTGTTCTTTCTCACTGTTTTCCATATGAGCAGTTCTTCCCTTCAGCCTCCAAAACATTTCCTTTCCAATCTGCTGAAGCAATTGGAGGTGAAAAAGAATGGTGTTGGGTTCTTCTGATCCATCATATTTGATCCAGTCTAGGGACTCAGTTCAGCATTTCTTGATGCAATCATTTACCTTTGATTTTCAATGGTCTCTGTTTTGGGTACCATTATTTAGCTCTGAAACCTTTCAGGAAAGTGATGGAATCATACTGTAGTTGTGCTTCTTGACATGAGAATGGGAACATGTTGTTCTTCCTGCTTAATGGAAGTCATGTGCAATGTATCTGCCTCCTCTCTTACAGATTCTAGTAAACATTTTAAATGTGCTTTATCCAATTTTCTGTTTTGCACATGTGAGTTGCATCCTTACGCAGCTATCGTGTCTTCTCCCTCTCTAAACTTTTCACAGTGCTGAATTATGTTTTATTCTGCAGTACAGATTTCCTTTCATTACATGTCTTAGCTTGTTTTTAAAACTTCAACCCTAAATGTTAGCAAAAAAGGGGCTCTGTGACTGCACACATTATAGAGACAGAATTGCAGGCTTTTTAAAAGAGAAACATAATTTGTAGAGAGTTTGGATGTAAAACAACAAAAAAGCAGATGAAAAACAAGCACTCCCAAATGTGTGAAGGAATGAACTAATCCCAGAAGACTTGAGGAGATTGTTTTCACACATGGACATACCAAGTCCAACTCTCTGATGACCTGGAGATGAAACATCCTGGAATCTGAGGTCTTCCAGTCCTTTGCATTTAACCCTACCCAGCTTCCTCACCAGTGTGCCTAGACAAAAATTATACTAGAAATAGAGCTTGGAAGTGCCAGGTTTTCTAGAAAAAAATACATGATGAGACTGTCATAGTTTTCCAGAAATGAAGCATCAAAAAATCAGGAAATTGCCAACTATTTAAAGGCATAGAAATCTAGTTTCAGAATCCAAGTGTTTCTCTTAATTTCTGAAGATAAAACTAGTTGAGGTCAGAATAGTGCGAGAGGTTGCAGTTTTTTTATTTTCCCCACCTCAAATTGCAGAACTTTAAAATTCCTGCTTTAAATGTGAAGCTACCAAGTCATGAATGTAATCTTTGTAGCTTACGCCTTAAATGGTATGCTTGCTGTGGGAAGTGCTGGAGGAAGCCTTCAGCAGCGTATGTTATGTGAACTCTGTTTACAGAGAAGTTGCCTCTTTTTATCCCTGATGACAGGCCTAAAAATTCTGAGGGACAGGACCGAACAACTTTGGAAAATCTTCTGTAGCTGTCCTCCTACAGAACTGTAAATAGGTATCCAAGCAGTAGACAAAGCTTTTTATGACATCTCCAGGCTCTATCCCTTTGTGTTTATGGAGTTGCTGAGGCTGCAGAAAGAGATGCTGCTTCAGGAGCAGGAAAATTAACTGCTCAGGTAGAAATAAAGAGAAATAAACTACTGCTGGCCACTGGAAGGAGGAAGGAGTCTAACCTGCAAGAGGGGGGAAAAAGGTGCTGAGACAGATTGGGAAGCAGTATTCCCTCTTTTCAGGTTGCTGTCCTCTCTGAGAGGCAAATATTGAAGCACTCTTCTTTATGCTATCTAGCTCTGTGTATTACTCTTGGGGTTCTTTTTGTGTTTTTGCTGCCCTGAGATGTGTGAAGATCTTATTTTCTCAGTCCGCATTTGTAGAATAAAACAGAGGGCTCAAGTGGTCCCGTCCCAAGGTTGTTTATTAGTTGTTATCTAAAACATTTTCTATCTGCCTGACAGAGGTTGGCCCTGCACCACAGCCATGGGCATCTCTCTCGCCTCTCCGGGCGGTGCTATCTTTTATACCCAAAATTACGTCTATAACGTTTACAATTGTTCCCCAATAACTATCATCTGTGTTAGACAGTGAACTTCTCTTCTACCCAATCCTAAAATGCCAACTCGACACAGAAGATGGAGAGCAAGAAGAAGAGGAAAGAGGTTCAGACACACCCAATTCCCTCCATCTTGTCCCCTAAAACTTCTTTATCTAAAAACCTAAAATCTACATTTACTCTCTCTATACTAACACTACTTAAACCTTCGTGACTTTCTGATTCTCAGACAAAGCTGGTAACTTATTCCATGGTTCATAATCAAATCCACAGGTATTCTGGGCATCATGCCAGGATTTCTGAACCTCCTGGCCGGAGCTTAAACTGCTCAGGGTAATAGAAGGGTTACACTGGTCTTCCACATATTACATAAGTTTCTTTTACCAGACAAGGCACTTTTGCTACTTACAGCTCTTCACAATGCTCAATTCTCAGCTTTTCTCTCCCACGGATGTGCTGTAGCCAGCTCTCTGTAAAACACATTTTCCTGCAGTTATCTGTGTTGATGTGCTTTTTAATACTTTCAGACCTTTCAGTCTGAAAGTTAGATAATTAGTCTGTCTCAAATTTTAGATAAACACTAAAGTGATGTATTAAAGTGTGACTTTTCAGAGCATTAGTATCATGCTCGAGCAGTGCTGAAAGCTGAGTTCTGGGCTTAGGTATTTAGAAAAGCATGAAGAGAATGAAATGTTTTAAAGAAGTCCCAAAGGCTTATGCACAAAGCAGTTTCCCCAGGTTTCCAGAAATCCTGAGTCCTGAGCTTACTTGTGCAGCTGAGGGATGGAAGATCACAGGCCCTCACCGGAGGTAGCAATCCCTCTATAGGAAAGGAGAAAAATATTCTATGTGGCTCTGAAAATCAATATATTAGGCACTTCATTATAACAAGGAGGTCTCTGTGCCACAAGGTGTTGTTGTGACTTGGATGTTGATCACCAGCTGATTAATTAGCTAGCATAATTTCAAATTCCTTTATTTGATAAGGTGCAAGATCTATCACTTTTCCTTGTTAAACTTCATATAGTTGGTGATTGCCCAGTTGTCTAACTTGTCTGTGTTTCTCTGCAGAACTTCTCTGCCCTCAAGGGAGTCAACAGCTCCCCCCAATTTAGTGTCATCTGCAAACTTGCTCAGTATCCCTTCCTGTCCTGCATCCCAGTCATTTATGAAGGTGCAGAAGAGTGCAGGGCCTAGGATGCAGCCCTGTGGAACCCCACTAGTCTCCAGTCTGGTGTCACCCCAGTCACCATCACCCTTTGTGCCTGACCCATGAGCCAGTTGCTCACCCATCACATGATGTGTTTATTCAGCTGTGTGCTGGACATTTTGTCCAGAAGGATCTGGTTGAGACACAGTATCAAAAGCTTTGCTGAAATCTAAGATTACATCAACTTGCTTCCCTTGATCAGCTAAGTGGGTTACTTTGTTTTAAAAGGAAACTAGGTTTGACGAGTTGGGTTTTCTCCTTATGAAGTGGCCATGCTGGCTGTCAGTGATGACTATGTCATCCTTCAGATGTTTTTCAATAACTTTGAGAATAATATTCTGCATAATTTTGCCAGTTATAGAAGAGACACTAACAGGCCTGTTTTCCTGTAGTTTCCAAGTTCATCCTTCTTGCACTTCCTGAAAATTGGGCCAACGTTTGTCAGCTTCCAGCCAGCTGGAACCTCTCCAGATTCCCAAGGCCATTCAAAAGTCATTGAGAGACCTTGTGCTGACATCAGCCAACTCTTTAAGTATTCTTGGATGAGTTCTGTTAGGCGCTATAGACTTATAGGGATCCATCTGGACAGCAGACCCCATGTACATTCAGGGTTCACTGGGATCATAAAAGGTTTTAGTGGTTTTAAGAAGTTAAAATTCAACATTCTCAGCAAGATATGGGTCCTTAAGAAGGGACATGTCTATGGTGTGTATTGAATGTCTTTTCCAGAAGTTTCCTCATCTGGAGAGCTGTAGTAAGCTGTACCTGTATTTGCTCTGTTCTTGTACATCAACATGCTCTTCATTCCTTAGAGCTTGAATCTCTTTGGCTTGCCTAGCAAGAAAAGCATAGCAAAGTTTCCTCAAGAAAACCTTACAGTTTGATTTCTATGAAGTTATTTAATCATTCAGTGTTATCAAAACTTTCAACACTGTGTATCTTGTTACTCTATAATTTCTATCAAGAGCTTTGTGGAAGAACTCATGCATAATGTATGAAGTGTTTTTCTAGATTGTTTAAATAAGACTGAGCTGTATTTTACATTTAAGTCAGTGTTAAGCATTGAAAACATGGTATAATTTTCTCAAAATTATGGCACTTAGAGCACAGAAAGGATTTTTCTGAAGATTTAAGGGAAACACCAAGGATGTGACAGACAGTATTTTTGCTGCTGCTGTGACTAGCAGCAGCTGTTTACATTCTTAATTCTTGGTAGTTAAAACCCACTGAGATGTTTGAGCTGGTCAGTGTGAATATAGCCATTCTTTTTCGCCGATATTTTTCTTATTGCTCTGCAACAGGAAGCTTCATCTCTTATCCCTTGTTTATAATAATCTGTTGAATTATTTTGAGAATAATGCTTTTCTTCTAGGAGTGAATTGCTATAATCATCAAAAAAATCACCATTTCCTATAGCACTACTGTTTCCCTTGGAGAGAAGACATTTTTGCTTGGGTGCTGTCTCTTCCTGGATGCCTATCCATTATTCTCTGCTTTCTCTGTCAGCATGCTGCTGTTGCTGGGGAAGTTAGGGCTCTTACCTGTGGGGAGGAAGCAAAGAGCTGCCTTTTCCTTACTGTGCTCTGAGACTCTGCTTACCTAAGTTTAAAGTTTATTCAGTCTTTTTAGGTAGTTATCAGGTAACAGAATGTGGTAAGAATTTTGACAGCAGAAGGCTAACAGTGTCACCACATGGTCCTGAGGATGGTAAGAAGTTGGGTGGATGCCATGCATCCCATGTCCTGTGCCCTTCTTGGGGCATAGCTCCTGACCCTACTTGTCCATCCTTCTTAGTGTCTGCTCCATGGCCCAGGAAGGATTGTTACAGAAGGTTTACAGTGCTACAAAGAAGCTGCAAGAACCATGTCCATGTTTCCTCCTGAAGCTGGGTACAGTTGGACTCTGTAACTCCTCTGAGCAATTATGAAAATTATCATTGGGTCATTTCTGCCTTAACAGCCCTTTTCTGAGGATGTTAGTGTGCATCTTCATTTCCTCAAGACAGATGCCAAGCCACAAGCATGGATAATCTGAAAAATCAGAAATTTCAGAGAGGTTTAAGAATATTTATTTATTTTAAGAATATATATTTATTTTAAGAATAAAATAAAGTTTTTTTTGGTCTGTCATCCAAAATTCTAGTGTAGCTCTGTGCCTTGACAGCTTTCCCAGTAACATTGAGTAAAGCGAGTTTTGGTTCTACCTTTTTTTGTTGTTGGTTTTTTTTTTTTTTTTTTTTTTTTACCCAAACAGCCTTAATGACATTCAGGGTAGCAGTCCGACTNTAATCCAAAGCCTGCTGTGTCCTTACCTGCCTCCCGCCCCTAACCTTCTCTGTTCACCCAGATCCTGTGGTCTTTATGCCTCCTCTTTTTATCATAACCCTTCCTCCTCTAGCTCCTGATGCAATATAGCAATGCTACACAAAGAAATGTCTCTGTGAGAAGCCCTAGTGTGTATACTCTGCCTTCTCTTGTGTTGCACATGCATACTTTTCTTTTTAGGGGTGTTACTATAGTTCCAACATGAAAACCATTCCCTGTTCCTCATTACAGATAATTCCATAAATGTATTTCCAGTAGCAGTTTTTATTTTTCATAGCACTCCAACAGGAAATTAAAGCTTCCTTGTTTCAGAGATGCAGCTGTTCCTTGCTAATGTATCCCAAAATAATCTCCAAAATGAGGATGTGTTTGCTGTCTTCAAGTGTTTGTTCATACTTTTCAATCTGCTAAGTTTGTTTTATTTGCACTTTGACTTGCTGATTTGTTGTTAAGTGTAAAATAAGTGCTTTTGTTCCTGAAAGCAGGTGCTTCAAATATAGGCTTAGAAAGTCCAATTTCAGTTCCTGTGATTGAAAATGGGACTTTAAAAAAGAAAAAAGGGAGCTTTCTCTTTGCCCAAAACCTGCCTTGCTCTCAGGTATGGCTTGTCTACAAGCTTACAGCCTCATATGATGAGTGGGCTGTGCCTATTTGGAAGTGAGTAGATAAACATGCTGTCCTCTGCTCACCTAACCCTGGCTCCCATGCCTCTTGGCAGGTTTAAAAAAATACTGCTTTTTTTTCTTGTTTTTAGAGAGGAAGAATATTTTCCTATTTTATCTAGTGAAGACAAGATACTTCAAAGCAGTGGTAACTATGTTAGTCTCCATACAAGACCACATATGACTCTCCTGGCCTCAGTGTACCAGTCTACGAAGACCAGAGAGCAATGTCTGTTCTTGCATTTTTTGCAATTTAATCAGGTGTCACTTGTCCCTGTTAAATAAGAGGACTTGTAGAGGGAAGACTTCCTCAAATGACTTGCAAGAGCAGCATTATTTTCCATCTGGGCTATATAAAATAAGTCCTCTTGTCACACCCGTCCCTGCAGTACAGGCCAGTGACTGGCAGCGTGGTTGTGGCAGGCAGCAAACCTCCAGGTCTCATTCAGGAGGAGCCAGCAATTCGCTTGAGTGCACTGCTAATGGCCTGCCACTTTCTACTACAGAAAATTAAGCATGAAAGGTTGAAGGAGAGTGACATTAGTTTCAAGATATGCCATAACTTATTTGTGTATGGACTATGAGGCTCACTGCTTCTCTTCATGGGGAGCTTCATTGGCCCTTTTTGCTCATCCTCCTTTTACCTGTTCTAAATAGAGCAGGTTGTTAAGTAATCTAAAAATCTCTTGCTTTTATGAGCTAAAGCTTACATCAAAATGAGTGTTTCAGAAAGTTAGAGAAACCCAGTGCTGGCAGGACAGAGAGGTGGTAATGCTTATTTTAGGGGAATGTTAGTAGGAGTCATCCTATTATATCCACTGAAGTCCCCCGGACCTTGATTGGATAATAAATCAGAGTGGAGATGTTGACCATAAACACCGCGGTGGATGGGCAGGGGAGGGCATGTGCGTTGAACTCGGGAAAACTAATTTTCCATTGCTTGGATAATCCCTTCAGAATCTGTTTTTTGAGCATCAGGGCAAGATCCTATCTCTTTATTAATGCCTCTGTAGTGCCTGTGTTGGAGTGGAATGGGTGTCAGCAGCTGTGCAAAGGCTGTTTCCATAACTGGTCAGCAACTGATAGCTGTGAAGCTGAACCATTTAAATCTGTGCTAATATGCAGCACTTGGGATTTATTCTAGCAAATTATGCTGGAACTGGAGAAACACAGGAATGGCAATATGCACTCAAACAGTCAGATGAATTGCAATATTCACAGTCCATTAAGTCAAATAAAAACACCCACTGCCATTAAAGTGGAAAACCAAAGGTTTGTGATATACATCTGTTATTTTTCAATATGTTAAGCATAGCTTGTGTCCATTTGGAGTTCAAAATGGTAAGCTAATCTGGTGAATGTATGGATGAATCTCATCAAAACACAGTACATGTTGCCTCACTATTTTTAACCTCAGCAGAATATAGCCAACAATTCTGTCTTATATTTTCTGGGTTATCTTACAGACAACTGAGTTAGATCCAGATCACCAGCTCAGGGTGATACAGAGAAAATGATGTTGTAGCATTCAGTTTGTATTAAAGGTAAATAGGGATTTATTAATTTATATTTTTATTAATTGATATTATTTGTATTTATATTATTTTATTTGATTTTTTTTATATTTTTACTTTAGGGGTTGTAGAGGATGAGCCATAGGTGCTATGTAACTTCTGAATGTTTTTAGCTGAAGTTTTCATACCATACAAAGTGGAAGAGGGGGAGTATTTAGTCACTTCTGCAGACATTTAAGGTTGATTCTTATATTAATAATGGCTCTATGAGCTTTGTAGTATTGGAAAAATCAAAATACGTCTTTGCTGTTGCTTTTTTACTTACAGTAGTTAGACTTTTTTTTCTCCCTGAAGTAGAAAGGATGACAATTGTTTTGCCTTTATGCCTCTCAGATGAAAACAGGCACTTCGAGAGCAAATTAGACACATGAGCGGGAAGTAATGTGGTTGTTTTGTCATTTTCAGCCTGCCTACTGTGAGGTTTCTGTCTGATGGGCTGGTGAAAGGAATGCACGGATGAGTTGCTTGTCATGGTGTAGTCTGTCAATATATAATTTGTCAATGTATAATCTAAAGCAGCCTCTGGAGAAATAAGTACATGCTTTTGTGGTTGCATTCTTAATGAATTCAATGAAATGCAGATACCTTGTATAAAGCCTGGATAATCTAGCCATAAAACTGTGCTAATTGAAAAGATCTTTCTAATTTCAGGATGAAGTTCTTGTGAGCTGGTAGGGCTCTATGTAAAAAACATGTCACAGTGCTGTTGAACGAAGAAAAGCACCTTCTGGTATTGGTATTCAGTTGTTTTTCCAGGTCTCTTATGTTTCAGCACAGGATGCAACACCTCTCAGAGTTCCAAGCCATGTTGCCCCTTCCCCGTCCCTGCCTGCTGCCTGTAATTTTGGTAAGCCTCATGAGCTCCTCTGTTAAGTTTATGTAATTAAAATAACCTTTGTGAAGGAACAAAGAGCAATTCAGTTTGACTGGGAGCCTTGACTTGACTTTGCTTAGTGCACTGGTTTCCTCAACACAATGCAAAATCAAGTAAGTAGCTGAGTATGACACTAATGGTCCAGAAAATATATAAGATACTAGAGGCATAAAGAGCACTAAGAGTAATGGGGAGAAAAATAACCTGAATTTCTCACTCATGTTCTTTGCTTCCACATTACAATATGTGAAAGACGGCAGAAGCTTATATGCTGTTAGCCAGCAAGCATGGCCACCCCAAATATCACCTATCATAAAGGAACTTTTTAATACAGGTCCAGAAATCCGTGGTGGGATTCTCATTCTGCTCTTCATAAGCCCCAAACCAGAGAAGAAAAATGTGTTATAATTCTAGAAGAGTCAGTCTGTGAACCCTACAGCTCTTCTTCAAAGAAAGTAAATTACTGATACTGCCCAGCACACTTTTTGCTCATCATTTTATTTTTATGAGCTCTAAATATAGTTCCCAAATGAAAAAACTGTAACATTTTCAAGTCTAAGATAGAACAATATGAACTGATCAAAACTGGCATTGATATAGTCACTCTCCTCTCTTGCTGTATGTGCCTGGCACCTTCTTTGCAACAAGTTGAGTGTTTTTCTGACTAAGCCGTGAGCCAAATTGGTAAAAATAGACTCCCAAACTGCTGACCAAACATTTCCACCTCCTTTCTTCAATCAGATCTAATGCTCATGTACTACATGCTGTGTTGATTCAGCATTCAAAACCAATGAAATAAAAAACTGGTCTGTTTCTTTGTATTTCTCATACCAATTTAGTTTCCCACAAGATCAGCAAGCTTGATCTTACCCCACAGCTGTGACTAAGGCACAGGAGAGCTTTGGGAAGTGGAGGCAAAGGAGAAGAGCTTTGTTGTTTTTTCCTTTTTTTTTTTTTTAATTTTTTTTTTTATTTTTATTTTTTAAAGCCTCTATCAGAAGCCTCTAACTAGAGAGGTTTAGGGTGAAGATTGGTTCAGGATGGCCAAAATTGACCTGAAGCTCTCTAAGAAATGATCCAGCCTGTGGTCAGCTGCAGAGCACTGGCAAAGTGTAAGAGAACTGTCTTGCTGGGGAATTTCAGGGCTAAACCATCTCTTGCTGATTACAAGGGCACTGAGTTCAGTTACTGACATAATGGCATAAGCCTAAAGTAACTCACTGTCTAAGTGATTTAAGCTTAGGCTGAAAGTTGTAGCCTCAGAGTCTAAAATCACGCAACTGATGAAAAGTATATTGAATTGGTACTTGTCCCATGGAATTGGGAACTGAACTAGTTCCATGAGCAGATTCAGCTACTAAGAATGGCTGGATTGGATTCCAGTTGAATCAGTTTGCATGAACTGTCTATGATGTGCCTGCATGAGCATTAGTGCTGGCTGGCACAGAAGAGAGAGCAGGGGAGAGGAGGACAAGGCTATAGTAACATAGGCTTAGAGTGCAATGACATTTTGTACTGGAGTGAACTAGAAGCAGGTTATGTCTGTCCAGGTGGGGAGACTTAAGCAGTGTGACTACTATCAGCCTAGACCAGAAAAAAACAGTGAGAGAAGAAGATGGAGACTGCACTATGCACTCCATGTTGAAATGGATTGGTGGAGGACGGGAAAAGGTCTGGGGTGCTCTTTCCCCCTCTGTTTTAAGTAGTTGGCTTTGCTGGTACGAAAGAGGTATGAATTGTATGAAATGCTACCTGAAAAATCCTCAAGGGATTATTCTGGGGCATGCAGATACAGTCCAGGGTGACATTTGTTCAAATCAGCTTTTGAGGAAGGGTTTTTCTACTTGCTGGCCTTACCCAGCTTATCCAGGAAACTCAGCACAGTTTCACAATTCTCAGCTGCTACATTCAGTGTGAAATGAAATTCAGTGCCTAATGTTGAGTGAGATGTTTCTTATAGAAGATAGTGATATTATACGTGTTATACAGGCCATTCCCCAGGGAAATTCATGGCCTGCAAATGTGCGAAAGCTTCAATGGCCCATTTTCTTTAGCTGTTACTTTACTTTTTTCATATTTTCATTCTTCTTCTCCTATGTTCTGTACAAGGCACAATATTCTTGTCCTAAAATATAATACTGAGTCGTGCTATTGCACTTGCATGGTAGGAAAGCATGAATTCAATCTATTATTATTTTAGTTCTTCTCCTACACTGAATATTGAGAATTTAGATTAATTACTGCAACTGGTCTTTAAATATTCTTGTAATATAGGAACTAGGTGTAAATATTCCAATTGGTACATCTAAGGCTAAATTACTAAAAGCATGGTGCATGACACTTGCTGTATTGATTAGTTCCAAAGGGACTGGCTAAGTGCTGAGGGTTTCTAAAACTCACAGCTGTGACTACTCTTTGTAACTAAGTAAGAGACCTGGAGACCAAGCTAGAAATATGATGGGAGTTGGTAGCTTGCATTTTTTTGTTTATTTTAACTTGTTTTCTTTAAAAATATAAATATCAGCATAAGCCTGTGATGATAGGGAAGCAGAGAAAAAAAGGTGAAACAATAGGTATTACTGTGTGGTTGGAGCTTGCCTCAGTTTGTTACAACCATGAATCCTGTAATTAAGTAGAATGCACCCCAGCATAGAGGATTTATGTAAAAGCCTTTGCTCCACACATGACCTACTTCAGGTTTCTGTGAAGGGCAGAAATTTGGCATAACTGCTGAGTTTCTATTCCAGACGTAAATCCTTGATGAAAATCCCAGTTATAATATTCAGCCACTGGATGTCCTCATTTTCAAAGGTTCATCAGCTGGAAAGCCACGTGTTGTTGACAGTTTGCAGAGCATTGCATAAAAATATTCTTGCATTAAAATATTCTGTGTGTATTGGGTGTTGCAAAACTCCAAGCTTACCACCCATGTAGCAATAGACTCAGTTTCACTTATCAAGGTATTTGAACTACTACTGGATGCAGAACATGTATTCTCAATTCTCTCTTTCTTTTATTTTCTCTTATTTTCTTGTTTTTTTGGGACTTTTTAAATGACTTAAGACTAATTTATGTAACACATTGCTTTGCAGGACTTGCATTCCTAAACACTGAGAAGTGCACTACATTTCTTCCTTTTTCCAGTACTACCTTTGCCAGAATTTACTGCAGTTTTTACTGTGGCTTTGGACAGTAGCTTGGTTTTTCAAAGTTCTTTTCAATTCTTGAGGGTACATCCCTCTGCTTTCACAAAGACTTTGCCAGGGTTAGGTAATCACATTGTATGTGTAGCTACACCTGCCCAGAGAGCTTAACTTTCTCAGAATCATAGAATGGTTTTGATTGGAAGTGACCTCAAAGATCACCTAGTCGCAATGCCCCTGCCATGGGCAGGGACATCTTTCACTAGACCAGGTTGCTCAAAGCCCCATCCAACCTGGCCTGCTTTCTCCTGCAGCTCATGTGCAATCATCACCCACCTTTCCTTTGCTGTAGGCTCCCCTGCCTGCACCATCACAGAGGGTGTTTCTCAGCCCAAGCTTCCCCTGCAGCTAAAGCTCTCATCCAGTCTCCTCATTCTTGCAGCTCTAATGGCATCATCCTCATTGCCAAACATTCCTGTCTTCTGATTATGATTTGACATTGCTTGTCAGACACACTCCAACAACTTTTAAAAATATGAGCTGGCAGAAAGATTGACAATGGGCTGTCTGTAGTGCACATTTTTCATTTGTTCATGAAATGTGGAAAACACATTCATGAAAATCTGTACTGCTGATTTTTTTCAGTTTGAAATTTCAAGAAAAAAAGGTCTACTTCTCTTAGCTTTTTGCCTTTTATTTCTTTAAACTGCTCTTAAACCACATTCTATCAAAGCAGCAGCTTGTGCTCTCTAAACACTTGTTTGAGTTTATGAAAGCAGGTTTTACTGTGAGTGGAAGACAAACTCAGAAGAAAAATTAAGGCTAGGCTTCTTTCCTTCATTAGGGAAACTCACCTTCTGGTATAAATGGACACACTTACACTAGATACCTACTCTTCATATACCAGAATGGTAGTTTTGTTCTTACCAGGCTCATGTATGGGGCACATCTCCAGCAGGAGTCAGCCTCCATAGTTGCTGAAGTTTCCTAGGATGACTGATGCCAGATATGCATTTATTTATCTCCTCACTCAGTGGTTCAGCATGGGGTAAGTGCTTCAGAAAAAGAGATGAACATCTTATGTTTTCGCATGTAGCTCTGCAGGACTGGTAGATCCTCAAGGGAAGTTGCTCACCCCTGTGCATTCTGTTGTGCACACTGTGGAAAGGGAGGTATGCCCAGAGCTGCTCAGGTGGGCAGAAACCTGGGGCGCTCCTGATGAGTCTCAGTCCTGGGATTTGCTCCAGCTAAGTAACTGTGCTGATTTCTCAGAGTCAGAGTTTCTGACTCTGGAACAAGCCTAACATTCATATGAAAGGTTCAGAAGATAGAAGACAGAGAGAAAACCATCATGGACACAATGCCACAATGGATGACACAATTCTTGTCACAATTCTGTTACCTTGATCCCAAGTATGTGCTCGTTTCCATAGCAGGGAGAAGAGCCGAGGGTGGTAAGAACAGATTGCTCTGCAGACACAGTGAGGAGCAAAGAGCAGCTTCTGAAGAAGATGTATGTTGCAGGAGTTCTCCCATCCCAGAGCTGCCAGCAGCTGAGGAGCCAGGAAGTGGTTGACTGGAAATGAGCTCTCTCTACTCTTGGAGACTACCTTGGATGTGGGAGTGAATCAAAAGTCATGTCCCTGCCCTAGAAACTGTGATGCTACTCTGAAATTTACTCACCTTAGGCTAAATTATCATCTCTCTGAAAACGCAGCTTCTAAACTGCTTAGAAACTGGTGACAACCCACAGACTGCTCAGCCTTCTCCCTCTAGGAGAAGACTTACTGATCCCTTTCTGTCATTCTGAAGGGCATTGTGGGACATGTGAACAGTGGTGACAAATACAGATGAAGAAATGGGATTGGAGTCCAACATCTATGTACTGAGGTTGTACACTTCCACTTTGCCCTCTGATGCCCATGGTCATCCCTGGAGAGCTGAAACCTGCTGTGATTTTGCAGGGATCTACCTACTCTTTCCTCTTGTGGCTTTTGAAGAACTCTTTGGAAAATGTCAGGTGCTGCTTTTAGAGACTGTAAAACTGGAGATTTAGCTTGGAGTGATGAAAAGAGATTAAAGGTTTTGCTAGCAGAAAACCCCAGGTTTATAGCAAACACAGAGGATTTTGCTTCCTCAGTACAAAATGATGTAGCTCAAAATCAATAATGGATCTATTTCCATTTACAGATACATCTGTATTCATTCGGCCTAGGAAGCCTTATTCCTGGGTGCATATTTTCCTTTTAAGCAGCTTGTTCTCAGGCTGGCTGCAAATGTATCTGTTCATCAAGTGGGCAACATTCAGTCCTTTCTAGAAATGAGCCAGGGACATTTTTTTCGACAGGAAGCTAAGAGTAGGACTGACAAGACAGATGGAAGCTGTTACACAGCTTGTTGGGGAAGCACAGAGCCCTTTAAAGCTGAGGCTGCAGCCGGGATTTACCTCTTGAGAAGTGGCAACATTCCCCAAAGTAAGTAGTTTGCATGGGCTACAAATCTGCTGCGAAATAAGCAGCATGGATGCAGCATGTATGCAGCCAGTAAGGCTGAACTCCAAATAAACCCTTTTTATTTCAGCTATAGTATGGGATGACACTGAGCAAACATATTGTGACTCTCCCCTGTTTGGTGCTCTGTATCCCAGATCACTGACTGTGCAGCCACACCAAGGTGTGAGTCACACATCTAAAGTCCTTATATAGATAAAAATTCCTGCTATGTTAACAACAGATCTGTGAGGATTTGAGTTTTTTCTTTAACTGGTTAATGAACCGGTGTCTTGCTCCAGCTGGATGCCGGATGCAGCACCTGACAATCCAGGCAGCATGACGCAGTCCATGGAGGATTTGTGGGATTTTTAGCTGCTAAATACTAGGCTTGTTACATGCACATGCTGCTGGGCCTTTGTGAACTGATTTTTAATTTTTTTTCCAAAGGAATCTTGGACAAGTTGGTTGTGGCAGAAAAAGGCCCATTGGTGGCAGGAGGCTGAGCTCACTGCTTTCTGGTAAAAAGGCTCCTTTTCTTCCAAAGCAAATGGTCACAGCAGCAAAACTACTGTGCATCTTTTCAAGATACACATAGTGTATTGTCTGCTAAGTGTGTTCTTAGAACCAGTGATCATTTTAGAGGAAACTTTCTTAAAATACCTGAATCTGAGCCAGATATGTAAGGCAGAAGACATTGTCCTGACAGCTGGAGGTTGGGGAGGTTGCAAGCAAGTAGAAACTAGATCTTACAGAAGGAAGTACTGGGCCAGCTAACGATGGAGATTATTATCTCTTCCTATTGCTCCTGATGACAGGACAAAAGGTGCCCTTCTGCTTCCTAGGGAGGTTTCCAAACTAAAGAAACGGTCTTTGTTTTTGGTGAGGGGGATTTTGGCTGAGGAAAGTTAGCAGAGAAGCAAAGATAGGAAGTCTGCAGCAGCTTGGCATTGTGTGCGAGATAGAAGCTGCCCATTTGGTGCCAAGTGTATCTCCAGAAGCTAGAAAATACAAGATGCTTTCATTTTTTGTTTTATTTATAGCTGTTGCGTACTCTCAACTTCCCCCGTTTTCAGCGTGCAGCCATGAGACCAATTAAAAAATACAGCATAAAGCTTCCCACCTTCCAGAAAATAAATGATGTTATCTCATGGTGGTTCTGTAGGAGGTGCACAGGGATGAAGTAGGAGATTCAAAAGAATCCAAGGAAAACTGCATCATGCAGCTACATCTGTATTAGGCCTAACACCTTTATCCTGGGATCAGATTCCTGCTGAGATTTTGCTTGCAGGCAGCTTGTCCTTCCTGCTGGAAAGAGAAACAAGGTGAGCCACAAGATGACCATGGTTGTTGGGAAAGTTGGAGGAAAAGTGACATATAGGAAAGGGGGACCTGGATGGGCTCTGTTTCTTTGGGGTAGCCCATATCCCAGCAACACTTCTATCTCCTAAGCCTCAAAGCACTGATGTATCTGGACAGCCTTAAAACAAGGAAGCCCATGGTAAGGAGTGGGAGAAGTCAAGCCTCTGCCACAAGCAAGGAGCCTGGCGCCATACGCAGCAAAGTGGTATGGACAGCTAGGCTGCAAAATTACAGCCAAAATTACAAGCTGCTGCTTGCCAACTGTGTGGCTGGAAGGAGCATGCTAGAGACTGGGTTTCCCTCTCACCCTTGTCTGGCTTCCTGTCAGCCTACGCCTCTGCACAGTGTCTGGACAAAACGCTGAAAACTGGAAATAGAAGTACAGTGTTAAAAACTTGAGTAAAATGTCCAGGCTCAGGCTCTATGTTTCTGTGATGGTTGAAAAACTAGTGGGCATTTCACAATTAAAGCTGAGCAGTATCCACAGTGGGTGAAGGCTTCCATGCCAGGATTCCCACAATGGGTAAGACAAGATGTATATTGTACCTCTGGTGCCAGCTGGAAGAAGCCTATTTCTTGAAGCACCAGGCTCTTTTCTGCTCCACCTATTTTCAAGTCATCTCATTTCACATTTGCAGCCATTTCAGATCTTCTCACAGTCAAATTAATTTCAATACTTTCTTCCAACACAGAACAGTCTTAACTGAGCACATGGTACTTTGGAAAGCCTATTCTCTCATAAAATGACCAAGGATAGGATGGAATAGTTCTGTGTGAAGGGACCTAGAGTCCTCATCTAACTGAGCTTCTGGGCTGGTGGAAGTTCCTTGCAGTTAGGAGTTTGCTGAAGGGTCACACTCCATCCCACTTGCCATTTACTCCTTCCATTTGCCTGCAGAGCTTTGGAGGTGCCTGCATGGACTTCCTAGTTCACCACTGTATATTTGCCAAGTGTTTACTTGACCTAAATTATTTTGAAAACCATAATTTGTGACAACTTAGCACAGGCAGCACAGGCTTTAAAGAACTGGGTAGCTGATTAATAAGTGCTGTGACCTGGACTCAACAGTACAGGCAGGTATTTTTTTCCAATTTTATTTATTTTTTTAATGCTATTGATTTCTTAAACTATATTTTTTTCTATCTGTAAGATTGAGCTGTTGTATCTATGTCCTAACTTGCTAGTTCACCTTTCAGTCCTCTGCATAACATCTCTCCAGAAAGGGATTAAATTCTGAAGACAGTTGTGATTCTCACTGAGTAGCTACATCATACCAGGTAACCTACTGGATTCAGATGTCTGCTTTTAATGCCAGTTGTTATTGTGACACGATTAAAGACAGAAAAATATTTTACCTCCTGGAGCTACTTGCTATAATTTTTCCTTTTGGCATTCCAAATAATTACTGGTTATATTTTATTTATTCTTGGTCTGATTCCTTAAATAAGCAACTTTCACAGTTTAGTTCCTCTTGCTCTAAGGAGAAATGTCAGAAATATCTTCATTCTTTTTTCTGAAGATCAGCAACACTTTTATAACATAGTATTTTATAATTTAAATTTAAAAAATCTTCTGTGGTAAAATTCATTGAAGTACAGCTGTCCAATTAACATGCACTTAAGTGAGCTAATATAGGAAAGTAGTGAAGGGTAGACTTAACATTAAACTTGCATTTCTGAATGTTTAGTGTGGAACTGTGTGTGTGCAATTGTTGATAATACCCTATTTTGGCTATTATAAGGGCTTTAAATTCCCTTCCAGCTGAGAAGAAGAAAATAAGAAACCACACATGAAAAAAAATGCTTAAAAAATTATGAGCCAGTCAAAATACTTTTAATTGCTGGAAAATTTACATTAGCCTTAGTACTAGCTGCTTCTTCTTCCTCTCTGTAAAACATGCTCCAGGTCCATCAATAAGTCCACAAAATGATGGGCTGTATGAATGCTCCTAATACAGGTTCTTGACAGGCCAAGTGCTGTTCCTAGTTGCACTGGTGGGAATCACCAGCTCAGCTTCCCCAAAAGAGATGTGATCTCCTGACCCTAGCAATGCTGAAAGCCCACAGGAAGCTGGGGGTCTCTCATCATTCAGCCAATAGAGATCATGAAATGAAGGTGAGGCTTAATGCCAACCCAAATCCTCAGGCTGGGCTGATAGGTAGGGTGACCTACCTTGTGCTCGTGTCTGCCTTTTTGCTTCATGTCAAATCCAGCAGTGTGGTTGTTTCTGCTGGCCGTAGGAAATAGAGTACCAAACCATATCCAGTCAAGGATTATTTAGTTACATCATGATGTTGATATGAAAAAATAAACATAGACCTGAATTCATGTCTCTACTTGTTCTCTTCATGATGGTTGGAGAAGCAAAATTTGCTGTAAGAAGTTGTAGTGAACCAGCTGAAAACAGCAAAAACCTGAAAACATGGTTTGGACCCAGAATCTATCCATCAGCTAACACAGCCAGCCCAGCAATTTGGAGGGGGGGAAAAAATAAAGAAGGAAAAAGCCCATCCCAGCTGCCAGAATCTTTTCCTTATTTGCATGAACACATCTATTTATTCTTCTGGCCAAAGAAGATGAGGGGTGTCAGCCCTTGAAAGTTGGTATGAAATATGAAACTACTGGATACAATGCAACCACAGATGACTGGCCACTCCTTACAAACCAAACTGAAGCAAGCAGGATTAAATCACAGTAATACCTCATGTGATTACAGCTCATTGTGTTCAAATAAAAGCTGACGTTAACACGAATGATTTGTTTGGTGGTGGGGGGGGAGAGGATAGGAGATGCTACAGCTTCTGTTCACAGTGATTGCTATTTAGAACACTGTAAAACCACAGTGAACATGTTAAATGTGCTGCCATGAGCACGCTGCTTCCGCTTGGTATTATGGCTATAATAATTCATGGTGGCTCTTAGACATGCCTCTGTACAAGTAATATGTTATGTGATTCTGTATCAATTATTCTAGATATACAAAAACCTTGTAGATGTGGTGGTACCTGTGATGATTAAACCATAATTTGTAACTGTAGCTGTGTAATCAGTATGGGAACACTTCATAGTCACATCTACCTTCCTCTAAACAATTTACATAGAAACGAAGAGCAAATGAGACCAGAGTCCTCAGCCAGCAAAACTGAGCAAAGAGAAGTATGTTAGTGCTAATTATCTCCAGCACCCTGCCGAGGCTGGCTCTCAGCAGCTCTGCAGGCTGTAATACAGTTACTGTGGGTTCAGTAATACTCCTGTTTAATTTGCTCAGAGGTGCTGAGTAACTAATCTTCAAGCAGAAATCCAGTGCTAGTTAAATTATTTTCCCCAAAACTAGTCCTGTTAGCTATAATCCTTGGGTCTTTCTGTCTTCATACTCTTCTTGCTTTGCCCTGGATTCTCTGTGCTATGTATCTCTTTATAGCAAGGCTTAGAAATCTGGGGGAAGGAAGAAGTCTTGAATGCAGAAAGAGCATTGCTTGGCCTGCTTTATTTTTATCTCTGGGGTGTTTTTGGTTTTTGTTGGTGGTGGGGTTTTTTTTGTTTTGTTTTTTTAGTTATTCATTGTACTTTTCCTAGTGTTAATTTAAGTGGAATTTTAACTATAAGCTTTATGAATTACTTAAACTACAGTGATGCAAAATCTATTTCTATCCATTCTTTGTTTTCTCTGTATCCCACAGTGTACATTACTAATACATTCTGATTATTCTGAATATTATTGCTTTCCTTGTAGCAGCACTGCCTCCTCTGCACTCACTCAAGCCCATGGATATCCTTGCTCTAGGCCTTTTTATAAGAATCTCAACTTGAAACTTGATGTTGTTTGCTTGAATTGCCTTTTGACAAGCCAGAAAGCAATTCTGTCTGAGCTGAGCAATTCTGTGCTGAGGAGGGAGGGCTACAGCATGACCTTGCTTTTGCTTCTTTCAAACCATAACTTCCAGGAACACTCCTGAGATCAGTCCAGCCTTATCTGTATTTCACATTTCATTGTCGGAGTTCTTTGTAAGTCACAGAGACCTAATTTTTTGTTCAGGATCACACAGGGTGATGGTATCTTGTAAGAGAAATTGAGATTTTCAGCACTGAAGCTCTTGGCTATATGCCCAGACCAGGCTGGTAATGACTGAAGGATGGCTCTTTGTTTGATGGACTGTAAGACATTAATTTTTTGGTTATGACCAGTCTCCCAAGTTTCAACTATGAAGTGACTATGTTTATAGCTGGTAGCCCTGGTGTCATTCCCCACAGAGAGCCCTGGAAGCACTGAACTGTTCAGCAGGGTGATCTCCTGCAGTCAACACAGCTCTGTTGGCAATGTCATGCAGGAGAGTTTGCTCACCTCCTGCTCTGTATGTCCTGCAAATACCTGGCTGCAACCTTTGTTTATGAGCATCTTAACACCATTTAATAATGGGGGCAGCAGTGACTGTCACAAACCCTGATGTGGGTTGCCTGATCACAGTGTGAATAGTAGGAGGATATGTGAGCTGTGATATCACAGTGAGAGCAGACTGAATCTGTTCCCTCCAAATCCGAGCTGGTAGAAGTTTGACCTCTTGTCTGCACAAAGCTGAAGAGAGCGGATGGCTGGGAAAGAAACACGAAACTTTGAGACTAGCACACCTTAATTCCTTCTGCATCTGAGCCACACCTTAGCTTGCTATGGAAATGTGTAATGCAGCAGGACTGCTTCTATCAGAGAGGGCAATACTGCTCTGACCCCCGGGGGGCACAGTTGCCCCAAGTAAGGTTGTCAGGTATGTGTTAGTATGAATCCTGGCAACTTGTCCTCTTCTTTCTCACAACTTGCATGCCAGGCTATAGCTTATAGTTACTGTATTGTATCACAATTCTCTTTTCTCACACTTTTTCCAAGACCTCTACTTCATTTAGGGAAGGTTTTTATTGCTGCTACATCCTAGTGCAGAAGAACCACAGACACCAGTAACTTATTACACTGACCAAAGCTGAACAAGTTTGCTTGCTTGGGAGGTTACTTTCTGCTGTGAGAATACAATTTCCTCAAGAACAGCACTGGTTTGCCTTTGACTTCCTCAATGCCTATTTCCACACCATAGCTTCAGGCTATATCTTCATCTCTGCAGTGGGCCAGGGGCGCTACACTGATTTAATGTCCTAAGCTTCCCAGGATTTTATCAAAGATCCTATGACAGTACCTGTCCACCTTAGAGAAGGAAAAGATCTTTATCCTTATATTAAGTGTCAGCTGGTGAAGGCAGATCTCATAAATAAGTATTAAGCTTTCTTGCCATCGCTCTGTCCCCTGGACCCCCTGACACTCAGGAGAAGCATGCAAACAGTTTGACTCATTCTTCATTAAAGTACACAGACTCACCCGATAGTCAGTCACCCTCCTGTTACTGCCTAGACTTGTCACAGTGAGGCCTAGTCATGAGACGCATGACAGCATCTGCAGAAGTGACATCTCATGTCAGACTTTGTGTCCATATCATGCAAGAGAGGTTTCAGCTGTTTACAAGCATCTGAGACAATCAGTATAGTGCTGGGATCTGAGTCCTCTTTGTCTGGAGAGCATGCTGGGCATTTCTCCCAGATGCCACAGAGGATGGTGGGACAGAGAGCAGCATAAGATGGTGAGAGAACCTTTCCACTGAGGCCACTGCTAGAGCTCTTGCCTGTTTTCAGACTCAGCTGTGGGACAATGTGGATGCTTCCAGACAAGCAGCAGATGGACATGAGGTCCTGAGGTGCCACTGACCAGTATGTTTTCTTGAGCTGGAGTTCAGGAGTCAATGTGTTCATCCTTTGGTTTGGCAATTAAGCAAGTCACATTGTTCTCCAGCTTCAAATACTTTGATTTATCCCATCCCCATGATGTAGTTCTTTGTAGTACTGCATGTCCTAGGTAAAACGGGGGCAGTCAGCTGCAGCCCTCCCTTGTTCATGTGTCCTGCTGCATGGTTCCTCTGTAGTCTCACTTCTTTAGAGTGTTCCCTAACAAAAGAGGTACTACGGTCACTGAATTCAGGCAAAGCAATCTTGGCAGCAAATTGGTTGGTCACAGAGGCTTGTGAACAGTTTGAGCCTTTTATCTGTCTCAATATTTGTTCAGTTGATCTCTGCTGAGCCTCCACGTCCCCTGCATCTGATTCAATACATTCAGTGTCAAATCTTGGGTTGGGGCTGCCGTGAGAAGATTGATTTCCTGAACCTAACTCTTCTGCCTGGCATCAGGGAGGGCCAGTCTCACCAGCAGCTGCAGGAAGTGCATCTGAAGTGCCTGGCTTGCCCTGGCTGGGACCCACTAACTGATGGAGATGGTCCTCCTCATCTCCACCTCTAAAATCTGCTGGGCAGCTTCCTGCATCCCTGTCTTTGCCAAGCTCTGCCAACACACAGCAGGTTGGTTTGATTTTCTCCTGTCAAAGTTATCTAATCTCCAGCTGTGGGACTGGGAAGGCTTGGGAGTGCTGGTGTGTGCCTGCCCTGTTTCCAAGCACATGTGAACACATTTATGAATTCTCTTTTGTACTGAATATATTGATGGAAGGAAGAAACTATTGGTTCTGACGGCTATTTTTTAAGGTATTTATATGAAAAAGTTAACATTTTAAAAGTTTCTTGTTTTGTAGGTCTGCAAATAGTAACAGTATGCTAGCACCTAAAATGTCCTTTTTAAAACAAAAAAA
>VXBI01016726.1:135399-289405 GCA_013397375.1 Toxostoma redivivum
TGCACAGCCAAATTCCAGGAGGCTCCGGGGCTGGATTCCACAGAAAGCTGCCGGAAGCTTCTCCCATGTCCGGCCAATCCCATCAGGAACAGCAGCAACACCTCTGGAATAAGGATGAAGTCAGAAGAAGCCAATCATAGCCCAGCTGCAATTCCAGAGCAGAAATTTGGGAAAGGAACGACTCCAGNTCTTTTGTACTGAATATATTGATGGAAGGAAGAAACTATTGGTTCTGACGGCTATTTTTTAAGGTATTTATATGAAAAAGTTAACATTTTAAAAGTTTCTTGTTTTGTAGGTCTGCAAATAGTAACAGTATGCTAGCACCTAAAATGTCCTTTTTAAAACAAAAAAATGGACAGATCACTCCAATTCCCACAGAAATGTAACAAGTGCAGATTGTAAAATTTATCAGCTGATTTAAGAAGAACTCAACAATAAATACCTTGTAACTTTGTAAGATTAAGTATTGTTGGTACCATGCGGGATTGAAGAACAGATATTACTACAATAATCTCCCTCTCTCCTCTATTCATATATCTGCACCCAATTATAATTATGCAAGAAATTAGCAGTATTTCAAGAACAGCTCTGATGTTAACTGCCTGTTTTCAAAAGTATTTTATGTTGCTGTGAAGATTACAAAATTGCTATTATGCAACCAGAAAGACCAGATCCTTTAAGACTATTTTGCCATCAGAGCTCAGGAGCACATCACCCCACTCACAGGGGTGTGGAGTGGTACTGCCGGAGCCCAGAGCCGGTGGACACGGGCAGAAGACTGCCGGAGTATTTGTTTTTGCTAAGCCTTATGACCTTACAATTGTTCTTTTGAAAGTGGATTTAAAAAAAAAAACAAAATACAAAGTATTTCAGAAAGCCTTGAGGATAGTGTATATATTTTTTTCTTAATGTTAGATCAATGCAGTTTGAGAGGGAAAACATTACTCACGGCCATGTACCTAGAGTGCGTTCCGTACATTTTATTGTGTTTCTTTCCAGTGTTCTAACAATTGAAAAGAGACTGTGAGCGTGGTGTGCGCGCGCTGGCGCTTCAGGTATGGATCGGCATGTCCCAGAGTCGGTAAAGGAGCGTCCCACACCGCTTCCCGGCACTCCCAGTGCTTGCGGACACCGCCGGTGTGACAGCAGCTGCCGCACGCCGCGCGGGCGATGGCAGACAGAGCCCGTCCGAGGCGGCTGCGGGGCCCCGGAGCCCCCCGGGCGGAGCGGTGTGGTGCGAGCCCCGCTGCCGCGCGTTACACGTCCAGCCAAGGAAGCTCCGTGCCGCCGCCGCCGCCGCTCTTTTTTTCCCTTTTGGNTCCACTGCATCCCCCTGTGGCGGTGCAACCGCCATGTGGAGTCCATCGACAAGCGACACTGCTCGCTGGCCGCCGTGCCCGAGGAGATCTACCGCTACAGCCGCAGCCTGGAGGAGCTCCTGCTGGACGCCAACCAGCTCCGCGAGCTGCCCAAGGTGAGCGGGAATGGGAGCGTGGGGCCAGGTGAGCTGCCCCGGCAGGTGCCTGCCGAGCTCCCCGCTCCAGCGCCCGCACCGAGGCGGCGCTGGGAGGCTCCTGGGGCCGCCGGTCTGTGGTAGCAGCTCCTGGAGTTAAAGGAAGAGCGGAGTTTGAGGTTAGCGTTTCCCCGGAGTTAGATGGGAAATGAGCTTTCACGAGACAAACCTGGAGATCCACGTCTTGCGGCAGGACAGGTCCTGTTGGAGGGCAGGGGGGTTGGTGCCCGAGTCGCAGGACATGATTATGTGTATATTGTGATTAACATGCACGTCATCGGAATTACGAGACCTTGGAGGGTATTCAGCCCTCCCCTTTTTTCCCCTTTCGGTAGATAGAATCTGCTCCGTACATGGGAAAACCAAAACCCTCCACCAGATAACGCGTTCCGGTTTCTGCCTTCTACTCCTGGAAACTTCGTTGTGCAAAACACGAGAGACGAATAAGCCTTTTCTGTGTCTCAGTCTAAGTCCAGCACAGTTGTCAGTGTTTTGCTTCTCACTTGAAGCACGTAGTCAGAGTTTTATGCATACTGTATTTTTGGTACTATTGTCAAAGGTGAATTCACTTTAAATTGAACATGGTTTTGAGACCTTGAGGTGGTACCTGCCACTGTGCCTCTCCAGGTGGCACTTACAGATTTTGCCAGAGGGATTCCATCAGAGTAATTCCAGCGAGGGACTGTAGCTCCACAGATGCAGAGTGAGTGGGAGGCATGCTTGACTTCTGACTTGAGGACCCACGGGCCTTTTTCCCGTGTTTGTTCTTCAGAAGCATTTGTGACTTGTTGGTAGAGTTTGTTGGTTGGTAGAGTTTGACACGGGAAGTGTTACCTGGAAGCTACGTCTTAAAACTGTGTGGGCTCTTACTAACTTGGAATCCAAGAAACTGAACTGACTAGCCAGAAAATTTTTCAAAAGCACCTTTGTTTGTACCTGAATCAAAGTTGCTCTGTTCATACCCAGACTTAAACAGCCTTACTTTTTCCTTTTTGAAATTCAGTGCACTCACATACGCTCTCTTTTTTCAGCTCTACATAGTAAGAGTAATCGTGGTGGCTAGGTTTTCCTTCAGACAGTAGTAAGAATACTCAGCTGAACTGACACGTTAAATTTGGCTTTTTCTTTTGAAAAACCTAGGCACAAGTTTGCATCTTGTTGTGACTGAACTCTTTATCCTTCTGAAGTAGAGCAAAACTGGTTTACGTAGCCTGTGTGTGGGTGCTGTTTTTACTTCCAGCAGTTTTTGCTGGCTTTGTGCACAGACCAAACTCAGGAGTCCCTTTGTACTAGACCTTTCTTCTTAGAGTCGGCTTTCAGGCTTGTACACATCATATTACAGGGGTATTTAATGTGTGTGTGACTAAAATCCTGTTGAAACCCATGGCTCTCTGATTTTTAAAAAAATTACAAATCCACCACCAACTGGTTGCTGTGTACAAATGTAGAGGATGGTATCTGTTCATGGTGTTATATGGTATTAATTTCTGCAAATAGAGTGCAACTGTTTATTGTTTCTCTTCTATTCCTTGAACCGTAATATATGGAATAGCCTTTTCTTGCCCTGTGGTGCTGAAAAAGACCACTTCATCCCATTAGTTACATGTGACTATGCGTTACATCCATACATATAAAAAATAGCTGAGGGGGTTAAAAAATCTCCAAAAACCAACCTAGTTTCCTTGGCATTATGGTGGAATCAAGCAAAAGTTGAAGTTAGAAAGAAGGGTTTTTTTGTCTTTTTTTTTTTTTAATGTGCATGGATCATGTTACAGGAGTGCCTAAATATACTGTAGGAATATGTTTGTGGGTTTTTAGCTGGACTAGGAGGAATATGATGAAATACAACCACAGAAACATACTTTTATCTGTTCTAAGTACTTTGTGCCTTGCCAGCAATGCAGAGAGGCATTTTTATTGGGGCTTCCAGCACAAACCTATGAACTTTCCTTGTCAGTTCCTTATTAATGACTTCGGATAAATGGAATATAGCACCATCACCTTATGAAAGTGTTGACTCTGCAGAATTTTGAGGTACAATAATTGAGCTGCAGTCCTGAACGTGAAATTAATCTATTGAAGGTGAAACTGATGGTAAGAGCCCTGTTCAACTTTTCCACCAGCAGATAGTTCTAAAAGTCATCCTCTAGGAATCTGCTTGAGGAGAATCATGGAAGATCTCTCAGTGGAAGGTAGCTACAGCATACATTGCTCATTCCTGTTATATTGACAGGATGGTGTCAATGCAAGTACAGCTATAGAATTGGAAATCGGTGCAAAAAGCTGGGGTAGACCATACCTCTGGTAGAGAAATCATGGGGGAAATCATCAGACTGTAAGGTCAGCATAGATAAAAGTGGTCGTTACATCCTTAATTTAGTATAATTCATTATATTCGTCTGACCTTAGTTCCATTAAGTTTCTTCTCTACACACATAAAGGCATTAACACAAAATCAAACTAGATTTGGGCTCAGTTGAGACCTAAACAAGTCAGGAGAATTGTGTAACTCTCAGTGGCTGGTTAGTTAGGTGTTTTTCAGTGCTTGATGAAGTCCTGAAGTTCACAGTGATATGTGCCAATTCCTGGTGAATCACCTGTGGGCTGTGCTGATGCCATAATATAATCCCTTAACACTGATAAAGTATTTGTGTTGCTGAGATGGTTATGATGCCTGTAGGAAATTGCTGCTGTAAAGCCTCACCTTGGCACAGTGAAGAAGAATCACCCTGTAAACTCGTGTCACTTTGCAGCAGAAGTTGCAGTGATGGAGGAGGAAACCCCAGCTCTGTTGCTCAGCTCTTCATTGTGCACACAGGTAGTTCAGACTCAATTTCTGAAGTGTGGGCAGCTGTGGTCTGAAAGGTCTGTTGCAGCAGGCAGGAGGTCTTGTCATGCCTCTCTGAAATCGAGTAGATAGTGGTGAGTTCTTCTACCAGCTTTGCCATGGCTACAAGTCAGACAGTGGTGATAACTTTATTTCTTGACGTCCGCTTTCCATCTACTTGCATATTTTTTTTCATTCCTTCAAATGTAAAGCTTTCTGAGGGAGATAAATATCAGCAAGTGACATGATGAAATATGTGGACCTGCTGCATTTCTCTCAAGCTGATGAGGCAATTTGTGTTGGATGCACACACTTCACCCCCTTCCCCCCTGGTTCTCTCTGCCCTCATATCTATCAAATAGCAATAAAAGGTGTTGTTTGGTTGGTTTGATCCAATACACCAATAAAAGAATATACTCTTAATACATCCTAAAATCTCAATTTTGAGATACAGAAGTAGTCCTAAGCTTTGTTTAATTTGCAGTCTTTCTTAGCATGCTTAAAACATCTCTTATTCTAGAATAAGCCAGTAGAATGTGGCATATGTTAGGGTATTAGTGAAAAAACCCAACAAATAAAACCACACATAAAAATCCTTTCAAAATACAGAAGACAACTTAGAGAATTGCTTTAGTATCTTGAAGGAAAATGACTAGCAGAAGGACCCAGCACTATTGCTAAATTGTATGTTATGAGGGTCATGTGAAGTATCCTCAGAAGAAACAAGAAATACACTTGAATCATGTTGAGGAAATTACTTTGCTAGTTTTATTTTTGTTCTATAAGCTGACCAAAATGTATGGTAGAATTCTTCACCTTTTTCTAAAGGGAGAGGGTAGGAAGGGTTCATCTGGAAAACGACTGGAAAGAAATGTCTTGAGAAGCAGAGAGGTGGATGTCATTGCCCCCATTATTTCTACTCTTCCCCATGTTTGCTTCCTTGTGCATTAATATGTGGACCAGAAGAGCTGTTTCTTTGACCCCCTTTTCCCTACAACTACCTTTTTTTTCACCAAGCTGTATCTGTCAGCATTTTAAGAATACAAGGTAATAATTTTTGTTTTTAGAGTAGTTTAAAGGTTTTTTATGTAATTGTACTGCTGCACATTTGGTTTCCCATGTCAGTAAATGAATCTTTGTCCAGGTTTTCTTAGTTGCTCTGCTGGATCCCTGGGTCCCTTCTTTGTTCCCTTGTCCAGTTATGTCATGCAGAATTTATGCTTATTTTGACAGCGACTTTCTTCTGTCCTTAACCACTGGTGTCTCAGACTCCTTACCCTGCATGTTCATACTTTCTCATCCTCTCCCATCCTTCATGTTCCAGGATCTTGCTTATTTCTTCCACCCTAAAGAGCTCTGTCTGTCCTCTGTTTCTGATGCTTTGCTTCCTCTCTTGCCCCTTCTGTGCTGGGCTCTTGACTGCCCTTGTAAACATCTCTTCTCTTTGTACTCTGTTCTTTCCTCTTCCTTTCTGCTGCCTCCCAGGTTCCCTCCTCTGCTCTTGCCCTTCTTGCAGGATAAGCCAGCCTGGTGGGATGTGCTGGAGGAGCAAGCTGTATACTATTAAACTGCTGATGATTTTCCACAATAATGAAGTCTCTCTGAAGCCTTTCTCAGCAGATGCGGCTGTTTTCCCACAGAACAGCAATTTCTACCTGTCAGCATGCTTCTCGCCACTTCTGTTTTACAAGACAAATTAAAGAGCTGCACCCTTTGGTCTGAAAAGGATGGGCTATGTATAGACTTAGTGGTAAAGTGTAGCTCTTAACTTGCTTAAATAATTCCTTCTCCTGTGTTGGAGGATCCCTAGTGCCTTCTGTTGATTATGGAAAAAAAGTAAGTGATTGCCAGTATGCATAGAGCGACTTAAAAATGTAGTTTGTGTGGTTTTTTTCTAAACCTGTAGCATTTTTATTTTCCTTGGGAGTGAAAACTTGAAGAATTTTTCAACTCAAGCTGTAATGTGTAGTATATAATTTGCTGCACGTCAAAAACTATTCTTCACTGAGGAGCAGGCTTTCTGGCAAATTGCTTTGATAGAAGAAAATAACACATTCTGCATGATGCGTTTCAATAGCTTTTCTAATGAAAAGCATCAGATAAAAATAAAAATGCTTTCAGTTCTATAGATCAGTCTGTAGTTGATGAAATGTTGTTTTCTACTCCCATACATTAGAATTTAAGGGCAAATACATCCTGTCAGCTTAATTTCTCTGTGACTCAAATTTGCAGTATAAAACTGGAACCCTGCATATTTCTTTTTCCAGTGATAAAAAAAAAATCTTAGGAATCCTTGAATGCTCTATTATATTTTTGCCTTTGTATTAAATCACAGCATTCTTTGCATTGGTGGGTGGTGGAAATAGCTTATAACTCTTGTTTTGCTGCTGTTTTGTCTTGCTGCTGCTCAGTTCTTTAACTCAAAGAGTAAAGACCACTTTCCCGTGATACTTCTAGCAGATGTTGTTTATGGAAAAACTCCAGTGGCAAAAAAAAAAATCAAATTTTTCTCTATGCACTCAGTTTAGCCTAAGAGTCTGAGGATTTTTTTTTTTGGCTTTGGGGAATAATTTTTATGCAGCGTTTGTAAACCTAATGTAGTGCAGCTCTGAATCATTTCACATCTCTGAGCTTACAAATGGTATCTGTCATATGTAATTTTTCTTCATGGTGTTACATACTTAAGCTTCTCTGTAGACTTACTATAGACTTACTAGATAGCTGTGAGACCTTTTTCCTGAGAGCGCTGGTTAAACCCTGGCCTCTTCCTGTGTCCCAGTTTATTTGTTAGAGACGCTGCTGGTCTGCTGCTGCTTGGCATTCAGCACTGTTGGTATCTCTGCTATGTGTGGTGTTGAAATCCGGGGTACTGTTACCTTACCAAAATCATGTAAAATCTTCTTAAGAAACAGTCCCTCTGTTCTTCCCATACCACACCTTTGTCTCAGGAAAAAACCTCTTCCGGGCTGAATTTACTGTTCTATCATTGTTTCTGTCATTATGCAGCCATAAGCCTGAAAGACACTTATTTGGTCAGTGGCCAGTAATCTGTGGGAAGACATGATAATCATACTATACCTGTCTTTAAATCTGTGTTTATGGCTGCTTAAGTTGTACTTTTATTTCCTTTTTTTGAGTGCATAGATCTCCTCGGATTTGGAGAGGTGTGGTGGGAAGTCTCATGTGGCTGGAGTGCTGCAATGGATGAGCACAGGCTCTTTAAGGACAGACCAGGAAGGCAAGGATGAGGAGTTGCCCTTCTGATGAGAAAGCAGCCAGAGATATGTGAAGTTTTGCTTTGGGATGGATGATGGGCCAGCTGAGAGCAGGTTGGGATTAGTGGGTGACATTATTTTGGGTATCTGCTGTAGACTGCTTGATCAGGATGAAGAAGTAGATGATGCCTTCTTCATGTAACTGGAAGAAGCCTCATGTTTGTGGGCTCGGGTTCTCATATGGGTCTTGAAGGACATGACAGTTGGAAGGACAACACAGCAGGACATAAGCAATCCAGGAGTTTTCTGAAGTGCTTTGATGGCTTCCTAGCACAGGTGCTCAAGGATTTAGTGGACAGAGGTGATCTTTGGACCTCATACTTAAAAAGAAGAAAAGGCAGGTTGAGATGTCAAGATCAGGGTTGCAGTAGCTATAGTGACCATGAGGTGGTGGAGTTCAGGGTTCTGAGAGGAAGGAACAGGACAATAAACAGTGTCTTGAGAAGACAAACTTTGGTAAGTTTAGGATTCTGCTTGGAGGAGGTTGGTTAAAAAAGATGTTTATTCTGCCATTCAGCTGGACAGAGAGGAATCTATGAAGTTGAGTAAAGAGAAATACACCTGCACCTGGAGAGAAATAACCCAATTCTCCAGTACAGGCTGAGGGCCAACCATCTGGAAAACAGTTTTCCAGTAAAAGGCTGTGGGTAACCTGATGGACAAGCTGACCATCAGCCAGCAATGCTCCTTCAAAACAGAGAGTGCCAGCAGTATCCTGGACTGTGTAACACAAAGCATTGCCAGCAGGTGATCCTTGTCCTCTGGCTAGCATTGGGGAAACAGACCTGGATTGCTTTGTCTAGTGCTGGGTATCCCCAAAAAAGAGGCATGGACATACACTGTAGGGGCTTTAACCCTGTTAAGGGCTTGGAGCATCTCTCAGGAGAGAAGGCTAAAAGAGCCAGAATAGTTCAGCCTTTAGAAGAAAACGACTTGTGGTTGTACATAAATATGTGTTAATCAGCATGAAACCTTGCTTGGGGGGCCCCATGTCATTACAAGAGGCAGTGGGCAAAGGCTGAAACACAGGGAATCATCTGAAATATGAAAATAGTTTTTTACTGTTAGGATGGTGAAACACTGGCATAGATTGTCCAGAGAGATTGTGCAGTCTCTGTTCATGAAGATGCTGTAAACCTGACTGGACATGGTACTAGGTGACCCATGCTTTGAGCAGGGGGTGCACTATGTAATTTCTAGAGTCCCTTTCAACCTCAGCTGTTTTATGATTCTGTAGAGGGCATATCAAAGATTTTGCCCATCTTTAATTTGGGTGTTTTTAATGATACAGATTGAATTGTTGTGGTTTTCACGGTTTATTCACCCACAAATGTTTAATTGTTTTACTTTTTACATTGATAGTATCACAGTGTTTTTGCACATCTTGCTGTAAATCCTTAAAAAAATACCACTGTATGATTTGAACGAGCATGTATTTACAGTTAGTGTCAGAGAGGGAACTGTGCCACTGGGTGAAGCTGAAGCAGACTGTATGCACACATTATTGAAAGTTTAAGGATTTTTTCAGCATGACAAATGCTATTTCAAATACTTGCTAAGAACACCTGTGACTTTACATTTCAGTATCTTGAGAATACATTACCTTTTGTAACCTGTTGTGAGTATAGTCAATTAGTACTATCATGTAGTATATGCTTGAATTATTAAAATCCATAATGGTTTGTAGAAAAGCAACGTTGGATCCTTATATTAACATACCTCTAAACACAGAGCTCTGTGTTGAAGGCTACAAAGAAGTTTGTTACCAGATAAGTATATCTAAGTTTTCGCCCTCCTAGTTTCCAGATTTTTCTGTATGGCTTCAGAAATTAAGAAATACTTTACCTTTTGACATCAAATATGGAAGACCACAGTCTCATGGGAGCAGAGGAAGAACTTAGTCTGCTGTTTCTAAACAAAGGAAAGTCATTATCTTCCCTGTTAGTGTCCCTGGAATTGTTCAGAAGATTTTTGAAGTCTGTTTGGTTTCAAATATTTTCTAATGGCAGTTTGGAAATACTTTATAATGGCAGTTTTTTTGTAGTAACAGCTCAGCTCTACTGTTTTTTGACCTGAGTTGAAAAAAGTAATTAAGTAGTTATGTTTCAATACTTTTTTTTGTAAGGCATGTACTTTTGTAGTAAACTGGTAGCACTTCCTTCTCTTTGTGATATACATAGGTGAGACAAGGTTTGTGGTCAGAGATTATACATCTGTACCTCTAAAATAAATTTTATAATTATACATAGAGTTATTTTTCTAATTATATCAGTTGGTCTAAAAAAAAAAAGACATTGCCTCCTGCCAACAGTCTTGTATACTAGAAAAATGCATGCTAGAAATTCATTAGAGAGATTAATGGAGACTAATGTGGGCTTTGGTTTTTTGGTTTTTTTTTCTCTCCAAATGGCAAATGCATTTAACTGCAGTGAATCTGTATTTTCATTGTAGTAGATGTTTTCTGACCTCTCTTAGAGGCAGAGGTAGTCCCTCTTACCACTGTGCTCTAACAAGCAGCTCTAGCATGGAGTGCTCTTTAACCTTTGTTGCTTCTGCTTAATTGACACAAAAGAGAAAGTAAATCCTTGCCTGCCAGGTGCAGTAGGAGACAACCTGGTCAATGCAGTGCTTGGTAGCGCAGCATTTTGATTCAGTGCTGCAGTGTATTGGTTGTCCCCATTTATTTTTAAAAAGGATGGTAACAACTGAGAGTAGGACCTGCAATTGGCTCATCCTTGTCAGTGGTTCAGAAGATGGCAGATGCTTTGAAAATAGGGTGTCAGAAGTGTAGCAGGTTGATGCTGAATACAGCTTCAGTGAGGCAGTGGTATCATTTTTGCTCTGTCTTCTGTAGGCCTTCCCCCACAGCCCTGCTTGTCTTGCTGATCTTTCTGTTGGGCTTTCATTTCAAGTACCCATTGGAGAGAGAGACAGACAGCAGTTGCAGCATTAGGTTCTGTTTAGGATATGTGCCCATGAATTGTGATCTTTCATTAATATTTTTCTTTTGTGAAATCTAGTAATTTTATTAATATTTTATATGGACTCCTGCTTAAATGTCCACTTCCATGATGTCTTTCATTAATATTCATGACGACAAAGTTAGTAGTAGAATGTTATGAGACCAAAGGACAGCTTGAAAATACTCTGCATACATGGTTGGGTGTGTGAAACAGTCTTTCATCATGCCAAATATGTTCCAATTTTTCTCCTGGCACCTGTGAAGACAGAATTAGAGACCTCAGCTGCATGGAGTAGTTGTCCATCTGCCAGCTTGCCACAAAACAGGCAGGCAGAGGTCTGTGTGCTGCTGTCCATCACCAGCTGCTGCTGCATCTCTTCATGGCTCCAGAGGAAATCCATCAGCTGCTTCTTTGATGCAGAGTCATCAAATGCATAATGACCCTCCTGTGCTGCATCATAAGTTCATCCATGCCCTCAGAAATTGTTTCAGTATGTCAGGGAGTATTCTTTTTGAAAATTAAGATGTGTTGTGTCCAAAGGATCACGTGAGATCCATATTTGTGAAACCCTGTTGCCCTTGCCAGCTGTCCTTGCTCGCAGGTGATGGCAGACAGAGTGACCTGAGAGGTCCTGATGCTCCTAGCAGGCTTTGTGGGAGATGTCAAACTGATAATGCCCATCCTAGGCTTTACTAGAGTCTGATGAGATCTCTTTTCACACTCCATGAATCCAGAGTAGGATTCAGCTTCCTCAGCATTTTATTGTGCAGCTAGTTTGGATGTGCTCTTACAGGAAAGGTGTCTGTATTCTGTGCTCTTGCTGGTTTTCCTCAGCGCTCCCACCTGGGCTTCTGGCAGAAGTCTCTGGGTTGGATTTTAAGATAATGATGTACAGGATTGCATCCTAGAAAGAGTTTTTTGCTCACAAGTTAATTGTGGATTTTGACTGAGGGTGGATGTCTTGAGGCATGAGTGGAGTGCAGGCTGCATTACAACTTGCTGAGAGCTCCAGACTGGTATGTCCACTGGCTGGCTGGAGTAAAGTGATGTTTGAAATCCTACCAGTTGGTGAGTGTAGGGCATGGAGTGTCCTGTCTTCTTGGAATCCTTAGCACTGAGTGACCCCTGTTGATTGTCTGTCAAAGGCCATTCTGTTGATGATTTCCACAGAAGGGGGTGGAGGGGAATGAGGAAAAGCTCGTCCTTCCCTCTTTGCCTTGGTCCTTCAGGCGGATGGGGAATGTGTATGTATGCTTGTGCCAGAGCCTGGTTATTAAACCCATCATGGTGTCCTGACCACTGAGCAGTGCATTCACCTGAAGTGAGTTGGGCTTCCTCTGCTCTCACTGAAGCCATGCAACAATGCAGACAAAAAGATAACTTCTAGGGGCCAAAAGCAAGGGACTAGGGACCTTAGTGGGGAGCAACTACATTTCAAGGTTATTTCATGGACTTGATGCCTTATCTCTTGTTCACTGCTTTGCTTACCAAAATTATCTCTTCTACTTCTGTTTGCCTGTAGAAGAACCTCAAAAATAGATCTTTCTGAAGCAGTATAAAAAGTGCGGGGAAGGATTGTCTGTAATTTCCCTTATCCAATGACTGAAGGAAGACACATAGCTGGGGATTGGAAGTAAACAACTGAAATCGTGTCCCCATTGATTTTTGTTTACAATGTAGGAGAAGAAAATGGAGCCCAAAGTAAGATTTTGAAACAAGAATGCATTTAGGAGTTAAACTGTTTAAGTTACTATGTGCCACTTCTTAATTCTAAAACACAGATAGCCTTTAGTTGGTCATTTATAAGTTTGGAAAATGGGTGAAATAAATACAGTTGTACTTAAGAAACAGAACCTAACAACATACTCTGTCTTATTATAGATAATTACTTTTAATATAATCATGGGATTGCCCGAAGAAGCCTTAAAAGCTGAGGCAGCATGGGTGTGTGGAAAATCCATATTGGCATCTAAGGGAAATGTGACATAAGAGCAAATGCTTACAAGTTCTTAATCTTGTCAGCAACAGCTCAAGTGCCTGCAAAAAAACCAAAAAGAAACCTGAAGCAAAAAACCACCAAATTTTCATTCTATCTTGTGTGTGTGTGTAACTGTGAAACAAGTTAATTTGCAATTTCCTTTCTCCTTTATGTCTCATTCTAATTTATACTGCTTATACTAGCTCATTTTGAGAATTAGGCAGTGGGTTTGTGAAGATTCTGATTTTAATTCTCTTTGCTGCTGGCAGTAGCCTTTTTATGGAAGTGTTTTGCTTAACAAAGTAAAGATTTAGTTATGCTACCTGTGCCAGATGAGTTTGGAGTGTGACATGTCTCTAGCACTGCTAAGGCTCTAGCAGCTCAGATGTTGCTGAAATGTTGCTCCTCCCCTTAAACAACATCAGCCGCAAATATCTTTGTTCCCTCCTATGTGTTTTACTTCAATTGTTTATTGTTTTCATGTATTTCCATTTATGTTTTTTTTTATTCCTATTAGCTAAGGTGCTGAATTTTCAGGGAGAATTCTCAGGCATTAATATTTTTTGTTTCAGGAGAGAACTATTGAAAGAAACCCAGAGATATGTTGTCTTGGCACTTGAATAGAAGAAAATATCCTACTAGTTTGGCTTAATTCTCTTAACTTTTTTTTTCCCCTAGAATTGAGTACCAGTTGTAGTGGCATTCTTAAAAAGAAAGAAGGTATTAAAAAATGATGGCTGTGGGATCACACTGTCTGTTTATACTTTTCAGTGAGTCATACACTTATCTGTTAATTTTTTTTCTTCAGTTGCCTGACATCGACCCAATTTTGTCAGAATGAAGTTTTTTTTTAAAATATGTGTCTGGGTGAGAGAGACTTGGTTAGTTTTCAAGTGAGAGAAGGGGTCTGTTTGAGATGTATGTTCTTAGAAAATCCATATAATAATAGAAGCCTCTATAAATTCTTTCATAGCAGGAAAAGCTTCAGTTGAGGGTCAGGAACTGTTACTAAATAGCAGGTTGTAGGCTACTTCAGTGCTTATGCTCATGGCATTATTTTTCTCATTGAGGCACTATTAATTAGGCTGGCTAAACTAAGCAGCATTACAAGTGTTGCCAAGATACTCATAGAGGCGTTCGGTCTGCAATCAAAACCAGCTATTAGAGTGTGCTGGGTGGATATGCTGATCTGGCCAACAACCCCATTGCACTTTGGATCATGTTAGAGCTTATCAAATAGAGGCAGAACTGTGTTAGATACATCAAATTAGGAACATGATTCTTGTTGGCATTTATTTAAATATTGCAGATATTTACACATACACATATATATGTGTGTATATATAATATATTTACATTTGTTGAACTCTACTGAATAAGCTTTTAATTCTCTTTGGTCCCTGTGGCCTTTTTGAAAGGTAAAACATACGGCCAAAAGGAGTTGCTTGCCTCTCCAGCAGTGCTTCAGAGCACTAATGATGTGTCTTAGATAAAGGAACAACACTTACTGAAATGGGAGTAGGATGCAATAAAGAGTGATTGAGTCCTGCAGTTTAAAGGAAAAAAAAGACAAACGACAAGTTCAAAGGAATGCCATTCATGTAGCTGCAGTTTGATTTTATCTAGGAAATGGTGTCATTCATTAAAAATGGTTATGCAGATGGAAAATAAAGCTTCCAGTTAATTTTTGTTTTAAGTAGTAGTCAGCTAAAGAAACAGGAATGTCTGCATATTTAATAAATATGTACTGCATTGACACATGGTACTGTGAGGGCCCTCAAACCTTCCTGGGGATATCCAGCTCTTAATAGGCTTTTGATGACTATTGTTTCTTTTAACCATGTTCCTTCTGTCTTTGCTCACTTGCCATTGAGTATCTGTCAGGGACAACTGTTGCTCAGGATAAGATTTGTAGTAGAACATCAATATTTATAACTGTCATATAGTTTAGCAGCTACACATTGCTTTGAGGAACACATTTTGGCAAGTATTTATTTTAGAGTGTTAGGACAGATTGGTATCTCTTCTGCAGAGCATACTCCTGCTATGTTTTCACAAAAGTGTCTTTAAGTGCTTTTCTAAGCTTCTGATGGATTATTAGTTTAGTCATTAGTAAATATTTAGAGAAAGGAGTACATTTGTTTTAAGGTAAGAATGGCAATGATATGAAAATGCACTTATGGATCTTTTGAGGACAGCAAAGGATTAAAAAGCATTTGTGACTATTTTAATTGGAGTATAAGTTTTTAAGGAGCTAGAAATATGGAATTATAGAGGATTTTACCTTCCTCTTAAAATTTCAACTCTGCTATAAAACAGTTTTAATATGGGGGACGGTGCAAGAGTGCCATTCTGACTCAAAAATACTTTTGAATTTTCACATTCAGATGTGGTGTATCTTTTACTGTCGAGTGTTTATGAACTTTTTAAAGCTGTATCCTTCTTATCCCCTAAAAGGAGCCCATGTTTTTGAGGGAAACCACATTAGTTTCAGTTGTGTTTTATTTTTCTGTGACACAGTGTATATTGAAAGATTGATGCAGAAGTGCAAAACTTTGCACTTAAAAACCTGATTTATGATCTTGACCGCAAGACACTCAAGATTGAAAACCTGTACTGTAAAACAGATCCATGAAACTGCTTTTGTCTTGTGTCCTAAGTAAGATGCCTTACTGCCCCTTTTTATGTCATATCTGAATGACATTTAGAGCACGTCTCTATCACCCAAATAAAATAAAAACTCAAAAAGAGGTGCTAATTTCCTAGAAGAAATTGCAGGAAATTAAATATAAGTGGCTATCCCAAATTTACAAGTATCTGCCAGTTATCCTAAGGGGGCAAAACCATGGGGGTGCAGGCACGCACAGGTGCTGAGAGTGGGTGAGATGCATGCATCTGACTGCTGGGTAAAACCCCCGGTGCACTCTGGGGGCACAAAACTCAGTCAAAATTGGAGCAGTCTGTTCAGTTTTGATCAAGAGGACTTGTATGCAAAGTTATTTCATTCTGCACAAATCCTCACCCCTTGCAGTCACTCTCCTTGAAAGGCGTGCCTGGAAGAAAGTTGCAATAAGAGCTCTACAACTTTCTTAGGAATGCCTACATCTCAAAAGGTTTTAAATGAGCATTTTTCTCTTTCAGTCACCAGCTGCTCCCAGTGCCTAGGGTTGACCTGACTTTCAGCTTGACCTGTTTGATTGTTGTTTTGTCTTGGGGGCTGCCAGACCCCCTGAGCCCATAGCTGGGGTCAGGGAATGTTAGCATCCTGTCTGCATTGTTCTCACTATGGACAGGGCTGAGCTAGGTTTCTCCTCAAGCAAAGAAGACCTGAAATCCTGCCCAACTTTCATTAGTCCTGAAACTGGGCCATAGAAGAGAGGGTGTTTGAGGCTGGAAAGAAAGCCTTCCTGAGGGAGGCTGGTTCCATAACCTAGTTGGTTTTGGTATTCACTGGTGAGGAAGACCTTGTCAGTCCCTCTTCGTCATTTTTCTGGATCTTGTTCTTTAGAAGTGTCCCTCTCTATTAACTTCCTAATGAGCCCTGGTGTGTAATTAGGATGCTTTTAATTACTCTGCTTGGTAGCCTTGCCCCATTAATGACTTGAAGCTGGCACTCTGGATTTTGCTACTATCTGCAATGATCTAAAGATCATAACAGCAAGCTTTACAGATTTTTTTTCATAAATTTTCATTTTAGCTGAAGCAGAGGTTGTATTTTGTTTGCATGTGAAAATTAAAACAAAATGTTCATTCTGATACAGGTGTAAAGGAGATCTGCATAACTAATGTCATGCAATAGCTTTACTTACCTCACATTTTGAAAGTGATTCCAGTTATTCCTCATCATTTATCATACCTATATGTGAGTTATATGAATATTTTCTGAAATGTAATCTTTTCTTTCAGCCTTTCTTCCAGCTTGTGAAGTTACGGAAACTTGGACTTAGTGATAATGAAATCCAGCGGCTCCCTCCAGAAATAGCAAATTTCATGCAGCTGGTGGAACTTGATTTGTCTCGAAATGGTAAGCTCCAAAGTTAATTTGTTTGATTCTATACTGTCCTATGACATGGTCTAGAAAACTGGCTTAGTAGGGTTTTTCTGTCCCGGAAATTGTTATCTATGTCCTACATTGGACACTTTTTTGTCCAGTTCATGGATTTACCTCTAGTTCTAGATGGGAAGGAGGGAAAGAGGAGAGGGGAGCTTGTGGTGGAAATGCAGTAATAAAATAATGCTTGACTGTAGTTCCATGTTTCTGAGAGCCTGTTTTATTTTCCAATTTAAAAAATGCTTTATGTGGTAGTTTTATATGTGTATCTGTCACAATGTAGACTTCTTTTCCCAAACTCTCTGAAATGCCTGACATTTAGAGATGGGAAAAAAACAGAAAAAAATTAAAAAAAAAGTTGAAAAAAATAAAGCTGCTTTCTGTTCTAGAAAAAGGACTGCCTGTGGGTTAGAAGTCCAGTTCTTTATCTCTGCTCTGCTCTTTACCTGGGATTAGCAAGAGGCAGAGTGCTGGTATTTCTAGTTGTACTTTTGGAAGAAGAATCAGTCTGTCAACTGCAGGGTTAAATTCAGAAAAGAATGCTGGGAGAAGCTGTCTTCTAAAATGTGTTGTGGGAAACAACATGGGTTTATTGTTTGCTTGCAATGCTTGCTGTGTATATTGTCCTGCACCGTGATGGAGTGAAAACACTTTTTTTTTCTGTGTGTGGCCTGGTGAATTTACTAGCTCTACAAGAAGTTCAGGGGCTGGTGGGTCACCTTTAAGCAGCCTTATGACCCAGTGATCTAAAAACAGTGAATCTGTATTACCAAATTAGAGCAACTGTCAGCTCTTTTTGCCTCCTTACATGCAGTGGATGTGCACAAAATGCTCTCTCAGCTGTGATGGTAGGGGTGGGAGTGATCAAGATTGTGTAACCTTGTAAATAAATGAGGGTAGTAATTGAATATTCAAGAAAATAAACAGTGTAACAGGGAGCCTTTTTTTCTTTATGGTTTAGCTTCACATCGACTCTTTGTGACTGAAGAATATTGTTGGTACTTCACCTTTCTATAGCATATTTCCTATATTTGTTTGGTGTTTTAAATTCTGTCTTTATCTGATAATATAATTGATGAAGCATGACGAGTCTTCAGGCAATAGCTGAAAAATTTCCGTGAACCATGTAATTTTATGCACATTTAGAAAACCTTTTAAGAGAAGAAAAATGGAAAAAAACCCAGAGACTGAAGAGACAGAATAGTTAAAACATTTTAGAAATACATGAACATTAGTTGATGTGGTATTTGGCTACTGAGTTTGGCTGAGTTGGGTGCTGTCAGTGACAGACTATACAAAAAGAAACCCTCTGTTGGCTTAGTAATTCTCTTTGCAAATGAATAACTAGTTGGAAAAGAGCTGGTGGATCAGAGCCATGTGAACTCTTGTCAGCCTGACTTAGAAGCTGGCTTGAGAACTCAACTGTAACAAGAGCAGATGGTGTGAATGTTTATGGCTGGGTAGATACGTGTGTCATTAGAAGTTACTGCATAGGGAAGTATTTTTTCCAGTGATGTGTTGAACTAATGCAGGTGGCAGGGAGTAGTTGCTTTCCTATATCCAAGGTTCAGTGTTAATTATCCATTTCATTGCATTGCTTTCTTTTCTCTGTGGTTCATTGCAGAAGGTGACTGATACCATTTCCCTCTGCTTAATTATGTCACGATTGTGTCACTGCGTGACTCAACTATTCAAATTAAAAATGCACCATGCAATGTTGTGCAGGTGGGGTGTGGTGGAAGATAACTAGTCTTACTTTCCAGTTTTTGGCCATTTTATGATTTTCTCATGGTTCTCCAAATCAAAAGGCAAAACACACACCATCTGGGATGCTGCAGGAAGAATTCTTGCAAAAGGTTTTTTGAGATTTTCAGTATTTTAATTTATTAGCTTTGTATTTTGAACCCACCTTCCAGTATGTCTTATTCTAAACCTGCCACAGGTTTGTCCTGTTCAGTGGTTTGCACTTCAAAAGGTTTTGTTTTTCTGACTGCCCAAAACTACACAGGGTAAAAAAAAAAGGAACTTTTCGTATTCCTTTCAGGCAGAGAAAAACAGCCCTGCTTTTCAAAATGCTGTATGCTGCATGAATAGGAAAGTATGATGGTGACATCTGAGCTTGGGAAATAAGAGATCATTGTTCTGTGTTTTTTGTTTTTCTAGTTGTTCGGTTTGGTGCACTAATTGCCTTCAGTTCGGGCCATTCTGTTACCTCAAGAGCTTAAAAATGCAGATCTAAATTTATTTAACGTTCTCTGTACAGGAGTGCAAGAATTTCTCATCACAGAAGGAGGAAAGGGTTTTGAATAAACAGAGTACTTTCATTTCTGTCATAACAAAATGGTAACATGTATTCTGTTCTCCTTTATAACCCTTTGGCCAGCATTTGATCTTTGAAGCCATGTGAGGTGGTGGGTGTATCCTACGGGTGGACTTGGGTGCTCTTCCAAGCTGCAGTGGCCAGCTTGAAGCAGCCATGAGGTGTTGAATCTAGAGGAGGGATCAGTCTTTCCTGACCTTTGGAGGCAGCTGTCTGTGCCTGTGCCATGCAGTGTTATGCACCATGTAAGTAGCCCTGATGCTTGGGAAGGGTCCATAGGGAAACTCTGAAATGTGTCTCTCTTAAATTCTAAGGTGTTTTAAAATGCCCCAAGACATGCTGGTATATATGTTAAAAATGTGCTACAGTAATTAATTCTTTAAGCAGTTTCTTGGTTAATGAAGGAATCTAGAACTACAAAAAACCTTCAAAGAAATAAACTAAAAAATCTTGAGCAGATGTAAATTTCATGGTCCCTGTGTATGTGAGAGAAGTCTGGGGAGGGTAAGGATAGCCTCAATGGTGCAGAAGGAAAAGGATTTGGAAAGGCTAGTAGCCATACATTCTTAAACTTTTCCTGGAGGATTTGCATGTTGATGCTATTTCTCACTCCCTGGAAGTCCCATGTGTTCATGCAGATTTTCCTAGGAAGCACCCCTACTGTGCTTTTCTAGTCTGGCTGAGGCTGTTATTTGCACTAAGGTTGAAAGGATGAATGAAGGACTGGAATATCAGGGGGCAGAGAAGTTGTGCTAAGAAAACAGCATAGTGATGGTGAACACTTTGAAGGTTTTTTGGTTATAATCCAGTTTATCTCTGCCCCTTGGTATCAAGTTGTTCAAAAAGCTCATTTACTCATTCTAAGGCTAAAGGGAACAGACTTGTAGGATTTCAATAGTGGATGCCTGAGCTTTTGACTTGATGGCAAAGCATGTCTGAAACTCAAGAGTGTTCCCTGAGGAATCTTCTGGGACAGATACTCACCTGCTGTGTGTCTGAAGCTACTGCTGGTTCCCTCAGGCTCCCCAAGGTTGATTAAATCTTTTCCTGGATTCTCATATCATGGGTGAATTCTGTGAAGATATTGGGTCACTGAAGCATTCTTGCTTGATGACCCTAAAGTTTGGGCAGGGCTCAGGTGCTTTGCATTGAGCTCCAGTGCAAGTCTTTGCATGACAGAAGGGGATATTCTGCTCTAAGCACAGTCAGAAGTGCCTGTGTGCTACTTTTTTTCCCACAGCACTTGGACATTCTCTCAGGTAAGTCCTGAAAGACCCATAAGTGATTCATAAAGTGCAGTCTCCAGTGATAGAAAGATGTGCTTGAATTTCTGCAGTTCTTTCCTGGTGTCTTGACTGGCATTTAATTAAGTTTCCTGTTCTTCCAAAGGCATGCCCTGTGTTTCAGATCCCTGTGAGTTGTAGCAGGTTGCTACCCGTGCTGCTCATCCCCCTGAGATTTCCTTCAGCAATTCCACCCCCCCTTTTCTTCTTGCACAGCCCCCGGAGGCCAAATTCTTAAAGCTTAGGGCCCTGCCATCCCGGGTTCATAAAAATGTTAATGGTTTTCTTGTTCTGTAGCTTCTTCTAGACAGGAGGGGCAATGCATAAAGTTTCTGTAGTTAATTTAATGCATGCTGATATTCAGGATTATTTATACTATGTACGTATGCTGTGTTCTTTTAGAGGTAGTGCAATCCTTTTTAGTATCCCTCTTCTCCAAGAAGAGGGGTTTTGTTTGCTTTTGACAAATATTAAATGCTCTAAACTTCAGTGATGTGTTTTTGTCATGCTATTGCACGTTCCTTAAAGTGCCCTGAAGGTGTTAATTTAACTGTTGTATTCTTATTTGAAAGAAATTTCTATCCTGCACACACTTTCTCTTAAGAGGCGTGCTGTGGAAGCTGGGTTTATTATTCCGAACATCATACACCTTTCACAGCCATTGACAAATTGTCAGCAGCTTGTTTCATTCAGCTCTTTTAGCATAAAAGGAAAATCATTGTGAGCTGGGATACGAGGCATTAGGCACTGGACTGGCTTTCCTATCCTTCCCAGCTTCAGGAGTACTATTTGAACTGTCCTGCTGTCCCCTCCTTTCTCTGATGCTGGCTGACCCTGTTGCTTTTGTAGGAGAGGACCTACTTGCACTGCTGTATCTACCTGCTGTCTATTTGTTATCAAAGCCTGGCAGGATTTTCTGCTGCTCCTCTTGCTTCCATTGAATGTGTGTACCAAAGACTTGGTCATGCAAGCCCATAGCATTGGTAGTTGCTCTGTGCTGGCAGTTTTGCACTGACTGTCTGTAGTGACTTTCCAGCTGGCAGCAGGTAAGGGGACTCAGATGTTGTGGAAGACTCAGATGTTCTGTTGGAAGTGGTGTGACACCTTGCAGTTTGGTATTATGTCCAAGTGCCGAGACTCAAAACTCTGGAAAAGATGCAAGTGTGACTGCAATGGGAGAATTAAATGTTTTTTTTTATATTATTGGTAGATAGATTATTCCAGTTCTGTTTGCTGATTCAGCTCTCAGTGGAGCTGAGATCCATTACTTTGTGAACTGAGGAGTGATGGATTCTGCTGTGGCATCTGTTGAGGAAATCTGTGTGTGGGCACATCTTGTTAAGCTATATTTGGCTCTGCATGATGCTTGATACTAAAATCTCAACATGGTTCTTTACTATGGTATCCAGTAAGAATAATACTGTTTGTTTAATGTGTATAATTCATATTTCATACCCACCATAGAGATGAATTCATGCTACATGATGTGTTAGTTGCTACCCATTTTTGTAGTTTCTGGTTAAACTGACCTTATGACTGTATTGATAATGTGGTTGTTCTGGACACAGGTCTTGTAACATGAGGATATTCTTGTTTCAAAATCCTCTCTTCACACAGGTGCCATATCTGTCATTTATAGGAAAATAATTACAAATTTAAACAAAGATAAATATGCTGCTTTAGGATTACTGCAGCGGTAAAGATGGTTCCTCACAAGCATGTCAATAGTCACTACACTGTATAAGGAAAGACTACACTGCTGCTATGCAAGGTCTGAGCAAGGTCCAAGACTTTGGAAGTCAATCTCTAGAAGGTTGGTATCCCAAGTGCTCCATGAGCCTTATTCTTAAGTTTTCCTTGCCTCCAAAATGGATCACAGTTGCAAATTTAGAAACTTACATTTTCTTTTGTCTTCAGCTCTCAGGGTACTTGAAGAACTCTACAATAATGGTATTTAACTGTTCTACTTTCAACTGCAGGTGATTTGATATTTCTGCTTTTTATTTGAAGTGTTCATTCTTTTTAGCCACTTTACAACCTAATTGAAAGTCTCCTTATAGATCTTGGTCATCCTCAGGACACCACATGCATCATGTGATAGGTAGCTTTTATTCAACAAGTTATTAGAGGGCCAGGTGAATAGGCAGAAGCTTTCCTGTAGAGTGTCCATCAGTCCATTCTGCTGAAGAGCAGTGTAGAATCTCTGCTTTGCTCTCTGAGAGTCAGCTCACTTGTTCATATCAGTGCTTTCCCTTTTTGATTTAGCCATCTGCTCTCCAAGGTGTACCTGTCATCTGTACTGTAGGATTGCTTCCCTTCTGCCCACAAAGTGAGTGTTCCCCTCTTCCCCTCCCCCACTTGAAAGCAGGATAACCAGTATTTTTTCAAATGAGAAATTCTGATGGAGAAAAGGCTTCAACACTTGTTTCAGTCCAGCCTGGGCTGGTGGTCCAGCTATTTTACAGTAAGAGAGAAGCTAAGCAGGGAGAAGCCTACTCAGTTTGAGTCTTTTGATCTCATCCCACAGTCTCCCATGGACTCTGCTGTCTTGTCTGGCAGGTGCTGCTGTTGCTTTGTGCTCTTGCCTATCTGGCTGTCCACCTCTCTCTCTGCTGTACTTCCACAGCATCTGAACAGAGACTTCCTCCATGAAATCCTCTTCTTCTCTGCCAGCCACCAACTGCCTTGATATGAATGTGCTGATACAGGTCTGGTGCCAAGTAGCAAAACCTAGAATGCTGAGAAATAGATGGGAATTGATGCTTTCTTGCTCAGTGGACAAGGAAAAAACCCAAGCCAGCAACCTGTGCTGGAAGGCAGTATGGTTGACAAGTGGATCTATCTTGTTAACATATGCAACTGCTGGATCTTGCTTGTTTGCTTTCTGAACTGATTTGTGTCCAAGTGAGGGCTTACAGACAAACAAGAATTGTTCTCTTACTCCTGCCTAGACATGTCTTATCTGATATGAGAAAGCACCCTCTGAATGCAGTTGTTGCAACCCTGGTGTGTACACCTGAAAGTGATGGAACATCCCAGCAGTGACTTGTGTTTTGCATGGTGGTAGAGTAACTTAAGCTTCAGTCTGCATCTGAACAGTGACTGGTTTTTGGTTTTGTGGGAATTTTGGGGATTTTTTTGGTATGAATGAAAGAAAGCAGACTTGGAGATAAGAGAATTTTTTTGCTCTTTTGGATGGTTGCTTGCTAACAGTTGTGTTGCGTGTTTGAGTTTTGATGTTTGGATTGGGGTTTTTTTGATACATCTAATTTCTTGTGACATACCTTTTCTTTGCATTATCTCCCATTTCTTCATTAGCTTAAAATTTGTACTTAAAAGCATCATCACTTGAATGTCCTACATGTGAAGTTTAGGGATTGATGTACAAATGGGCATATTAAGGAAAAAAGAAACACCTACTGCAAATTACTTTTGGACTCTGGAGCTCTGCAGTGTGCCTCAGATGTGTAGAAATTCTTACTTTTTTTGAAGAAGTGATGTAAAAGTGAATCTGATTTGTGAATCTGTGTCACTAAAATTAATTTGATGTCAGTATGTTGGAGGAAGAGGAGAGCTTTATATGCAGCAGGAGAAGTAAGGAGAAATTACTGGACCATGTCATTGCACAGGGCTTCTCATCAAGGAAAAGGAAGAAGCAGCAAGTGCTGACTGTGATTGAGAAAAGGAAGATAAATGAAATCTCATGATAGAATAATTTAATTCAAGAAGTCTAGAAGATGTTATTTTTAAATGGATTACAGAAAAGTGGATTTTCCCATCATGGCATGTTCTGCCAGATTTAACTGTTCTTTCTGATGAGACTTTGCTAATGTACTTATGTGTGCATCTAGCAATAGTGTCTTCATGTAAATTCAAGGGAAAGCTATGGAGAGGAGCAGGCCAAGTTGGAGGCAGAAACCTTAGGCCTGCCTCAAGTCAGCTAGAGTGTTCAACATCAGACAGTACATATAGGAGTGGCATAAAATAAAAACTTAATTTTCTAGGTAATTTAGATTAGCGATCATAAAATGGTAATCTGCTGACAGACATTATTAGTTCTTATATTCACAGATTTGCTTCTGTTTTGGTTTCTATTTTATTGAGAATGTAAGATGACATGACAATGAAGTTCCTGAAGAATTGATCTGGAATAAATCTGGAACTTTGCTGTTAAAACACTTTCTCTCATCCACAGCTTCGTAGGTAGAATACTAATTTTCACATTATTTACCTTCTTACTTCTCAGACTAAAATTTAATTCTGTTGTCCTTGAGGTCCAAGGTGGAAATTATTATAAAATATCTCCATAAACTCTTCTGTTTAACTCTTGACTGGCATGTATAAGTAAAAGGGAATACAGAAATTTGTAGTCAAACTTTGAGTCTTCCACTTAATTCACCTGGAACTATTGTTTCCTTCTGATCTGGTCTTCCAGCTCTCCCCTCTCTCTTCCCCCCCCCTTCTTTTTTCCTCCTGTTTCAAATTTACAGCTCCTGATCTCTGTTCCTGCTGCTTGCTGCAGCTGAGAAGGATAGTCTGTTGAATTACCTCATGCTATCTGTTCAAAACCCCAGCTTGTTCTTAGTCCCTGCACAGTTTTCTTTCAAGTAACATGTCTAATATATATGTAGGCATGAAATACTGTTTTGAGAGGACTTTTTTCCCTGCTGCTCTTGTCGTTTGGAAAGAGATGTTTCCAGAAGCAGTGAGGAGGAGAAATGAGACATGTCTCTTCAGTTTCTTGTTAATTATTCAGTAAGGGATTTACTTGAGAAAATGCAACCTGAACCTGTTGGTGAATTTTCCTTAAAGCTTTAAAGACAGGTCTTAAAAGAGCTTTATCTATTCTTGTGTGTTGTATATCCTCAGCCTCAGAGCCTCAAGAGGAAAATGTGTCTTAGGGTGACTGTATGATGCCTGTATCCCCAAATCGTCTGTTCTGTTGGTGTTGAATATTAAATTCTGCAACTTTAAGACTGGTTCCAGGAGTGAAGCAGGGGAAAAGAAGAAGTGCAGGGTTTGTTATCAGAGACTGCACCAGCTCCCCCGCATTCCTGCTGACACTGTGTTGCGGTGGACAGCCAGGGAGAGCTCTCTTTTGCTCTGGGTTGGTTCTTCTGGCTAGCTGAGGCAGAGAAACTCCCTGGATTGCTTTTTTTNTACAACCTGTTCAAGAGCCACTTAATAGACTCAGCAAAAACGTGTGACTCCTGTCATACTGTGCCCCAAAAATTGTCTCACTTAATTGAAAGAGGTTGATGACTTCTGACTTCAGGGCTAGTGGCAAAGCCTCCTGCTTTTAAAGAAAGGGAAGCCGTTCTGATCATTGTGAATGTCATGATCTCAGTATAGAAATGGAGGGAGAGGATGAGTAACCTTCTTCTATCCCTTCCCCCTGCAGGATCAGACCCTTGGGAGCCGCATTTGGCTGCTTTTGGGAGGGTAGAGAGATGTAGTGGGGACATCTGTGACACAGCAGCATGCTCAGCTGGGCTTTCCATCTGGAGAGTCTGTCAAAAAGACAAACAAATGCTTACAGCACAAATTCCTGCTTAAAAGGTATTTGACAAAGTGGGCAGTTTCCTTCCATGTTTAGCAGGGGGAGAAGAGTTGGAGAGCAGGGCTAGAAAACTGAGCTTTTCCAAAGGCAGGCTTCTCAGACATCCCTCATGTGACACAGACCAACTTCCCTGGAAGTGATAATAGAACCTTTAGGCTCCTAAATCACTTGAGTGTTGCAGTGCTTAATGCTTCAATGGACCTTTTGTGTGTGTGGGTGTATGTGTAAATACCGTAGTTGATAATGTATATTTTATATGTGAAAAGAGGAGGATGAAATATAATCTGTGTATTGAATTGGATGGATGAGACCCGATTTGCTGCTGCTTATCTCTCCTGAGGTAGAATGCTGCATGGATTCACAGTCTTTGAGTCTAAAATGGGCTTCCTTGCTATAAATTCTGTGTAAACTAATCAACTGCTGAATTACACCAATTAATTACTACTAGTCACTAAGCAGTTAAAGGTGTTCTGTCTTATGTAAAAGTGCTGTGTATACCTCTTGGTGGACTTTACACTTCTTTGTAGGTAAATCAGGTCTGTTCAGCTGACTTTGGCTGAGGTGTATGCAGTGTGCCAGCTCCAGTGCTCCTAATGCACGGTGCTCTGTGCTGCCTTCATAGTTGGAAAATATGACTGCATCCAGTAGTTGCTCCCTGAAAGACTCTTGAGCATGGTGAACTCTCCCTTAGGAATGTGGTGCATCTCTCATATCTGAGACTTCAGCAAAGTTCTTGCAAAAATACTTTTTACTTTTATCTTTTACTTGAGAGTCGCTGTTTGAGTAGTTCTGGTCTGGCAGCCCTGTCACAGCCTAGTACTTTCCTGGCCATTGCTGTTGTGATATTGATTAGGTGTTGGAAATTATGTTCAATATTGCAGGATGTATAAAGGATGCTGGCTGTGCTGTAGCCTTTGTGTAGATGGAATATTATTAGTTCTTGAAATTTAATATAGAATGCTGGAAAAATGTGTGATACAAAAATTATATCAGTTGAAAAATCACCCTCCCAGTCATTAGAGGAGAGAAAGTGGGGGAATGTGGTTTGACTGATGTGGCTGTTGTAAGAATCTTCTCCCCCAAGAAAACTGGGTGGGGGGGAAAAGAAAGTTACTTGTACAGGGCTTGCTAAATTGTTAGCAAATTCTTGTGCAAACTGTAACAATAAATATCTGAAGAGGTGATTTGAATGGAGAAGGCGACACATGCCATCTTGTATACATGATGGCTGAGCTTGATTTTGATCCAGTGCTGCTGCCACAACTTCTATTCTGCTGTCAGTGTATCTGTACTGTCAGACGTCACAAGGCTTATGTTTGGTTTATGGCTTTATTATTAGCAGTGCTGCACAATCTGCATGCCAGAACATCTGGGGCATCGTGTAAGTGCAAAGCATTCATCAGAGTGTAGCATTAGAAGAATCCTACATATTTAAGTAGGATTTGAGCTGGTTATCCAGCAGTGGCAAGAAAAGTATTCAACCTTACTGTTGCTGGTATTGGCAGGTATGTATGTGCTAATGTCTGTAACAAAACTGAGTAGTCAACACTAATGGTGAAAGGCTCTTAATCCATCAAGAGACATAAGGACTTCTTTATATATTTTAATATTCTCTGCTGCATTCTAATTGGTTATGTCAGTGGTTTTATTATGTACCATTATCTTCTCTGCTACAATTATCACTCCATTTTTTTGTCATCTAGTAAAATGCGCCTCTTCTTTTCTCTTGTGAATTCATTTATTCTATGCAGTGTTATACTAGTCTTCACATGTAGTGATAAAGTATCTTCTCATAACTTGTGTTTTGCTTGAGAAATCTTTGTAAGATGCTTGGTAATGATTTACATTTTCAACCTTTTTGAATTCAGTAAATGTATAATGATCCTCAGTTCAGAGAGCTGCACTGAATTTTTGTCCTTCCTTTGTCCAGATAGGCAGAGGAGAGAAATGAATAGAGAAAAAGTATCAAGTGAGGGGGAGGAAAATGGACTTAACAGAATCAGAGAATGGGTGATATTGGAAAGGATCACAGTGGGTCATTGATCCAACCTCCCTACTCAAGCAGGATTATCCTAGACCGCATTGCACAGGATTGTGTCCAGCTGATTCTTGAATATCTCCAAGGAGAAGACTCTACAACCTCTCTGGACAATCTGTTTCAGTGCTTGGTCACCTGCACAGTAAAGATGTTTTTCCTTATAGTCAGGTGGAACTTCCTGTGCATCAGTTTTCCATCTGTTGCCTTTTGTCCTATTGCTTGGCACCACCAAGAAGAGCCTGGAAACATCCTCTTGACACCCTCCCTTCAGATACTGATAAACATTGATGAGTTCCCATCTCAATTGTGTCTTCTTGAGGTGAGCAGGCCCAGCTCCCTCAGCCTTTCTTGGTAAGAGAGGTGCTTCTATTCCTTAATTATCTTTGTTGCCCTCAGTTGGATCTGTTTCAGGAGCTCCCTGTCTCATACTGGGGAGCCCAGAATGTGACACAACTCTCCAAGTGTGGACTCACAGCTCAGCGAGTTCTCTGTCTACCTCACTGGCCATTCATAATCAGTCTGCATCTCCTGAGTTTTCCTACAAGTTTATTGTGGAAGACAGTGTCAAAAACCTTGCTAAAGTCCAAAGAGACAATATCTATTGCTCTTCCCTCATCCATCCAGATCGTTGTTTCATCACAGAAGGCGGTAAATTTGATCAGATGTGAATCCATGCTGACTATTCCTGATCACCTTCATGTCATCCATTTGGAGGGGTTGAGGTGAAGCTAGCAGGCCAGCAGTTCCTTGGGTCCCCCTTCTTGCCTTTTTTGTAGACTGGGCTGGCATTTGCTTTTGTCCAGTCCTCAGACACTTCTCTTCATCCCCGTGACCTTTTAGAGATGATGTTGAGTGGCCTGGCTGTGGTGTCCACCAGCTCCTTCAGCACATGTGGACAAGTACCAACAGGGCCCACGGACTTGTGGAAGTCAAGTCTGCCTAGGTGTTCTCTAACCCAATCCTTCAACCACAGAAAAGTCTTCCTTCTGTCATTGCTTTACCCCCATCTCCTGGGTCAGAGATTTTGTGAAAAAACCCCACAAAAATGGAATTTCTCTTTTTTTCCCTGTGTCTGTTTGCATTTCTTATTGAAGTGTTTTGCTCATGTAGGGACTTCATAGTCTGGGAAAGCACATTTTATTTCCAGAACAGATCCAATAATTTGCAAATGCATCCAAACTAAGCAGTGCCTATACTATGTTTTTGCAAATGGTATCTTATACTGGAGTAATTGTTTTCTTGACTTGGATACTTGTTGGCTTTTACAGATAGTATCCAAGACTGTTACTACAGAAAGAGCATGTCAAAATAGTTTTGCTGAGAACTCATATTTTCTGGGTTTTGTAGTACATCATACAGACATACAAGAGAAACTGTTTTTCAGTATGGCAGTGAAAATATGTTTTGGTTGAGGAAATCAGTAGCATGATTAGTTTTAGAAACTTCTGCATGAGGATTTCTCTTCTACTTTATATGTTGCATTTTTATATATTTTTCCCCAAACAAATTAGGATAGTTATTTTTACTTCAGCTTTACTTTTTGTTGTTTGCTTGTTGGTTTGTTTTTAATCAGTGAGGATGATTGTCATGCTGAAGCATGTATTTCTGTGTGTAAGGGTTGTGTGTGTACATAAGTGCATTTTAAAATTTGTGGATGCTGGCTTCGTTGCAAAGAAATAAGTAATTCTCAGTCCTCAGAAGCTTTGAAATAGAGATGTGTTGTGGCTGGGGTTCTTGTTGAGGTGAAACAGGTGAAGAAACAGGAATGGCCTTTGCGAGGGTTTCACAGAGATGTTTATTTCAGCCACACGTGTGCACAGTCCCACAGTTCAGAGGCAAGGGCAATGGTCTGGGGCTTTAGGTTAAGTACACGGGGGTTTTACAAGGGTGGGGTTAGGGCGTGGGGGCCAACAGGGAACCAGGGTGGGAGTGACTGAAAGGCTGACAGACAGAGAGAGGGCAGGGGGCTGTCCTAAGGAACAGAACAAGGCTTGTCTTGATCTGATACAACAGGATTAATTATCAAAAGGAGATAACTGAGAGGCTTCTCCTATTTTTCTAACTGGGAGTGCCTTTTAAAGTCTTCACAGAAATGTCCCTTTCAGAACGTTTCCAGCTAGTTTCCAGGGAAGAATAGCAAGAATAGATAGTGGATGACACAATCTTTACTTGCTGTTGGTTAGCCAAGTTCAGTGTCAGTATTAGTTGTTGCTGTAATGCAAGATAAAAGTTTTGGTGTTTATTTGACTAGATTTAGATGAGATTTTAGGGAGAAATTAGCTGTTGTGAGGGTGATGAGTGAGGCACTGGAACAGCTTGCCCAGAGAAGCTGTGGATGCCCTCCATTCCTGGAAGTCTTCAAGGCTGGGTTTGATGGGGCTTTGAGCAACCTGGTCTAGTGGAAGGTGTCCCTGACATGGCAGGGGGGTGCAACTTGGTGATACTTTCCAACTCAAACCATTCTGTGATTTTTGTTGTGAGTTGGGAAGCATTCAAAATAGATGCTTTCAGTGAGATTAACTGGCAAGAGATGAACCTGGTGAGTACTTTCCTCTTTTCTACCCTTGTTTCTCCATCACACCTCTTTAGGGGAGAAAATCTGAACAAAATACATAGGTAGTCAATTCTGAGTTACTCAGCTATGTATTTCCATATTTTTTCAATATATTTAGATCGTACATTGCTGCTGAGGTCAGTGGAAATAGCTGAGAACTTTGAAATAGAAGTCTGACCTTTCCTTAAAAATTTGCCTTTTTTTTTAAAATTACTTTCAAAATCAATCATAAAGATTAATTTTGACATGCAAGGAAACCAAAATATTTGTTTAATTTTTGCTGGATCTCAGTGACAGAAAACAGGTACTTAATCAGAAAACTCACAGCCTATTTGTGGATATTCCGTTTGCTGTAAGTGCCAGAAGACAATTTTATTTCTAAGACGTACTTGACTTGAGTAGATAAATGTGCTGTATTGAAGTTCCTTGATAAAAGCCCACCAGTTTTCATGAATAAATATCTCCATTTTCTTCTGGGCAGTCTGAATTGGTGTAGTAGCACTTATTTGCAACCTGTCAGAGTGAATATAATTTCAGAATTGGCTATGGTGTAAGGGAGGATGTTTCTGCTCAATGGGTATATGAAACAGGTGGAGAGACTTGCACATTCTCTTCTTCCTTCCACTGTTTTCCTTTCCCATGTACTTTATTCCACTACAGAATGTGGGCATGTATTGATAATTCACCAGAAGTTCAGATTATAATTGACTCTTTAGGATAGCCCTAGCACATTGGTTGTCTGATTCTTTTTATGGGCAGAGTCTGATAAAGATCAGTCCAAGGACAGGTGAGTAGTAGGAAGATGAACATGGAGCAGGAGGGGAAAATGGGGTGTGGAAAAGCACAAAATGGGTCTGCTTCTAAGTTCTGTACTTGGACAGGGAACCATCTTGCATGTTGAAATGCCATCAGAGATACCAAGATAACTCCTTGCAGTAGCTAGTTACTTACTGTCATTATGCAATAATTTCAGTGCAGATGCAGTACAGTTGCTGACAATGTTTTCCTTTTTTTTTCTTCTGCAGATATTCCTGAAATACCAGAAAGCATCTCATTCTGCAGAGCACTACAGGTAGCAGATTTCAGTGGCAATCCACTGACTAGGTAACTTCATCTTCTTCTTCTTCTTAGTACTATATACCAGAATTGCAATCTTGCTGTAACAATTACAATTTTAAATAAGCCCTTGAAAATTGTGACCTAGACTCTGTGTAATATTGCCAACTGTGTTTGTCTCTGACAGAGACTGCAGCAAACGTTCAGATTTAAAAAGTGATGTGAATCTTTCTTTGGGTGGGGATGAAAACCCCAGATGAAACCAGAAAAAACTGATTTGGTAAATCTGAATGTCTATAAAATTATTTTAATTCCTTTTCTTAAATGCTTGGGAAAACCATGTTCATACTTGGGAAAGATACAGCAGTGGGTAGAGCGAATGAATTGGCACAAACCCAGGTGCCTGATGATTTGGAATAGACCTTAGATCAGCTGCTGCAGATAATGGCTTTTACTAATGATTAAAGCTTGGACTAGCATTTCATCACCCTCCTGTCAATTGGGACACAGTGACATGCAGTAACATGTGGCAGAAATGCACTGTGCTTGTCGGTGGCTGCTGTGTCTGCTGCCAGCCTGTGTGCTGATGAGCTGAGATTTGGAGGTTATGCACACTTTTAGTATGGAAGACGAGTTTTACTTCACATTTCTCTGTTCAATTTGCTGAAGAATTTGGAATTTATCTAGTAAAGTGAGGGTGGAGATGGTAAGGAAGAGGTGATTTGCTAGTTAAAGCCTTTGCATAATATTTGGAGAACTATTTCTTGAACCAGACATTGCCACAGAGCCCCTTTGTGATGCTGAGCAAATCACACAAGCCAGAGTGTTCACAGTGGGTGCTCACTGACCTGCTTTGCTTTGTACTGAGATGGCCAGATACTTGCAGGGTTAGCTGGCTGGCTGGGCTGCTGCAGTGTAACAAACAGGAGTCTGTAAGAGCTTAAGGCACTCCAGTGGTTTTGCAAGACTGCTTCTCCCACGTGTGCAGCTCAGATTCTTCAGAAGTGTGCTTTGAATATTGCCCATAGTGCCTCCTAAGTTCTCTGAAAGTCACGTCGCTGAGCATTAAAGGGACACTTGTGATCTTAATCCCTGTGGCTCTGTAGCCTATTTATATAGTGAGGATAATAATACCACAAAAATCCGACAAAGCATACTGAGGCTGAACTGATGTTTAGATACACAAGTGGTGAGGGTCACTGAGCAGCTTTTTTCCAGGCATCAGTTGCAGTGTCTAAAGCTCAGATCTGTGTGTTTCCTTAAACAATACCTGTAATGCACAACCACAGCTTTGTGGAATTCACAGGAGAATTTTTAAGTGCTGTTGAAGTAGATCTCATAACTGTTTGTTGATAATTTAAGGAAGTTCTAAAAATTCTTGACAAAGTGTCTCCAAAGCATATGCATGTCCTGGAAAACATCACTCAAAGCAGTTTAATAAGTTAGAAAGCACAGATTCCAGGAACTGTTTACTATGGTTGCCAGCTATTTCTGTGATGAGATCCAGAATTTCAGTTTTACCTGCATGTAAGTTTTTGCACAGATTTGCCCAGGCAAAGTGGGAAAGTCAAATAATTATTTTTGTGTAATAGTCTAGAACTGTTTTTTAGCCATTGATTCTTGTCCTTATTTCCTCTAAGCTTAAAAGCCAGTTGGAGATCTTTGCAATCAATGTCCTACCACCAATACAGTATGTTGCCTCATTGTATGTTGCCTCAAACTTAAATCACTGATGAAACTGAGCATTAAAGGTGGCTGGCAGACCATTTTTCCAGCTGTTTTCAGATTATTTCAAGTTTATATGTTACTTATATCAGTAAAAAGCAGATGCATTTATTTATAAATCTTTATACACGTGTATAGATTTATTACAGATATGAAAGTCCTGCTGCCTGCTGTAGAGAGAATAGAATAGCTCTAGTTGGAAGGGACCTACAATGATCGAGTCCAACTACCTGTTAACATCAGGGCTGAGCAAAAGACAATCAAACCATTTAACACCACTCTTAAACCTGTTAGAGTCTAAATGATAATGAGTGGTTCCAGTGGAGCTCACATTTTGAAGATATTGAGCATCTTCTGTTAATAAGGTCCAGAGTATGAAGCAGTGCAGTACAGAATTGATCACATGAAAAATCCCTCTTGCCCCACACTGTAATTTGCCTTTTTCCTTCTCCCCATCCCCCTGTGCAGAGTTGTATTTGCCTGTTGGTGTGTCTCCATTTGGCAAGTTGCCTGCAAGTCATACTGTGTGCCTTGAGCTGGGTGATGGGGAGAGCAGGAACCAAACGAAATGCTACAGCTTGATCTTAGGTTGCAGGCTCTGGGGGTCAAGCAGAAGTTGGGTGACTGGGCCAGGAGCTTCTGCTTCTTTACCTAATTGGCCACTTTACCTCATCCTGTCTCTTGTGCAACTGCAAACTGAGCTTCTTGGTATTGCCAGTGAGCAGCAAGTGGCACAGGAGCCCCTCAGTGTGAGGGAATGAGGAGCCACGTCTTGCAGAAAAACAGCTAGGTGATGGACCTAAGGGCTTTGGGAACTTGGAAGTGTTCTGCATGTGACTGCATTTTATAGTGTAAGAAGGGGGGATTAGCAGGCTGTTGTGTTGTGAACCAGTAAATGTGAAATGCTGTGACAGTGGAACATTGTCTTCATAGTGAGCAGCATGTTTCTTCAAAAAAGCAGCAGTTGAAGAGCAGACTGGCAGCTAATACAAAATGGCCTTGCTATAAGTGTGTATGTAACTGGAGCCTGAATAAAAATAAAATTTAATCATTTTACCATTCGGTTATATGGAAAAATAATAATAAAAAGTTTGTGTTGTTTTTTTTAAATGTGATTGATTTTATTTTTTCAGTTTTGTGAAAATGCTTAAAATGTTTTCAAGCCCTGTAGTGTTTTGAAGTTGCAAATTGGGTGCAGGGAAGAGAGTGGTATATCGCCTGTTCTTTGACACAGAATAAACTTTAAAGACTCTAAATCATGGGTGTTTATTTAATGATCCTTAGAATTTTCTGAGTCATGCTGGAATCTGGGCATTCCTTCCTCTGTGTGTATTTGCTAAATAAAGACTTGCTCACATGAATGAGTATACTTCTGAAAGTCCTTGATTTGAATTAATATCTTCACAGGTTGCCTGAAAGCTTTCCTGAATTGCAGAATCTAACGTGTCTTTCAGTAAATGATATCTCTCTGCAAGCACTACCTGAAAACATTGGGAAGTAAGTTCTTTGCACTTTATTACTTTTAATTTTTTTTCTTTATTGTTGCACTTATTGTATGAATGACTTGCATAATTGTATTTAATACACCTATAAAATTATTTACAAGTCTACCCTTATTTTTTTCTATTCTTTCAAGTTGGAGGTATCTATTTTAAAACACCCTGAAACGTGGCATTTTCACTTGACATGAGCAGGTTAATGCAAAATCTAAAGTGTGTATGTGTATAGTTCAATTCTGTTCTTTAGGACTTAACTTTGAATTAATTGTGCACCTAAAATTCCGTGTTTTGTCATGCTGATCTGACCTTTTGCTTTCCTAAGTAGACCATTGATCCATTATTGTGAACATGTCAGATGGCTTGCAGCTTAGCTCAAAACCAGGCAATTGCTGGCGCAAGAACAGATGGGTAAAAGCTGGCTGTGATCAGGATGGAAATTTAGAAGCTTCCTAACTAGCTAGGGGAGCAGCCTGGTTTTGAAGAAAACTTCAGTGGGAGCTGTGGAGATGAAAAGTCATGGAAGAGCTCTTAAGATGACATTTTATAAGTTTTTAAGATGTTTGTTCACTCTGGAAGGTAGATCAGTGTTGCAAGGACAGATTTCCAAAGTGGAAATATGGAAAGTGAAGTGGACATGGTTTATGTGTCTCCTTTTGATTGAAATAAACATCCACACTTGCAGATGGGAAATCTCTTTCCCCTTAGTGGAGAGATGGGTGTCTCTTCCAATTTGAAGAAGTAGTAGTTCCACGTCTCCTAACTTAAATATATGAGAGTCACCATGCTGATTCAGCTCAAAGGCTCGTCTAGCCCAGCTTTCTTTTCCCGTTGCCATAGGTAGATGCCTAGTAAGGGTTTAGAAGAGCAATGTGTGCGTGTGTTATGACTCTTTTCCATCCCCTGACTGTTTCTGGTTCAGAGGATTTCCTGAGCTTTGGATTTTGGTTTGTCTAATTGATAACCTATAATGAATCTCTGTTTTGTGTACTTGTCCAGTTTCTCCTTGAGCATATGTAAGCATCTTTGGTATTCTGCCCTGGCAAGCAGCTGCACACAACTATTACTCTTTTTACTGGTTTGTTGTTAGTTCAGTAAAATCCAGGTGTTTCTAAACGGAGAAGTCCTGCAGAAAGGATCTTAATCATAAGAGCTCCTGCAATGTAGTCAAGTTCAGACTGGCATTACTTTAGCCACTTCCCATGGGTATGAAAGCTGTCAGCTGGCACCACGCCAGCTCCAACAAGAGTGGAAAATATCTTCTGAAACCTCCCGCAAGCACTAACAGGTACAGATAGTGTGTGCCCAGTGACTAGGGAAGAGTCTTACCAAAAAAATTGCATGGGCCAGGACTTCTGTGATATTCTTCCTTCACTGTAAAAGTTCACAAAACTTTTCATGCAGCTTTTTCAGCATTTGCAGCTAAGAAAAGGCTTGTTGAGGCTTGACATTTACTGAAAATCAAGGCCAAAAATTTGGGATCCTGCCTGATTCTGAAAATAAATACGAGAAACATGACAAGCATGATTCCCAAAAGCATGGTGTGGATTGCTGCTTTGCAGACAGTAGCTGTGGGAAGGTTGTTGGCTTCCCTGAGAGCTCACTGGCTGTGGTGGCACTGGCTTATTGTTCTTGTTCTGCCTTTCATTTGGTGGTGTGAGTGATGATAGCCTCTGATTTGGAGCAGATGGCTGCAAACAAGTACGGTTAAAATGGGAATACCAGAATTTGTAGAGATGTCGATATGTAGTGTTGAGAAAGAAAGAAAGGTAAAAATTTGCCTTGTACTGATCCTAAGCAGTTCATGGAAATGCTGTGATACTGTTTCAGCGTGAGCTCTTGCATGACAGAGCAATGCAACCCATTCTCTTTTCAAGTCAGTATCTGATCCTTGATATTGAAACTAAAAAGCTATGGTCCTCACTTGTGTTAGGAAGAGCTACAAGCTTGTCTTGGTGAGTTTTTCTGGAGGGATAGACTTTTATTCAAGTCTGGCAGGCCTGCTTTGATCTGGGAAATATTCCCACATTAGTTGTTTGGAATATGAATATTGTATTTTTACAAAAACACTTTAATCTCATTAGTAGAAATTTTTATTATCAAGTTTATATTTTAAGAAGCAGAGACAGATGTGTGGGGCTGTTGATTTTTGCCTCAAGTATTCAAAATAGGTGGGAATATGCTGGGAAGTCAACAGGAAGCTTGGACTGAAAATGCATAGTTTCTAACTCAGAAGAATGATAATGTTGCATGAGGGAAACCCATGGGGTGTCCACCCAAAATGTAACTGTTCCTGAAGTCTGTTGAGGAATGAGAGAGATCCTATCTGTTTCCAACTCAAAACAATGTGAAATGTAGTGAACTGGAACTGCAGCCTGAAGTTGTTAAGGATCACTTCTGAGAGTGAATTTTACTGATAGTTTTAGCATTAAATTTTTAAGTAAGAAATGTTTTTTTTTTCAGTCTGGCTACCAGCAAGTGCAAGTTTCTTATTTTAGTTGGCAAAATTTTCATGATTTACTGCAAGTGAATTTGATGATGCTACCAATCACCTTGTATTTGGTAAAAGCAGTGAAATGCTCTGTGGCTTTTCCAAAGGTAAAACCTGCAAACTTGTACTGTTTTTCCCTCTTTTTTTTCTTTTTATCTGCTAGGACCTCATTCCCCCAGTGGTGGGAGTTGAAAAGTAATGCTAATTTTGTTTTTCTGGCTCAGCAGACTAAGTAAGATTGTATAAAGTGTTTGGATATGTTTGCAAATGCCATATTGGAGTTTCAGTATGCTTTGGATAACAATGCATGTTGTTATTTGATGGAATAGGCAGGACCAATGTGCTTTATATGAGATCTGCCAAACAGTGAGCAAACAAATATATACTGGTATTTATTCTTCTATAGTTGGACTTGTTTGGGGGAAAATTTGAAGTCCCTGTGCTTGCTGCAGGTCTTCTGGCCACTAGAGTATGTGGAACCTTGGGGAAATGCATCTTAATTGCTTACAGTCTTATAGTGCTGTCTAGGAAACTGCCTAATACAGCCAGCGAAATCTCTAACTCATTTTCATGTAACACAGAGATCAGTATGCATGTAACACAGAGATCAGTATGTACTTTGTGTCTTTTTTTGGTTTTTTTTGCCACCTACTTATTATCTTGTGGTGATGGAAATTTGCCTTACTGTCTTAAATGGAGAAAGCAGCAAAAGCAATGGCAAATCTTTTATAAACAGCAGTACTTTAATGTTAGTAAGAAAGTTCTTACTAATAATGGCAGGTAATAGACTTGAGTTGAACCCTTGGTGGAAGTGTGTCTTCCTTGTGCAATCAGATATCCAGTCTGTTTTTGCCATGGTCTGATGTATGAGTGCTGGAGTTCAGCTCCACTGTTCCAGGCCAGTGTCTGAACTTGTTCAAACTATTGATATGTAGAGTTCCATCAGTACTTTTACTATGCTGTTAAGCATTCTTCTGTGCAGATATTTTATATTTTTATTTTCCTTTGTATTGCCAAAAGAAGTATTTTAAAGTGTTTTCAACTGGATATTTGAAGAACATAGGCAAGGCCTTTCTTGGGCCTTTTGTCTTTCCTCTTGCTTATGCATAGCCATGCTCAGAGTATGTCAACTTTTCTTATGCGGTGTGACCACTTCAATCTGCTTTTCTGGAGCTGTTATGTGTGCTGTTTTTTCTTGCTGGATTAAACCTACTTCTTGTAAGCTCATGTATTGTTTCAGGACTTTCTAGAAAGATGTGTGACAAACACAGGACTGGATAACAGACTAGATATCCTAATATCACCAGTGCTGCTCTTTGTGTTTCTCTGTTATTTGTGTTCTCTTAACTCATGATTTGGTTGCTGTCTAGAGTAAAACAGTGAATGCTAATGCATGGGAGACACTTAAGCTGATAATTAGGTGGGTGCAGCTTGGAGCAGGACTTGTCCTGTTGGCTAGTTGAACCATTTGGAGAAACAAGTTACACCATTTAAGCTGGGAGTAGGAGTGTCTTTTACAGCCTTTCTCAGTCTAATGAGAGCAAGTCTAATTTCCCTGCCTATTCTGCAGGGCCTCTGTGTCTAGAGCTGCCCAACAAGCAGGCATAACCTGTTCCTCCCAGCGTGGGTAACATTTAGGAATTTCCCCTTGCTTCTGGGATTATTTTTCTTCAATATTTCCTTATTCACATAGCACCCAAAACACAGGACGTGACTTTTTCCTGAAATTGAAAAAGCAGAGTATTTGTACGTAAGGATATTTGAATAAATTAGGATGTTTATGAGGCTTCCTAGGGCATGTCTTATAATAATAGCATGAATCTTCTAATGCCCAGCACTTTTCTTGTCCATGTGTTCATTCTGTAGTGTTGGTTTCAGGCACTGTAATCACAGCTTTTTACCAGTAAAGATTGATGGTTTTAGAGATGTGCATAGTGGTCTTATGGGTTAATGTCTAGAAAGAGAAGAGAGATTGTGTCAGTTTGTGTGTTTATTATTTATTTGTGGTTCTTAGGCTTGAATAAGACCCAAGTACCTTCTTTGCAGAGCATTTTATGTGTCTCTAATGTTTAATCTAGCATTGGACTCTCAGATCAGTGCTTCCTGAGGAGTTGGCCTTAGCTGAAAAAACAGTCCTTTCAACATGAAATGCATATGTGAAGAAGACAGTTATCTGTCATGTTCTGTAGGGGTAGCAAAATCAACTAAATTCTTAAACATGTGAAGCAAAGGGTAGAGCTTCACTAGTGTGCTTTAAATTATGATTTTAAGACCTGGTGCCCACTGGCACACCAGATACCTAACTCATACCCAATTTTTAGCTTTCATCATTTTTTCAGCAGTCTTGTCGGTGCCTGGGGAAGATAAAGATTACCAGATTACTTTTTTTTTTTTTTTTATGTTAAGCTTTAAAGTAAGAGATTATTCATGACTGGCAGGTAGGGTATTTTGGAAGTTTCCTACATGGCAGATGAAAAAAGCTTTCCTCTGCCATATGCAGTCTTTATTCCTCCCCTAAAAATACACATATGGTCTCCTACTTGGATGTGATTTCAAAATCCTGAGGATTCAACAAAAGGTCACAGAAATATAATGACTTGTAGTATCCCCATCATTCACAGTTTCCCCCTCCCCCCCAGCCCCTTTTTTTTAAAGACAACTGCCCAATCTGTGATGCAAGAAAATAGCATAGCTTTGTTTTAGCTTCAGAAACTTTTGATGTGGGGAGGGGTGAATTTCTTCAGATGTGAAGGATATACCGATGCTGATGACTGATGAGTTTGGTTTACCCCCAAGCTGCAAGCAGGCTGAATGGATCTGTGGAACCTTACTACTGAAAGGGAATTACCAGGTAAGCAGAGATATTTTCCTCTTAACATTTGCAGCTAGCAGGTAGAATGCTGAAATAGGCATTTCATTATGAAAGTGAACATAATGAAAAGAATAGAAGAAATGTTGCTGTGCTTAGGAGCATTGTTTTGCAGAAAGATTTGTTACAGGCATGCTTTTCAACAGTCATGAAACCACAAATACCCAGAGATTTCGTGTTAGTCACTGAAGGGGATGGTTTTGCATATATATGTTTGATTCTAGAGGTTTCAAAGTTTTCAGCAACTTCTGAAACAAAATCTCTAATGTTGATCGTGGAAGAAGTGGCCAGAGAATAAAAAGTCTTCAAAGGTAGGGGTGACCTGCTCAATACAGATGGTCCTGGAGCAGATCAGAATGGCATACTAATCCTTAGAATCCTTAGAATCTAGGATTCCAGGGCCAGCCCATGACTGTTTTTCTTTATGTATGCCTGGATGTTTCAAGTGTAGCTTATGCATCTGGTAGCATTACGAACAACAGAAAATATTCTTAAAATTGTGTGGAACAAGACAATTTAATTCTCTTTTCAGGTTTAGCATAATAATGTCTCATTAACATAGAGTCTTACATGATACAACGGAAGTGATGGGGAAGCTTATCTCACAAATACGTAGAAGGAGGGCTATATGTAGGTGGTCTGGCTAGGCTGATATAAATAGTATTAAAAACTCCTACTGTGGCTTAACTGAATTTAGCATGGCAAGAAATATTTACAGAGTTGGAGTAGGTAGAGCATTCAGTGTTAATCACAGCTGGTTGGTAAATGACAAAACTGAATATTAAGAATTCGGAAGTTTATTTCAGGAACACTAGCAATGTAGTAGTGAATGCAGTGCCATCTGGCCTTTAAATAAGAGATGTTGCATCCTATATGTTACACAAGAAAAAGATATTTAACATATATTTAGCAATATTTTTTAAAAGTGAAATAATTCCATTTTTATTGAAGTCGTTGAAGATTGATGTTGCATGAGTGGAACAGGAGATGTCTTAAAAACAATACTTTGCTGTAATAGTGAATTGGATTAGCTTTCCCAATCCATTTCCGTAACCTTGATAAGCAAATAAGTCCAACTTAGACTATCTCTGTAATACATTTAGGGAATTCCGTGGCCATAAAATGTAGAACTTTATTTTTAAAACTTGAATGTGTGACTTGTACTACTGGCCATCCATTGAGGCTTTCCCTCAGTGGCTGATAACATAATGCCTTTTTATCCTGTTTTTACTTGTGGAAGATATGTAGCTTTTTATGAGCCAATTAATGGTATTGACAATTCATTTCAAGTAAATGACTATGCAAATGCACTTTCTCTGAATTTCAGTGTTCTTGCTGTTTAAAACTAGAATGAAAAAATTACCAACTTCACTTTTTTGGTCCCTATTTAAAATCAGTCTTCGGAAGGAGTATTTCCCCACCCTAATTTGTCTCCAATTCTCCCAGCTCTGTAGAAAATTATAAATGTTAAGAACATAATCCTTAATTTTAGGTATTGCTACAAGAATTACTTCTAGGATGATCAAACTCTAGAAGCAGACTGCTAAGGAAAGCCTCATACCTTTCCTCTGAATGTTATACACTTAAACTTGAGAGGAAAGAATAATGTTTAATTTAGATACAAGTTACATGAAGTTACTTTGCCTCTTAAAAAGGAGGAGGAGGAGGACAGCTTTCAAAGATATTTCTGGAGGAATGGTCTTTAACAATACTGGTGAGACAAAATAACAATTTCATCAAAACCAAATCTAGTTTCTTTGCCAGCTTCTCTTATGCTCTGAGGTAGAACTACAGGACTTCATGTATGTGAAGATCAGTTTGTTTTGAAATAAGGAAGTGCCCTTAATTAGGAAATTAATATTTCCTGTAATTTCTAGCTCATGTAAGAATTTCTGGCATTCAGTACCTAAGAGTTTGCATAAATCATTCTCCCCTGTTGCATGGTGTGGGCAGAAGGTCTCTTTCAGTTCTGTCAGATTAGTTTTACAAAAGTTTATCAGTGCTCTTTTTTATCATCCACTTTGTAAAACAAGTTTCTGTGACCAAAAGGTAACCATGGCAAGACTATTGTACTATTTGTAGGTTACCATATAATGGATATGAATTCCTAGGTTCTTTCATGGTAACTTTGTCTAATTATATGCCAGCATTATGCAATAGTTGGAAGCAAAATAAGCATATAGTGTTGAACCTTTTAAAAAAGGTGAGAAAAATGCATGCCTGGAGCACATAGATCACCAAGTATGTGGTTATGTGTTAAGAGTCTCTTAGTAATTTCTGGAAACATAATCCTTCCTTTATGTGACCGATACTGCCTTTGTCGCATTGGAAATGTCATTACACCAAAAATCCACATGGAACTGGTTGTTCAGACACTGGGAAGATGGGCTGCTGGCAGGTATAGTAACTGGGTGAAATAAGGCATATTCAGGGAAGAGCTGAAGTAGTAGTTAACTCTGGAAAGGGGTACATGCTACAGGAGCTCTTGAAACAATCCAGTTTTAAGCACCTAATTTGACAGAATGGTTTGGGTTGGTTGGAAGGGACCTTCAGAAATCATCTAATCCAACCCTTCTGTTGTGGGCAGAAACATCTTTCATTAGCTATGATTGCTCAAAGCCCTGTTGTATCTGACTTTGGCTTCTAGGGAGAAGGCATCTGCAACTTCTCTGGGTGTCTTGTTATAGTGTCTCACTGCCCTCATTGTAAAAAATTTCTACTCCAAACTGAAAAATGCCAACTCTCTTAGCCTGTCGTCACAGAATAGATGCTCTCACCATTTTTGTGGCCCTCCTCTGGACCTGCTCCACAGGACTGTGCCTTTCCTATGCTGGAGCCCCTGGAACTGGATGCAGTACTCCAGGTGGGGTCTCACTAGTGCAGAATAGAATCACTTCCCTCAACCCGCTGCCTACACTTTTTTTATCCAGACCAGGATGATGTTGTTGATGTAGCCTTGGGAGTTTGGACATTTGGTCTTTTCAGGGTCTATGTGTAGTTGAGGAAACAGTCAAGAGAGAAGATGAAGGGTTTTTTGTGACTTGGAATAGGAGCCTATCCCAAAGGTATATGCTGTACCTTCAAATAGCGTCTGAGTAAGTGGTATTTTGAGAGCTAGCTAATTATTATCTCTGTCATTTTATTGGGGAATAAAAGCTGCTAAACATCAGGCTCTCAGTGCATTGTTGATCTGCAGCTAGAAGCCTTGTGGGATGGGAATAGCTTACTAGGATCCTGTCACGTGAGTGCAGAGTCACCTCATTGGTGTGTCCTGCGGCAGGGTCATACACGTTACAGGTAGTTTCATTTGGCCAGTGGGGATAGGTGGTAATATATTTAAATATGGCTAGTTTCATCCATTTTTATGCCATTGTGAGAGTACCACAGTTACCTTACCTCTTGGAAGACCCTTGAATAGACAGAAAAACCATGTGCTTTTCTGCACAAAAAAAAAAAGACAGTAGATTGCCTCGTTTAGACTCCTTTTCTTCCCAGTTTAGTGTCATGATGAATGTTTCAAAGTGTATGTGCTGTATACCTAGGCAGGGTATCTAAGTACCAGTAATCTTCAGATGCTGGCCCAGTGAACTGAAGTCCTTTGGAACTGGTACACTGGTCAAAATGTGGACTTAATCTCTCATTTCTGTGTGTTGGACCATGTCCTTGGACTGTGTTCTGGAGTCATTGCTGCTGCTGCATGAAGAGTGTAAACCAGACCATATTCAGAATCTGTACTGTGCTCTCACCTTAACTATCCTTATTGTGCAGTTCCTTCTCTTATTCTGTAGAAATACGGGGGCTATGCCCATTGTCCTGTCTTCCCCTTCTTTTTGTAGTTTTACAAATATGAGGAAAAATTACATTTGGGATTTTATATTCCCCTAACCAGCTGAAACTTGCTGGAAGGGGTGCAGATTGGGCCATTCTGCAGATGCTTTACATCTTCATCTCTTCCAATTTGCTTCCTTATTTCCCAAGGCCTGTACTCTTGTCTTGCTGGCTCAGCTGTGTGCATCTTTTGACATAAGGTCAAAAAGCGTAGCTTTTATTACTCAAGAGAAGGGCATTGTTCAGTTCTTATTGACTGAGCATCTTTAACTTTTATATCAGTTCTTTTTGTCATCTATCTTTGTTTTCTCCTAGCTTTTCCCACATTTATCTTTCCACTTCTGTGATTTTAGCTTTTTCTTTCATTTTTTTTTTCATTTTTTTTTCCACAAGGAAATAGCATATGTCTTATCATGCTTCTCAGTGCTTCTCTCAGAACCCTTTGCTGGTCTCTGCCAAGGACTTGGAACTCCTAGTCTTTTTGCAGGGACTGTGATAGAAGTAGGGTATATTGGGAACTCCTAGTCTTTTTGCAGGGACTGTGATAGAAGTAGGGTGTATTGTGTTGTCTATTGTTACTCTTAAGGCTGACTTTCTGTCCCCATAGATAGAGGAATATGCTGCACCTGTCTCTCAAGGTTGAAGTTCTAGGATAAACTCGTATGAGTTTTGAATTTTATAACTTTAAAAAAATAAAGTACTTTTAATGTGTGATGTACACTGAAAATATAATTTCATCCAGAGTAACTATGGAACGTCTGTCTTTTTTTTATTTTTTTTTTTAACTTCAATGATGCCTTTTAACCTATTGCAGTAAATCTCTGTTGTTCAGAGAGTCATCTCTCTGTGAAAAGGTTGTTTTGTGGAAGATGGTGGTGCTGATAATCTCGTTGTAATCAATCCAAACTGACTTGCTGTGGAAGAAAAAGAACAACAGCCTTTGTTTCTGGTTTTAGTGGACGATTCTAGTCTAACCTTTGTTTTAGAGTAGACTGCTGCAGTTGGTGAAGGAATATTTGTGGTATTCCCTTTCTGTTGATTGTGTTGAATTGTACATTTCTCTTTCAAAACCTGATGGGAATGATCAGGAAAGACACTTCCAGCATTTTTGTCTACTTTGTTGCTATTAGTTTTGTTCTCAGTTACTGATTTCACATTCTCTTAATTCTTTTAGCTCACACAATGAATATCAATATCTACAGTTACTGTAGTTAGTGTTGAAAAAGTATATCTGGTTTATACTGAAACTGACATTTTTAGCCATGTTGTACCTTTTAATTCAGCTTGGTTACAGCCTTACACCAGAAATCATATGGAATGCTTCGATGGAAAACTTGTAATTATTTCAGTTAACTTCATGCTCTGCCCGGTTTGTCTGTTTCCTTGTGCTCAGTAATTTCACACACATGCTCAGTATTTGAGGTCTATGTGGTAGCTTTTGTAGTGAGAATTATTACAGTATTAGTTCTTTTTACGAGCTGTGGTGAAACAGTGTCTTTGATAGTGGGGTTTTTTTGTATGTTTGTTTTTTGTTGGATTTTTTTCTCTTTTTGCTGTTGTTTTGTTTTTCTTTCTCCTTTAGAATATAAATTACATTTGCTTGTGCATTTTCTGTTGGATTATTTTGTTGGGGAGTAAGGACTTTGTTGGAAAGCAGCCTGCAGTGCTCTGTGGTGCACTTACATTTCTAAATGCAGTTGGTGAACAGCTGTTGATAGATCTTTCTTTAGTCTAAGTAAGATTGCTGTTGCCTTTGTGTTTTATGGTAACTTCCCATGACTGATTTTTGTCTACAACATGGAAATTATAATTAGGGGAAGATTCTGAAATCAGTAAGGTATGGCTTGCTTTAGTTCTTTTCCGGGACTTTATAAATACTGGACTGACAGTGCACCTGAAAAATTAAGGGCATAGGGAAAAAAGAAATTATTCCATTTAGTATATTGTGAAAAAAAGCTATTTGTAGCTGAGAAGAGGAAGGATTGCACTTTCTGGAGAGGATTGTGCTTTCTGGAGAGAGTGTTACTAAATCAGAAAAGATACTTTAAAAATAACAAGTCATATAATTTTTCTTGCAAGACTTAAAATTGTGTTTCTTAACAGAACTTAAAATCAGAAAAATGTTAGCACACACAATTTGTCAAGAACTTGCTGGTAAATGTAAGGATGAGCTATACCTCTGCTTTTTAATGTATTGGAGATTAGTGCTTCAGTACATTAGCATTTTGTATGATACTATTTTATACGATAGCTGTCACGTTTTAGGTTGCAGTACATAGGTTTGCTGGGAGCCATTTCTGTAACTAGTCAAGATTTAAGAATAATAAGTCACAAATTTCCTTTCATTTTCTGACCTCTCTATCAAATGGATCCATCTTAACCATAATATTTCACTCTAATGATGCAGCTTTTGCTGGTTTAAACTTCTTAGTCTTAGGTCTCGATATTGGTGGGAAGCTTAATTTTGCTTATTGGAGTCTGCTTATATTGGATTTGGACTCAAGACCTTGGAAGAAGTAGAAAGGGCAAAGGAGTGTAGGGCAGCATATATTCTTTTGTTCCAGGGTAACATTCGGGTTGTGAGCATGCTCACATGTGGGTGAGAATAACTGTAGAATAAATAAAGCATTTCTCCCTCAGAAAGCTGTCCTTAGAGATGAAAACATGATCTGGCAAGTAGCTGACTGCCACAAGAAGAGAATCTTGGCTGGGGCTGTGGTGGGCCAAGTCACCCTGTGAAGGTGCTCATATGGGCACAGCTGCCAGTGAGTGCTCACAGTGCTGCAGCACTGCTGCCTTCCTCGCACCTTCTTGGCAGCTGTACTGGCCCAGGTGTTTTAAGGGGATTTATTGTGTTGGACTGGGGATCTGTGTTACTCTCCTTGCTAGGTTATTTTTAAGCAGGATCAGTTTCTTGAGCTGATTCACTGGCCTGCCCCAGTCTAATGATATGATGAAGCTGGTTAAGATGGTGGCTCCCAAGTTCTTGCTGTTGAATGTGCTTTTCTGACAAAGATTTCTGTTCAGCCGCAGCCAAAGTGGTGACTGAGGTAAGAAAAGAAATTAAGAGATCGCACCATTTTACTCTTAAATGCTTCAACTTGATGGAGAGAGAGATAAGTAGATGTGGGCTGATGTGTAAACACAAGATTACAAGGCAGCTTGGAGATGTCCACACCCCTTTTGTATTCTCTTGATAAAAATGAATCATGGACCTCACCTAATATAAGCTTGAAGAGAAAGTGAAACATTCAAAGGAAGGTTGAAATATATTTCTAGAAAACCTGTAAACACAAACATAATGGCAGTCTGTGAGTGGCAATGTGAACAAGATCAGACCCACATTCTTTTTGAAGAGGAACGTTTCTCATCACCCCTTTCCACTCCACTTGTTTGGCTTCTGTGAGGATGTTGGATACCATGTCCCATCTTGACTTGTGTTTATATAGTGTTAAAATGTGTGAGTTTTCTCTTGTGTTATTGGAGTGATGGCTTGCTTATTTCTGACAGTGATTTTGAGTGGCAGTAGCAGAGTTATTCTGACTTATCTTTTAATTGAATTTGTAATTGACTTCCTCTAAAGTATCTTTGCCTATATGGTATATTCAAGCTATACTTCTGGAGGAATACAGAACCCATTGTGTAAAGTGGTTTCTTAAATGTCCTTTGTGTGTGTTTTAAATATAAAATGTGCTTATTTTAAAAGCTGGAAAGGGCTGCTGAGACCATAATCAAAGCTCCTGTGAGATTTCATTCACTGTTTTTTGAATGCAGTATGAAACAGGTGCATGAGATAAAGGGTTTATTTTTCAGCTGCCATCAAAAGTCAATCCATTAAAAATCTTTCCTTTTTGATTAGTCACTACATCAATTCTGTTCATTTTCTCTGCTTAGATAACTGTATTGAAGTTGCAATGTGAAGATTTTTCTTTTTAGTTTTTTGATGAGGTTTAAGTTTTATCAGCTGCTTTTTTACTGGAGCTAACTAATTATTTTGTAATTTGGTAAGCTGGTACTGGTTGACATGAGGAAATATTTCAATTTTATGCAGTCTGAATGCATGGACTTGTTTGTTTGGGTTTTTTCCCCTAAAGTGAACAATTCAGAATTAACATCTATTTCAAATTCAGTGGAATTCTTGTTTTTTATCTAGATTTTATTCAAGGCCTAGCACACTGTCCCCCTTTCCTGCACACCAGGACAGAACATAATTCCGTTGTTGAAAACTTATTTGCAGTCACCATATCTGATTTTCATTTTTCCCTGGGATGGTGGAGGATTAGAGCAGATTATAGTGTTGGGATAATGTCTGACTCCTTGTGCTCCATTTAGTCATAAATAAACCCCTGAGAAATCGGAATGTTGCTATGGTGATGCTAGTAAAAGCCTGGGATATGGAGTAAGTGAGCCGCTTAGCAGCATAATGTCACTTAGAGTAATGAGCATGCTGTCATTAGCACAGTGATGGGTTTACCTGGTGCTCTGTAACTTTGGTAGCCCATGCCAGATTCCAAAGGCAAGTAAGTAAAAGCAGTTCAGATATAATAGAATATACTCTGTTTAGTAACTTGCAGCTACAAACCCTATAACAGATGGAAATTTGTGTTTTGTCTGTTTATTTTCAAGCTTTAATCTGTTGAAGTATCTGAGAGAGACAAGCAAAAACTTAGTCTTTCTATTCTGCCTTTCACAGGACTAGCTGGTGTAACTAAAACAACAAAAAATCAGTTTATAGCAACTTGTTTTAAACTGTAAATGCACACTTTTCTTCTTAAAATGTAGAGTATAAAAAGTAAGATGTATTAAAACGTGGTTTTTTGGTTTCTTTTTTTTTTTAAGTCTTTATAACCTGGCTTCACTGGAACTGAGAGAAAATTTGCTGACATATTTACCTGAGTAAGTCATATTTGAATGTGTTTCATTATATTAACATAAAGTGTTCTTATTCTTGAAATCTGCTAACATGAGACTGAGGGACAGCTAGAAAAAATAATCAAAGCCAACTTACAGCATGATATACAGCCTTCTTTTAGCAACATCTACGTGTATTTATTACTTCTAGTTGTACTTGATTAGTACAACGAGCCTGCAGTCTGCATGGATTGGCTTTGTTCTATAAAAATTATTCTGTATGAAATACAGCAGCACCAAACATATCCTGCATGCATTGGACAAGCCCATCTGCAGTGGGAGTGGTGACTTGGGTTGTTCTCATGATGAAAATTTTTAAATGTGAAAGTAAGGCACTAAGATCTCCAAGATGTTAACTCTGGACCTTTATAGCATTTAAATAAGTGTTTGTATTCAGGGTTGAGTAGCTAAAAGCTTCTGAAACCTGAAGATGAAACCCTTGTTAGCAAACTAGGCCTACTGATGTCTGAAGTCTGACTTTACCCACTGTGATTTTTGGAGAAAAAAGTTATCTAGATGTCTCTGTACTGTCTGTATTGTGGTAGAGGAATTGGTGGTCTTTTGTTAGACTAATTTGGTTTTTTATACTTTGGGGGGATCCTTTTTGTTTGCCTAGAAGCAGCCTCTTCTTTCTTTAGTGAAGGAGTTTCCTTCCTTCACTATGTGGTTGCTTCTTGCAAGAGTTTTGGTGACTCCTCTTCTGCTTGTTGAGAGAATATAATAGATACTGTAAAAGATGTAACCTGTTTTAATCAGAATCTCTTCCCCAGTTGCTGTGGGGTAATTTTTCTTGTCAGTCTACCCAGTGCCTTGGTTGTGGCTGTTCATAGCAGTGAGCCACAACACACTTTAATGTCAGTGGTCAGAAGACAGGAATTGCTAGTAAAGTTTGGCCATGCAGTGTCAGTATATGAAGCTATCAAAAATGTTGACAGTTTTATTGCTCCTGGAAAATTCTGGCTGTCAGTAACGTAGCTGACAATTCTAATTCTCTCTGATTTTCGTGCTACTGCAGCTTTGGGGAAAGTAAGCAAGAGCTCTATGACAGCCTGATTTTGAAGGGTGTCCCTCTCTTGTCTGTTGGTTCAAACTTTTTTACATAATTTTCTGCTTCCCTCTGTTAGCCATCTCGAAAACTTAAGTGTTTCAGAAATTGATGGATTGTATTGAGAAGATAAATTATGGATATTGAGTCTTGAGTTGTATAGTTATCACTATGGGGAATTTTTATCCAGTTTACATAACTGTAAATTTCCCCTAAAAATAAATCTAACTAACTGTACTAAAGTATGTGGAATTTGCTATCCCCTGGGACTTTTATTTTTATTAAAAAAAGAAAAAAAAAGTAATTATTTGATTGTCTATACTAAGTTTTAAGGGCATACAGTTACACTGATAAACCAAGTTATTTTTTCAGTAAGATATTACTGCAAACAGTCTGTGCCTGGTAAAATAACTGTCTGCTACAGTACATTGTAATTTGAAATTCAAGTTTCAGTAAAATGAGCTTATTCAAATACATGGGGTTTCTGTTGCTTTAGTCTAATGTGGTTTTGTTTTGATTTATCTCATCTCACAGATCACTTGCCCAGCTGCAGCGACTAGAAGAACTTGATTTAGGAAACAATGAACTTTATCATTTGGTAAGAGAACATACCACTGAAACTGCACATTGGTGTTTTATGCATCATTTAGATTAAATAGGTTGTAGGATGTCCAAAACAGAAGAAAGAAAAACGCTTGGAAGAAGAGTCCTTTTATAGGTACAGATGAATTTTGACAATGAGCTGGTGCTTTCATATCTGCTCAGTCTTGTTCAGTACAGTATCACTTTATTTATTCAAAAACTGCAGCTGATCTCTAGAAAATGAGAGTGCGGCACAGCTTTTTTAATGGAAATAAAAAGGAGAAGAAGGACACAAAATCTTGTCTGTGCTTGCAGTTACAATGACCACGTGGACTTGTGTCAGGAGCTGGATGGGCTAATAAGCACAGATGAAAGTTCAATTTCCATGGTGAGAGTAGGAATCTTTGGGAAAGGGCTGAGGCAAAACTGTTGAAGATTGAGAGGTCTACCAAAAATATATCTGTCATCTCCCTTAAGGTGATTCAGGTAAATGTTGAATGGATTTTCAGTAGATCAAGTGTGTGCAGTCAATTTGTTAGTGCATGCCAGGAAAGAATGGTAGTTTATTAAACTATAGCAATTAATTTGTATGATGGAGTTCCCAAATGCTTACAGTCGCCCTTGCTACTTCTAACCAAGGTACCTCTAAATAGTGCTTGCAGTAAGAATTGGTTTACATAGACTGTAATTATGGGGTGGCTATTTTTTTACTTGGAGTTCCTGTGCTACTTAACTTTACTGCTTTTTATGTTGTAGCCAGAAACAATTGGTGCACTTTTCAATCTTAAAGACCTTTGGTTGGATGGAAACCAATTAGCTGAAATACCTCAGGTAAAAATGACTGCTACTGCTACTGTTTTGAATATGTTTTTAAAAGAAAACCTTTTCATTCATTTCTACAGGGAAGTGCTTTTAAATGGAATATTTTTCTCAATCTACTTTGCCTGGGTTTGGTTTTGGGTGTGTATGGGTTTCCTCTTAATAAATTCCTCTGCAAGGGATTGGCCATGATATTGTATGTTGTCAGAAACGTCAGAAACTTTCTTTTAAGCATTTTGACAAAGGAATTGTTTCCTAATAGGCATATTGTTCAGTTTGTAGGATGACACATCCTGTGTTTATAGTTCTTGCCCTAAGATCAGGGAGCCATCAGTTGTCTGAGTTAACCCTCATCTTGTGTATCTATCTGAACTGCAGTTTTAAAAGTTTTGAGTATGAATCCTTTTTTTTTTTTTTTNTTTTTTTTTTTTTTTTTTTTTTTTAATTTTTGGTAGTCGTCTTCATCCATTTAAGCATGGTGTTTGGAAGAAGTACAATATGGAACTGTTGCCATAAATAGAAATTTTGATTTATGCAGGCAAATCCCCATCTGACATCAGTCACGGAATGATGGAACTTAGAGCATTTAAAGTTTATACCACTCTAAATTCCCTTTCTTAAGAACTTTGTAATATGTAGGATGGTTCCTCTTCCTTTTCCCTTACAGCCAAGTCAAAACATGTTGTCTTCTGTTCCTCCTGCACTTTGCTGTTACTTGCTATATGGATCTCATTGTCAACTGCGTGTCTTGTAAATCAGTTACAGTGTAGTGGGTTTAATTGGCATTGTTTTTGTTGGCTTGGCTAATAAGTAGAGATGATCATTCATAAATGTCAAGTGTGACTTCAGCAGCCATTTTTATTGAAACTGGTCATTATTGTCCAATGTCCAAAGGATGAACTTGTAGGATAAAGGGTTTGTGTTTAATGGAAGATTGTCTTGAAAGACAGACATGTCAAAAGTAAGAGAACTGATCTTGTAAGTTAGGATCAAGGCTATTCCTGTATGAAAATTTCATATATGTAAAAGTAAAAGGCACTTCTTCCTCAGGTGTTCTGTTCTCCGAAAGATGATTTGGATGACTAAAATGAAATCTATCCGCAAGTGTGTATAGAGATGTCTGTGTGCATGAGAAATGGGGGGGTGCTCTGATGGCAATCCAATCACTAGACAGAGAAATACCTTTGCCTCTGTTAGCTATGATAAAAACTTAAGTAGTCATTAATAATAGTAGATGATGGCAGTATAACTTGGCAGTTCAAATATGCTTGCTAGAGCAACACCCCCAATTCCTATTTCTACATTTGTTGTAGTTGGGAGATGTGAAGATATGAAATCCCTAGATGTCATGGCATGTTGCTGTAGCAGCCAGGAGAGACTAATCCTAATTTGCCTAGGGTTGATTGGGAGGGGTAGAATTAATTATGTAGTGGTTGATAATCTGCCATTCTGAACAAAACAACTCTGCAATCTTTACTTGAGGAAAACTCCAAGTTTGGCTAGTGCTTGCGTGGGTGTGCTCAGCACGGCTTGCCTGACTGCTGAAGCCAGTTTAATATTTAAAATAAGAAACCGTGACTGAATCACTTGGTTAGTTTATATATGTAAAATGTAATAATTATTTACTTTTTTTCTGCTTTTAGAGGTCATACGAAGAATGGCCAATTAAGAGGTCATACAGATGATTGTTTTTCTTTGTGGAATTTCATTGTGATGGTACATTTTTCAAAGTGCTTTCTTATGTGTTTGGGCATGACTTAAATTTTTTTCCTTGTATCGTAGGAAGTAGGAAACCTGAAAAACCTGCTTTGTCTGGATGTTTCTGAAAATAAATTGGAATGCCTTCCTGAAGAAATTAGTGGTCTGACTTCTTTAACAGACTTGCTTGTTTCTCAGAATTTACTTCAGGTCTTACCTGATGGCATTGGTAAGTACAAAGTGAATGCTGTCACACAGAACTATTTAATCCACTGTAACTGGAAGTCATTTGGGCTTTTGAAATTTTTTTGTGCAAGAGATGAGCTAGTCTCATGTTGGTTTTTATTCTTTTGCTTAGCAGCAAATGCATAGCTCTATTAATGCTGCATTTTAGTTGTCTGCATAATGACTCCCTCATAATCCTCTTTCAGTCTTCACTTGATAGCTCCCAAACAACATAAAAGTTAATATGTCCCTTCAGTTCCCAATGTATCTATTTCACCATCAGAACTCTTTAACATTGTAAAATTTTAGCTTGTAACATGCTGTGGGTCACTTGATAAGACTGGCTGAAAGTATCACTATAAAAAATACAGAATTTTGAATGGTGATGTGTATTTATCTTTAATTGGACAGTGTGATTAATACTCTACTGAGCCTAGTGGAAGATTATTTGCCTTGCAGCCCATTAGTCCTTGCCTTGAGGATTTAAACTACAGCCTTTCTGTGTCTGACCCCTTAGATTGGGTTCAGTAACTGAAGAATGTTTCCTGAAGCATTACCAATGCCTTTTTTAAGGTGTATGTTTTTTACCCATGCAGTAATTGTGATAAGTAGACAAACAAGCATTTTTTTCTCTACTCATCAGCTTTTTTTCTGGAAAGTTCCGTGTTGTAGGAGTGTGCCTTCTCCTTGAGAGAACTTTTTTTTTTTCAACCCCCCCAAAATAAAGGTGTAGGGGAAGGAGGACTCATGAATGTGGCTTAACTATATCTAACATTTGGAAAAGAGTGGTCCCCCTTCCTATATATTCTATATAAGACTAAGAAAAGTTTCTCTAGAACTTAGACTTGGGAGAATGGGGTGACAGCTGTGGGTTCTACAGCTGCCTACTATGTGTTTGACAGGGAATTGTAGTAGCCCTCTCTGATGACCTGTGCTGGCCAGTGCAGTTGTTGTACATCAGAAACAACTGTAGCTTCTGAAAGTCAGCAGCCTTTGCACCTGGCTGGACAGAGCTTGTTGGCAGAAGTGAACCTTGCTGGTCCCTGTGGGATGCTCCTGGGCATTGCCCAGCTGATCACTGAATCCTTGGTGGGATTGGTGGATCTGTAGAGCTCTTGAAGCAGGGCTGTCATCAGCACTGGAGGCTCAGGTCAGCTGTGGCTGTGTCTCACCCAGTCTCCAGAGCTCTGATGGAGCTCCAGCACCCCCAGGCAGGCTGTGCCAGTGCTGCACCACCTCCCACTGAGGAAGCTGCTTCTGGTGTCCAGATGGGATCTCCCACAATGTGACTTGAAGCCATTGCTGCCTCACCTGCCCCTGCAGAGAAGAATTTGGCTCTGTCATGTCTGCAACCGCCCTGCAAGTGGTTCTGTGTGGTTCGTCAGTGCCTCCTCAGCTCTTGGTGGGAGTCAACAAAGCCAACTCCTTCAGCCTCAGCTCACATGTGCTCTGGCCACTTTGATAGCTTCCTACTGGAAACTGGAACAGGGGAGTTGAGGAGGAAGACAGAATATCACATGAAACTGAGAATGATTTTACAGGTGTGGTTTCACTAATTGCAGGTTCATAGGATATAGCAACTTCCATTGATCTGTTCCATTGATAATTCTAGTGTAGTCTAGTTGGTGTTTGTTTCTGATGAGAGCTCACTGCTATTTGGTATTCAACTTAGTGCTCACCATAGTATCCATGTCCTTTCCAGCAGGGCTCTTGTCTAGCTGTATATTTCACTTCCCAGCCTGTGCAGGTGCATAAGTTTATTCTGTTTGGTGGCAGAGCTCTGCACTTCTCTGTGCTAAACCTCAGGTTTCTGTTTAGGTTGCTATCTTTTGGTGTATCAGACATGCCTTCATGGTTTAGCATCATCAGTGAATTTGATACTCCAGACTATTACAACTTTTGGACCACACAGGGTTGGCAGGGAGGTATCAGCAGCTAGTGTTGTCTCCTGAATTCTCTATCATGGGCTCTGCCTGACTCAACTTTTGCACCAAAGACCATTTCTGATATGAAGGAATAGAACAAAGTGTTTTCTCCCCTGAAACAGTATTTTGTTCTTTGTGAGAAAATCACCTTCAAAGAAGTTTGATTTTCATCTAAAGAATAAACTTGGGTTTTGTGTCTGACTAATTAGGTCTTCGTTAAGACAAAGAGATCTTGATCCTGTTTGGGTCACTGTCACTTCAGTGCAAGATGTTCTCACTGTGGCTGATTAGGTGTAGGTGATCTTCCAAACATTCCTGTATTAATAAACATTGTATAATTGAGGAATAAACTGATAATTTTCACTTTTTTATAGGCATTTGGGTAGACCATCCTTGATATTTATGTGGGATATCGTTCAGATTGTAACTTTACTACAATTTATTATGCTTAAATGTTAGATATGAATATTTATATTGAGTATGAATTCAGTGATATTAAAACTTGCAAAAATAGTGCAAGCACTAAGTGAAGCAGTGCTTAGGTTCTTTTATTTTACCTAAAAAAATATTTCATTATTTGAGACGATTTCTGGAAGTTTTGCAGCAGGAAAAATTTATGTAATTAAAGGTATTGGAGGATACTAGACTAAAAATTCATGTTGTTTTTTTTTTTTTTTTGCAGGAAAATTGCGGAGGCTCTCCATTTTGAAGGTTGATCAGAACAAACTGATTCAACTAACTGATTCAATTGGAGACTGTGAAAGCCTTACTGAACTAGTTCTCACAGAAAACCAACTGCAGGTATGCATGGTCATGGCTGCTCAAATGGCAGGCAGTAATAAGACCTGCTGTTAAGTGCTGAATCACTTAGCTCATTAGGTTACTCACCCTTGCTACTGCTAAGTAGTGCATTTTCTTTAAATGCATCTTATTTCTTACTTGTTAAATAAATGCTGGAGATCAAGTTGTGTGTAGTAACAATCCACCCTTCAAATGCTTAAGCAATTACATGTTCACTCTTGAGTCTTTCATGACCAGTAAGAGAACTGGAGCATGTGGAGTGCAGGTATCACTTACTTCGTTGTGTTTTTTATGCTGGGGTTTGTGCTGTATTGCATTATTGCCAGTTTTTGCTGTGCATTGTCTGGATCAGTCTTGCTCAAACTGAATAAAAACCCTGAGCACTGCAGAGCTTGTCTTGCTCCTTGCTCTGCTGATCTGCTCTAACCAGGTATTGAATATGAAGTGTGGTCCATTAAAATAAAATCTCAGAATTCCTTCTGTTAGGTGTTTCCTTCCATTTTTTTGAAACTTCATGTGACACTGACACTTGGGGAGTAGCTGTTTGTAAATAAACTAGGTTTGAACATTTCTTAAGCTCAGTTGGTACTTGGTTGAGTTAGAAGCTTAAGGCTGTTAAGAGGATGCCTCTCCAACAGTCAATTCATAGCACCTGAGTTAGATAGCTAACCAAGAAGCAATTTTGGGAGTGTAAAGTTAGCTTATACATCCTACCTACATGCATTCTGTACACAATTGTTGTGTGTCTATTGTCCTAGTGCAGAGATAATTAATGAGTGATTTTGTGTGAGAAACTGACATTCCTAGACACTTGTTCTGCAATATAGACCTTTGGATCTTCTTTGGAAAGTCTGGCAGTAAATGAGGATTAACTGCACTTCAATTTTGAAAGTGGATCAGACTGTTAATTAATTTTAAAGTGAGTTTAGTGGTTTTTCCTAACTCTGTGTAGTTATGAATTCTGTTTGTATATTATTTTTGTTGTCACAGTCATTGCCAAAGAGCATTGGAAGACTAAAGAAGCTGAACAATTTGAATGCTGATAGAAACAAATTAACATCTTTGCCCAAAGAGGTAAGTTTTGTGCAGATGAGATTGTAGAAGCAGAAAACTCTTGATTTCAAATGCCTACAAGAAATAGCAGGCAACTTTGGTTTGGTGGGTATTCTTTCCAAACTGATCATAACCAGAAACTTGACCACTAGATCTGAACTGTAGTGATTTGGTGGCTTGGAAGTGCAAAATGTCTTTTGACATGTAGTTGAACTGAAGAGTTTGGATCTACTTAGCTTTTAACTAACTTGAGTCTAATTAGCGTTTACCTGGTAATTCCCAGTGTAGATATCAGGTCCTGTACTATTTGAAGACTCAGTGCTCTGGTAGGGTAAACGCAGCACCAATACGTCTCTTCTGCATGAAGTATGAAACTGCTGCCACACTCTTCCTCACCTTACTCTTGTGACCAATATCAAAGGGAAAGTTTCATACTCTGAAAAGTGGCTCAGTGACTGTCTTGACAGTCTTTTTGGTTTTGGAGATTTCTGGACTGCTTTTGCCCTTAAATATAAGGTCCTAATGTGACCAAGATCCTCAAATTTTACAGCTATGAGTGCTAGAACTTCTTGTCTATTGAAACAGTATGTGGAATGAAATGAGGCTAGAGTTTGTGTTGTGCAACTAAATGTAATGAAAGCTTTACAAATGTAGTTCAGCAGTAAATTGTGGAAAGAAGTCAGGAAAGCAGCATCCTGTGATTGGAACATGGGGCTATGAGTTGGTTCTGTTTGTACTACATTTTCTCTGTAATTTTTACCCAAGTAATTCTACCTCTTAGTTTTCCTGTCTAACATGTGGCTCGGAGCTTTTGTTCTCCACTTTCAGTCACCTAAGGAGCTGGAGGGTTATGTACTCAGGTGACAGCTGATGAATGGAAATTGAGAGGAGCATCAGCTCTGGCTTGCTTCCTTATGGAGCTTGGACAGCTCAGGAAGGAGGTATGAGAAGGAAGTGAAGTAGCAAGGAGATGGGGGAGAGCTGATTGTCTGAAGAAGAGGGATCAAGCAGGGGTAGAGGATGCTGCTGTGGCACTGGCAGCAATAATTCCAGTGTCCTGGGTCTGAGCTGCCACGGGCCAGTCACCTAATTGAGGGAAGGTGAGGGGGGAAGACGTGAATACTGCAGCTTTTCTAGGAAAACAGTGTCTTCTCTGCTGTGGTGCTTCTGCTTCTGAACAGAGAATTGTGACAGGGCTTACCCAGACAGGTTGTGTGATGCAGCCTAGCGAGAGGCAAGACCCTGGGAAAACTTTTCAGGTTGGTATTTGATAGCAGCTTTCATCATAAGATATGCTGAATTGGAGGGAGCCCATCAGGAATCCACTTCCTGGCCCTGCACAGGGCACCGCAAGAGTCACCCCATGTACCTGAGAGAACTGTCCAAACACTTCCTGAACTTAGGCTGGTGCTGTGACCACTTCCCTGGAGAACCTGTTCCAATGTCCAACAACCTTGGGTGGAAAACCTTTTTCTAATATTCAACGCAAACCTCCCCTGGCACAACTTCAGGCCATTCCCTCAGGTCCTGTCACCGGTCACAGAGCAGAGATCAGGGTCTGCCCCTCCTCTTCCCCTCACAAGAAGCTGTGACAAACTGCACTGAGGTTTCCCCTCAGTCTCCTCCAGGCTGAACAGACCCAGTGACCTCAGCTGCTACTCATGCAGCTTCACCTCAAGGCCTTTCCCATCTTTGTTGCCCTCTTTTAGATGTTCTCTAATAGCTTAATATCTTTCTGATCTTGTGCTCATTCAGCAGAAGACTTCCTTTGCTGAAATACCTGTTCTTGAGACTTGTGCAATTTTATCTTCACTCCACCTTTGAGCAGAACTGTTCTGAGTTTTGCATTGAAGGTTTTACTGTTACAGTTTGTTTCCAGATTGGCCGTTAATAGCTTGTGTAGTGTGTAAGCACTTCTCTCAATTATTGGAGGTGGTGCATAAGGGCAGTCAGTCTGGCTTATAAGAAGCAAGGAAGGAGCAGGCAAGAGGAGAAGGCTTAGCTGCAGAAGTTGGTAAAGCAGAGTGAATATGGAGTGTGTCTGTTTTGGGGTATAGTGGGGTCCAGAGCTCAGTGCAGAACAGTGGAGGGATTAATACTGAGCAAGATACTGAAGACTTGGAACCAGCAACCTTTTTCAGAGGTGGAATGTGTTGTTAAGTCAATGAAGGTGTTGGGGGATATCCAAGAGTGAAGTGAAAAATGAGAATGTGTCTAGAGAATATCAGTGCACATGAGAGAGGGAATGGGACACCTGCACAGAAGTGGAAGGAAGACAGGGATGAACCTGTGTTTGGAGAAGGTGAAGAATGAGGAAATGGAAGGCAGTGTCTGGAGTGAGGTGAGCTGGAGAATTGTAAAAATCCAGGAAATAAAAATGGGAGAGGGTGGTTCCCAAGGGAGCTTTCAGGGAAACAGAGGAATCAGAGCTCTTTGGCTTCCTATCAATTACTTTGAAATGGAATTTTAATTTTTTCCTTTAAAGGTGTCTACACCAATGTGTCTGTCTCATTAAAACAAATGCTTTGAAATTACATGTAATGTAACATTTTATGTTTTGCTCTGCAGATTTTAATTTTTATTGTTTCATTTTAAAGGAAGTCAGCCCTCCTGTAACTGCAGGGTCATCTCACCCTAGATCAGTGCATTTGAATTCCAAACTGGTAATTTTACAAATTGAAGGCATAAACAACTGATGGCAATGGTGTGCTTCAAAAATACTCTTAATATGCATATATTGCAGAAACTACTGTCTAGTTAACAAGACTTCTCAGTTTCAGTTTTCCAGGTTTCTGTTTGTGTTCCTTGGGCCTAGGCTGTGCAGTATACATTTTTCCCTGAATGTTTTTAGAGTGCCTTCTTATATTGCTGAAGTGGTAGTTTCAAAAACAAGGGAATCTGCTGCTCTCTGCCCATCTTCCATCTGTTGCTGGAGCTTTATTTTCTTGGTATAGTATTTTTCTTAACCAGCAGCATTTTGCTTTAAACCAAGCATGAAGACTTCCTAGTACAGGTTTTCTGTTTAAAATTCAGAGGAATTAAGTGAACAGTTGCATTTCATAGCTCTAAAAGAAAATTATTCCACATAAACTGAGTGCACAGGTATAACAAGTACTGTTTGCTGTTATGCAAAGCATCCACAGGAGCCATTTTAGGGGGCTGATAATGGCAAAGATTCCAATTCTGAGTTTCTCTTTGGATGGCAGGGAGGAACAGTTCGGTGTCTTGGGTGAAATATTCGATTTCCATTTTTGTTCTTACTGTTACTGACTTGGTAAAAAAAAATACAAAATGCATTGGTAGTGCACTTAGGGAAGACAGAAAAATGTGTCACCCTTTTTCTGTCTGCTGGAAGGCTCTGCTTGACATTGAGAAAGCATACTATGTTTTCTGTTTATTTTCATCCTAAATTGGCTAACTAAGATTTAAAGCCAGTCACAAGCTTCTGATAGAAGTAATTTTCAACACCCCTGCCTGCTTTGTGTTGCTTAAGACATTTCTTGACACAGCATGGCCAAGACTGGAGTCTTGGGCACATCAAAATTAGTACTTGAACACTGGTTCCCCCTTCACAGAAGCAGAGTTGGATGCAGGAGTATACACTGCAGATATTTTTCCTCAGTATCTTTCCCTCTTTTCCTTTATGTTTTTCTTACCTCTTCCATTCTTTCTCTGCCTTACAAAGTGCTAAAGCAGCTGTGTATTTGTGGTCTTCATCCTGATAAAAAATGGATGTGGGAGAGGCTGTTGCTGTCTTCTGCTGAAGAGGGATAAAGAAACAGTTTTGTAATGTGTGTAGAAAAAAAGTGGAATTCAGTTAGGGAGAAGAGTACACGTACCCAATACTGTTTCTGCTTGGTGTCACTGTTCTTTCACCCAGAATTATTCCCGTAGCAGAGACCACTTTTATAGATAGGATGCTGGAAATTATGTGCCTGCTCTAATGTAGCCTAGTTAGATAATCTCTGAGTTTTAGCTTTTCTGTTGTGGTGTGTGGTTTTTTGATGTTTTTGGAGAAGTAGGTATAGAAGGATGTTGATTTGGTTTTGATTTGTCAACAGTTTAAGAGAATTGGATTTTGAGTCAGTGTGTTAAACCATTACATTACAAGATTGCTTCAAGGCACACTTGTAAAACCATTCTTTATCTTTTGGTGTAAAATTCATTTGCTTGGGATTATTGAGGAGTTTGTATGCAAATATACCTTCAAAGTTTCCTGGTTCAAAGGTTCTTCTTTATTGTGTGCTGATAAAGGTAAAAGGTGGAAGAACTGAATGTATGACCAAGGCTTGAGTCACTGACGGATTTCATCTTCAGTATCTCGTTTTGCAGCTTAGTCCCTCTCTGACTGAAGTGGTGAAACAAACTTCAGCAAGAACTGAGAATGTCTAAACCTGTTCATAGTTAGAAATGTTTTTCCCCTTAAACTTGAAAGACCTGTCTGGTGACTCTTTGGTATTGAAATCCCACCCTGGCACAGGAACGCTGATGAAACTGGTGTGTTGATTTTGGCACTTGCATAAATAACCTCCTTGGAATGTTTTCCAGTTTATATGCTTTTGTTAATGAGACATCTGGTAATGTGTCCTTCCTGTCTTTGAGGTATACTGTGAGAATTATTACTCCATTAGGTAAAACTACAAGGATTTTTTTTTTTGGCAATAACTGTGCTTTTTAAATTTTATTTTTTTAAAACAAATTGGGACTACTTAGTTCTTTCTGATTTTAACTTTTGATATCCTGTCCCTTTTCTCATTTGTGTAGAAGTATGTGTGTCTCAGAGGAAAAAAATAAGGCACTAAGGAAAAGTGCAGGAAAACTTGTCTTGAGTCAGAGGGCTGAGAAGCTGTTTTGGTGAGCTCCTCTCCTACTATTCACCAGTGGTGCAGGAGGTGTTGAAGTGAGTTTGCTGAAGATTTCCCTAGCCAATTTAAAATTAATAATAACAACAGAATAATAGCTAATAATAATGAGTTGGGCGGTTTTTTTCCACCCCTAAAAGTATTCTGTGCTTGCAGTTAAAGAATTAGTATGCTTTATGTGGAGCCAAGGACTTCATTTACTTTGAAAACCCAAGCAGAATTTTGGATATGACACACTGGAAAAGATTTTGCAACATAAGAGGAACTGTGTTTAAATTGTCACTATATTTTTCAGACTTGTATAAGTCTGTGAGAGTTCTTGACGCTGTTTTGAGAGCTGAATAAAAGAGATGCGTCACTGGACTTTCAGCTATTGACATGACAGACGAAGACTAATCGTTACAGTACTTGTCATAATGTCGTTTTTTTGCATTGCTTAGAGCTGTGTGAAAGATGCTAACTGGTAAAGGACAGCTGAATTGATTCATAGTTTTTGAGTAGTAAACAGATCTACTTTAGAGTCATTAGAAACACCATCTGAGAAGCATTCTGATAGGACTTGCAGTTCTGGAGACTGTCTGAGATGGATTAGTAGTGGGTATACGAATGGCAAAAAATCAGGGGGGTGAAGTGCTAAATGCTAGTGCTAAGTGCTAAATGATGAGAACATAGGGAGGAGTTTCAGCAACCAAGCTGACATCCTGCCTACGTTTGTCCAAGCCTTACTGCTTTTCCCGAATGAGTAAGCTGTTAGAAAGATGAGTCTCAGACTGAGATAGAAGAAAAGAGCTATAAGATCATCCATTAAAGGGTTTAAAGGGTTAAAGTTTTGTATGGAATCCAGGGGTGGCCTAATGACAATTATCCTCTCAGTCAAGCCCACCTGAATGCAAATACACAGTTTTGTTCCGTCTTCATAGTATCAATGGTCGAAAAATTAGCGCTTCATAGTAATGACCATTTACTGCCTGACTGACGTATGGGCTTTGTTTTTGTGATTTTCCTTTTGGTTTTCATCTAGGCTTACTGTTCTTTGGACTTGGCGTGATGTGACAAGTCAATAGTCCTTAAGTTAAAGTTGCTAAAATGAACTTAGTTTCAGGAGTGTGACTTAGGCACAACTCATGTGAGATGTTTTCCTGATGTCCTGCTCACTACAGAGGAGTGTGAGGACTTCTTTAAGCCTCTAGTCCTTAGAACAGTTACTCCTGTGCCTAGAACTAAGCACATGCTTGTCCCCATTAAGTGAAGTCTGTGCTGGAAATGAAGTGTGTGCCTAACTGGTGAATGGGCTTGTGGTCTCAGCTGTGTCCTTGGTGCATATGTGCTGGTTTGGCACAGGTTGTTGTGAGCATGTGACCCCTGGAAAGCATGGATGGCTCTTCCTCAGTTAACCACTCTGAGCCAAACCAGTGACCTTCTGACACCGTGTTCCTTCATGGTGGCCACAGCAGTGTTTTCCTTTCCACCTGCCATGTAGTGTGTGCACTTCGCCTCTGTGGTACAGCTTTGTGCTTAGGTTTTCAAACATTGGATCTGACGTCTTTCTGTACTGCTGGAGGGATGCCATCTTCATTTGAAATGACAAAGATTTAGTTGTTTTTTAACTGTCATCTTGTCTTTTTTTTCTTTGTGGTATCTCACTTGATGCGGCTCATTAAATGTCTGCATTTTCTAAAAACAGTTTCATTAAAAAAATTCAGTGTGTCTTTTTTATCTACCCTACTATCCTATTAAAATAAAAGGTCTTCACTACCTTTGAATGAAACAAAACCTTTGAACAGCAACCTGTAGACTGATAGAGAGCAAAGTTAAATTAATGGAAGTTTAAATTATTTAGGAATTCCAACCCTCTTTGGCAGAAGAAGAATGCATGTTATGTCTCCATTTATTGGCATGCTTTTGTCCAGTATGGATAAAGAAAAATAAATTGAACATCTCTTGTATTTTCTTAATTGTTAGCCGCTTGGAAAATTATGGGTCAGGTAAATTGATAACCCTGTAAGTATTCTTCTGTCCATGGTTCTACTATTAGCTTTCATTAAACTGCTTTAAATGCATGATGACTCAGGCTGTCCCGATTCCACTGCTGCATTTTTCCATTGTCAAAAGTATGGAAGTTTTGCTCTCATCAGGGCTGCATGGCTTTACTTTGTTTGTTTGGCTAACCTGTTTGGATCTCCATGCTCCAACACTTGAGTAAAGAAAACTCCATTCATGGAAAGGGAACACTTTGTGTACACTGAGGGCATCACTTGCCAGCTCATCAGCATTCCCTAATTGTAATTCTTGCTTTTCACGGCTCCTCATGTTAGAAACACCAGAGACTTAGTGTGTATATATTTTTTTATTATCAGACTGTGTTCTGTGAATATGTGATGGCACATTATTTAAGACTTTATACGCACTTTAAAGGGAATAGCAGAATTCTTGAATCAAGAAATGTTTGCTTACTATTTGAGTCTGGTTTCTAAGGGCTTTGATTCACAAGCTAAAATGGCTTGCAAGGTTTGTGCTTCTGTTGTACACACAGGGCTGGGAAAACTGATGATCTTGTGAAATAGCTGCATCTTAAGAGTGCAGTTGATTGAAGGGAAATACCACAGATTTTGTTTTGTCAAGAATGTAGTGCTTTAACTTTCTGCTGTAAACAGCTTGTGAATCAGAAGCCTTGAGCAGCTGATTCCTGTTTTCTTCCATTAAAAAGCATTTGTGATACAAAGGAAGGTGAGTGGGATGTAAATGCTCCATTTGTTTTATTTTGTGAGTCATAGTTGTATCATTTAAAAGTGCCTTTTTCCTTAATAAATAATGTAGGTTAAATCAACACTATTTTTCCTTTGACTAGTTAAAATATTTTGTGCTATTTGTCTGTAATCTCAGTCTTCGGTTTGGACTGAATTGTGGGTTTTGCAAAGACACAACTGACAGTTAGAAAGAACATAATAATTTCAGTTTAGTTTTGGGGACTCCTGGCCAAGGTGTAGTTATTCTCTCTGTAGTGTGAGAGGAGAACCTTCTTAGATATATGTCACTATAGACATCCTCTAATTTTGGAACTGAGATTTTCCACTGTGCTTAGTTTGGACTTCATAATTAGATTCTAAGTCTGCTTAACTCGAAAGCTTCAAATGGCGTTGGGATATTTTGCCTCTATTACTTGGAGTAAGAAAAGAAAAATCTTTTTTCCCCTTCTAATGGTGAGTTTTGTAACTGGCAAACAAACAACAGTGCTTTTTGAAACTGTACAATAAGCAAACAAAGGTAAGTTTCCTTTGTTAATCGGAACAAAGAATGACTTGAAGCAGCTTTTGAGTTGCTACAACTAATAATCTTCCTGTTTATAGAAGTTTCCTCTGGAACATAAAGTTAGAATGAGTTTTTTTAATCCAGTGTGGGGGGTTTTTTTTGAAAGCAACTATTTTTGGTGCAAAATGTAAATTTTTAAAGGTAAAACTGAAAAATCCCATCTTTGCACCCAAAAAACTAATTAGCTTGAGAATGCAAATGCTTATATTTGGGTGAATTGATATAGAGAGAGGATATTAGATTAAAATAGATTAAAGAAGGCCAGTTCATGTGGGAATTGTGTTGAAATGAAGTGCTTCTAATGAATCAGGGTATCAAACATTTTACTCAGTCTTTTGCTTCTAGTGAACTTTTCATTAATCTTTGTGGACTCAACAAATTTTGGGATTTGATTGGTGTATTAGCATTTTGCCTTGCTTTGAGCCCCATTGCACTTGCTTGGATGTAAAGCTGCCATGAGGAAAGAATGAATTAATATGTAAAATGTAGAGCTAGAAAAAGTTAAGTGTAGGGTTTTTCGTGAATATTGGGCACAGTGTAGCTTCTGTGTGGTTACTGGTTTCTTCCAGGTGTGGAAGGCTCTGAAAGATAGCTAGAAAGTGACCTATATGTAAAGATATCCATTATTTGCAAATACAGATGTTTGAGAGACTGCTCCTACAGACTTGCTTCAGGTCAGACTTCTTCTAAGCTAACACTTGTTTGCAGTCTGTACCTCTGGGGGAAGTGTCTGGCAGCATTGTAACTTGGATGTGCTGTGACATACTCTGTGACCCGTACTGCATGCCTTTGTTACACTATGGTATTCCAACAAAACCAGACTTGCTTTTTTTTATCCCCTCTTCTCAAATGTAGGTTGGGGGCTGCTGCAGTCTTAACGTCTTTTCTGTACGTGACAACAGATTATCTCGAATTCCCCCTGAGATTTCACAGGCCACTGAACTTCATGTCCTGGATGTTGCTGGAAACAGGCAAGAGATTTTTGTATTTTCATGTTCTTTTGCTGTATTTGCTTAATTGTTTCTGATAGCAAAAGATACTATGTCTAAGAACAGAGTAATAAAAAACCAGTTATGACACTCATGTTAGTGTTACTGTTGAAATTGTCAAAGTAGTCTTCCCCCTGGGCCAAAAGTAGCATAAATTGTGTGTTGTCATGAGTGTGGATTTTTGGATTACTTTGACCCGGAGGAAGAGATTGGATTAAAAAAAAACAACCTCTGAATTCATGTATTTCTGAATTAAAACTGAAAATCTAGGCAATAAATAGAGCTTCAGGTGAAGCTACCAAGCTGTAATGTCAAGTGGCACCAATACTGAATGTTTTATGTTCACAATACAGTGTGAGTGACAAGGAAACCCACTTTGAGACCTTGCAGCTTCTCATGAATCTTAGTGCTTCGAACATCAACATGCAAAATTGAGTGGATTAAAGCATAAACCAGCAAATTAGTTCAGTTTCTTAGTAGGAAGTTAAATTTAAAAAAAACCCCAAAATGGAAGAAAAGTGAATGGCATCTCATCTATGCAATATAATTGTCTCACAGGCACTTATATATTTCTGTTCTGGCCACTGTTTACATGTAAAGCTCCTGATGGGAAGCAGCTGCTTGCCTTCCAGGGCACTTTACTGCAGTAGAGAAAGCTCAGCATAGTTCTACCTGTTATTCAGCTTCAGAAGATTATAAAGTTATAATGAAGTTAAGCTGCAGGTTTGGTGGTTTTTTTTTTTTGTATTTTTTTAGGAACAGAGTAGTTGGAGTTGATGATTACTGCAATGCCTTCTATTAGAGGCATTAATTTCAATCCTGTTTGCTCCAACTCAGCGATGTATACTTGAGTTGACTTCATGACCATCTATTAAGTCTCCCAGAGATTGCTCTGACTTTTTTACTTTGCTTTTTTGAACTAGGCTGATGTATCTTCCCATTTCACTGACTACCTTAAAGCTGAAGGCTTTGTGGTTGTCTGATAACCAGTCGCAACCTCTGCTGACATTTCAGACTGACACAGACCCTGAAACAGGAGAAAAGATTTTAACATGTGTATTACTTCCTCAAATGCCTTCTGAGCCTGGTTGCCAAGGTAAGTGCCTAGAGTCAGCTTTTCATTATGTATAGAAGTATTACTTCATTGTTTACTGAGCTGTCCCATGAAGGTTTGTAGAACATACATAAGCTATAGTAAGCAAAGTAGCAAAGTTCTGGTTGAATTTTCAATATTAAACCTTTTTTTTTTTTTCTATTATCCTACTAGTCTTCAGAAGACTTGAAAACTTGGCACTGAGTGTTATTGAAAATGCAGCGACAGCAGCTACATTAAATAAAATACAGATCTGGAAGAAAAAGAATTACTCATTACACTATTTTGAGGCTTGCCAGTGGGCCCAGTAGTGGTATCCATATTTGTGTACATTGATTATACAACTTATATATATATATATGGAAAAACGGTGGTATTCCAACTGCAGTCTCTTTACCAGCAAAATAAATTGCCTAGCAAATAGTAAATTTTTACTTTTTTAGTAAGCTAATTTTCTTTTAGGCAAAAGTGCCATACAGTAACTTTATTATATTCATTATCTAGTGTAGAATTGCAGTATATAAGTTGCTTTTACCTTTTGTGATGAAACTTGCCTCTGCGCCAGGTAGAACCATAAACTCTTTTGTTGGCTGTGTTGCTACTCCAGTAACTTCTGAATGTTTTTTTTATCCTCAAGCTTTTAGAGCTGTGTGTGAGCATTCAAGGGGATTAATCTGAGCTAATATTTAAATTTCTGCTGTAATGACTGGAGAGTAATTTATTCCATCTAAGAATGGACTTTTAAAAGGAAATCATGTGGATTCTTCTTCACTGACTACAAAGGGGCCTGAGGAGACAAGTTCAGCTTTTCAGTGGCCATCTGTATTCTACGTACCCAGACTTAATTCCAGTGTTTCAATGATATATGGCTGAAGCAAATAGAAGCCATTAAAACAGCAGGAGTGTAGAAATGTGTCTGTTTTCAGCTCCTGGCTTTTAAGAATAGTTGAGAATTAAAATAAATATATGAATTAAGCCCTTTAGAATTGGAGAGGATTAAGCTAGTTCAAGAAGGGTAACAGAGGTTGACTTTCTCTAAAGGCTTTACTACTAGAAATTAGATTTCCTCCTCTCCACAAGAATCTCATGGCTTCAAGGGTAGAAGGCTTGGAATTTAGATTGTTGGCTAGCCATATTGAAAGGATGAGGTTAGTAAAAACAATGATCCTATGTTATGGAATGCTATTTAGGGAACTGTCAGCTGGCAGCCATGTTCCACAAGAAAAGCATGTATAGTGGCAAGTATATTGAATTATATAACCAGTACTCTAAAGCTCTGAAACAGTTCCAAGTACAGAAATACCTAATTTATACAGAAACCATTTAGTGCATGCTCTTGATAACAGAAAACTAATGCAAGTTCTGTTTTCTTGCAAAAACAGTAGAAATAGCCACTTGTAAGTATTGGATGAGTGATTGTTCAGATACTGCAATTATGAACAATATAGTATGTTGATTGTCTGATTTCATGTGCAATTTGCTGTGAATCTTGAGTTATATTTTCCTGTTCTAACAGATAACCTGCCACGATGTGGTGCACTGGAGAGTTTGGTAAATGAAATGTCAGATGAAACATGGAATGAGCGGGCAGTGAACAGAGTCAGTGCAATTCGCTTCTTAGAAGATGAAAAAGATGAAGAAGAAAATGAAATGGTATGTTTCCCGAGCCTTTGGCTACCTCCAAACACTGTGACATTATTGAAGAAGTATAAAAATTCTCTGAGCATTCTTGCTGTAAATATTTCAGCTTGAGTTGCATGCTTTGTGTGTACATCTGGAGAAGAAAACTTCGTGTTGGCTGCTGCAGCTTTTTATGTTGACTTTAAATGCCTTTGTTTTTTCTGCTTTGAATATAACTTCTATATTCTGATGCAGGACAGTCTTCTGTTTTGCTTTGTTTTCCTCTGTCTGCTCAGGATGTTTTCTTTCCAGAAAGAAGATAGGATCTTTCTTTGCATCTGTGAAGCTTTACTGCCTGAAAGTATATAGAGACTAATTTAAGATTCCAACACTCTGGCATGTGTCTCCATGAAGTTGGCTATTGTTTGTCTCTTTAATTTCTATTTCAAATCTTTCTTGCTCTCATTATTTTTTTTTTAACTCCACCATTTGCATTGAACCAACCACGCTGTCCATAAACAGTAGGAATGTTGCTCATTAGTTTCCCACTTAAACAAAGGATGTGGGAACATCTGTCACTGTACTTATAAGACCTCTCCATTAAGTTGGGCTCTGCATATCCTGAAGATCAATACACAAAATGATCTGTATTTTTACTAGCTTTTATTAACAATTAAAAGTCCTGGTAAAGTTTAACACTGCTTCAGTCACGTTTTCAATGTACTTCTCTGATGCTCTAAAACGTTGCTGGTGGTCCTTTTTAGATCTCAGCTTGAGATACTTCAGTATTGTTGTAGTTTAAAAAGTGACCATAAAAACCCTTACTTTAGTTTGGAAATTAAAAAGTAAGGTAGTTGCTTACTCCAAAGCAGCAGAAACAAAATGTCTCTTACCAGGCATGGTTCACTGACTGACAGGGAGTTCAGAATGATGCTGCTTAACAACCGTGCCATCCCAAGAATGTCCACAGAGTAATGAGGGCTCAGGTGTTGAAGATACGTGCTTGATTTGCCTGATTTGAGGCAGAACCTTCCTAGGGGAAAAAAGTTCATGATCTTACTGAGGAGGAAGAAGGGCAAATTTCCGAAGCAGTCTTGACCAAAGCACCCACTTATGGGTCATCAGTTTGCTGTGCTCTGCACAGTTTACATGCATGCCACTAAAACGTAATTGCATGTATACATGTATTACAGATATATTGTATTTGTGGTGTTCTGTTGGTCTGCAGCCTGGATGCTAACTGGAGTTTTTGTGAATCCTGTTTCTCTTGTAAAGGTTTCAGCACAATGATATATACATTCTTCTGTCTAAGCTGGGACAGAAGTACTCCTTCTTCCTCTCAAAGTGCTTGTTCTCAATTAACTAGAGAACCAGACTGTGTGGTGGGGCTGAAAGGCAGATGGAGCTCCACACAAACACTCTTTAAAACTGTAAAGAGATCTTGTGGGATTCTTTCAAAATTAGACGAATGTTTTAAGTGTGATCTTAAATCACTTGTATGGTTTTGGGGAGAAAAAAATTCCCAAGTATAGTTATGAAAGAATCTTCACTTCATAACTTGTGATTGTACTTCACTTGAGTGGCTTTCAGATTAGTAGTCCAAAAGAGGAGATAATTTGTTCTTAGAGACTTCTTAAAACCTCATTCCCTGTCTTCATAAACAAGCAACTTTTAAAGTAATGCTCAGCACAGAGCATCGTAGTTTGAAAAGGAAAGGGGGAAAAAAGGAAAAAAATTGGTACTTAATATTTGGTATGTGAATGCTGAAGCCTTGAAAGTGTATGTTGTTTTTGCAGAGAGACAAAGGCAAAACCACTTATTGCGCTGTTTATTTTTAGAGAACACTTCTAAGGCGAGCCACTCCACACCCTGGTGAATTAAAGAACATGAAAAAGACAGTGGAGAATTTACGGAATGATATGAATGCTGCTAAAGGACTGGATTCAAACAAAAACGAGGTCAATAATGCCATTGACAGAGTGACCACTTCCGTGTAGAGTTTCATCTCCAGGTTTTACCTCCTGTGTCTTCCCCTGCTGTTGAAATGTTCCTGTCGTCTCCTGGGACCTCACTGAGCCCCTTTTTGTTTTTAACCAGAACCTGATTCATCGTCTCCATACACATGAAAAGTGTGGCCTGCTGGAAGAAAGTGCCTTATTTCATCCAGGCAGTGAACCAATAATTTCCAAATCAATATTGTAATTTTAATAGTCCTAGGCTTTTTTAAGTGTAATACACTACTGTATGCAGAATACAATATTTTTGTCTTAAACACAGGGGAAATAATGCTTTTCTTTTCCAGAGTCCTGGGATATCATCTTCCCAGTGGCTGGATGTGCTGGTGAGAAGTATAGTTTTGTGGAAAATCGATACACTTTTTTATTTTTTTGGCAGCTCAGATGGTGTAAATTTTAAATTTTTGTATAGGACTTTCATAACAAGATGATGTATTTCATTTTTAAGAGAAAATTTATCTAGAGCGGTACATATTTTAGTATTTGTGGAAGAGAACAAGTTTCATGGACAACTGTATTCATTTGTTTGTACCACCCATTGTGCCTTATTGTGTCTGGTATGTCATAATAGTCTTAAATATAGCAATTCTCGAGGAAAGTGAGTAGATTTGGTTTCTTGCTTTAGATATGTTTTTCTTTTTGGACAGTAATTTGTTGGGAATTTTACAGCAGAGAACTTATGTTTATATTATGGGATCTTAGGTTGTGAAGCACAAATGTTAGTTTTGTTGTAAACAGAATTAAGATTAAATGACCAAACAGCTATTGTTTATTACATAATGCACTCACACTTTAACTTAGTTGTAATGAAACATCTTGGTTTGGATGCCTTGTTGCATTGCAGTCACTAGAAATTCATGCTTCCATTGTTTTTTTTTAAATGTGCCATCTGTAAAATAACTTGAAAAACAGCACGATAGACTTTCAGAAGCACAGTATGAAATTAGTTTTATGTATTACACAAGAAAGCATGATTCTTTAAAGTGCTTTGTTGGTTTTATAAAACTTTATAAAACCATAATAAAAACATCTTTAAAAGCTTCAGTAGACGTGATGTATCATTAAAACAGCAATTAAAGTATCTATGCATCAATGCTATCATTGTTACTGTGTGGCACTTCACTTGTCCAATGCTGATGTCAAGGTTTTACTAAATCTGCAGATTCTGATTTGTTTATAAAGGTAAGTATTAACTGAGTTGAATTCAGTAAATAACAATTTTGCAAAAGCCCATAAAGACTGATGTTGATGTCTCTGGGTTCTGGATGTTCTGTATGAGCTTACAGAGAGCACTGGCTGGTTCAGTGCAGGGACTTGAGGTGCAGATCAAAAATGTCACATATTTGGTCTTGGATAATGCAATGAACCCAAATTTCAACAAAATGAAAGACCTGAAGTTCTATGTGGCTAACCATGGCCCTTCTACTGAACATTTTTTTCCAGTAAGGGTTGGTTGTATGAGGGTATCTGGGAGAAGATAGAAAAGGAGGAGATCTACAAAGTAATAATAACTTGTGTTCAAATTAATACCTACAATATGTGATAATATTTTTAGTTTAAATTTTCATTTGAAGCTTTTACAAAAGGGACTGTTGTCTTTTTTATACTGAACAAGTAGGTGTTTCAAGCCATCTACAAGTATTCAAATCTAACTTGGCAGAACACATTAGTTTTCATTTCTCTTTCCAAAGATTCCTCATTTAAAGTTCAAGACATGGTTTTGCAGAAGGGTGCTGGAGATTTCTAGGTGTTAAGTCAGTTCAATGGTAGTGCAGTTTTATTGTTTCCAAGGGAGAGTTCTCCTGGTTATTCTTGGTAAGCTGCTGTTAAAATAAAACCAAAAATAAAATCATATTTTGGTACAGCTGACCCTGGCTTTGGGTAGAATTTTCTTTTTAAAATACTTACTGGAATCGATACAAGAAAAATTTAAAAATGTAGGAAACCCTGTACCCAGAGTCTAAGTAAACAACAGCAAACCCATTTGAGATGAAAAGAAGTTCCTAAAAAAGCCAAAGGCAGCAAGATTCTGTGATGCCAGTTTTTAATTTGGAGGCTGTGGCTTGTTTTAATGTCTGCTCCATCAGCAAGATGAATGTGTAAAGCCTGGATTTGGGTCTTGCCTGACATGCCACCAGATGAAAATAATTAATTGCCCTTGTGCACCTCCTGCTGCAGTCAGAACAAGATGTAAATCTTGCTGCAGCTCTGTGATGTGTGCTGTGTCACTTGGCCCTTGCTTTTCGTATATTCCTTCAGGCTTGTGGGCACTGCTGCAGCCCACAAACTCACCACAAGGCAAGCACTGCTTGCTGTATCCACTTTGGCACAAAGTAACTGGTCAGCAGTCACTATTTTTTACTTTGGTGATTTAACTTTTTTTTTTCTTTTTGTAATAGTGGAAGGAATATTTGTTGTGGTTTCTCTGGCTACTGATAAATAAGTGGGTGATCCAGGCTGGTTGTCTTCATTTGGGACAGTTTCACATTCTTGCACCCAAGGGTGGCTGGTATAATCTCCTTGTGGTCATCTCAGTCAAAGATGGGTGGTATGAATTGCATATTGAAGGTGTTTGACTCCACTGAGTTGTAAAAGAAAATTAATTGAGCTCAGACTAGAATCCAATGATTGCTTAATGAGAGGTTAGAGAAGCTGCAGTCCATCATCAGACCAACCTACTACTGTCCGCAGAGCAGTGCTGGCATTCCTTGCTTTTCACTGCCATCTCTCTTCACTTTGTTAACCTGTGTAGTGGAAATCTGGATTTTTGCTATGTTTTTTCATCCAGTGGCTGGGGAGAGATAAAGGAGGAGGTGTATTTTTCAGGCTTCTACAGTAGTGCTGTGTAGCACTGTATCTCATTAAGGTCTTTTGTTTATGCTTCTTGGTGGGGCACTGTGAGATTCTGCTCTGCTGCAGGTAGTTCAGCAGTGTATTCAAGGTGGTGTAGTGTTTGAGTCTGGCAGTAAGTGTAATTTCCAGGGTACACCTTGAGGTATGGCAACAGCTGCTGGTGGTATGGATTAAGAGCAGATGAAGTGTTGTTTTTTGGGGCTGAACAAGATGCTTGGATTCTTGCTGTGCTAATAGAGACAAGTGGCTCCCCTCTCTCTCCTCCTAATGCTGGTTCAGAGTGACTTGCATGCCATTCTGTTTGATCAAACCTCCATCAGCCTAGACCTCAGAAGTCCCTCTCATCTCTTGAGTGATCCATGTGTGTGCCATTTTATAGAGTGGTTGAAGTACCCTTCTCCTCCCAACAGCATTGATAACATTGCAGGAAGTTTTAACTGTTTTATAGCCAGAAAGAGTTGATGACACATGTTCTGATGAAGCAGTTTCTGTCCTTGAAAGCAGGAGCTCTCTCTTCCAAATCTCTTTTTTTTTCTCTTGCTGTGAGGAGCCTGAGTAGGGAATATGATTATGACTTTTTTCTCTATAAACTTTTCCTATTTTGTCTTTTGAGAGGTGGGTTTAATGCAAAAAGGCTATAAAATTTGCATGCTGTTTTATTAGCTGTAAACAGGTAACCAGGGAAAATCAACTGACCGTAGTGGTGGAGTGGATTTAATATTAACCTGCCAGTTACTGCATACAAGTTCTCTTTATTCAAAGTCACAATTCCTAGTCTTAAAAAAATAATAAGAAAAAAGACACTCTTGTGAACCCATAGTTAGTGTAGCAATGAATTTTTCCATCCCATGTGTGTTGCGTCAGGCTTTTCCCACAACTTCCATATAATTTATGTGTTGAGATTATTCTTCTGGCTTAAGTTCCATATTTTTGATAATCAGTGTATTGTAGGAAAGTGTGTACTGGAAACTTGCATAATAGCTGGTCTTTCCAGCAAGTGACTTGTTTGTGTCCTGCTCAGCCTGCTTCTGGTCTAGCACTGATGCTTTGCTAGTGCTGGGTGAGCAACTTTTTGCTGATTAGCTACTTAACAGGTTTTACTACTTGGAACTCGTAATTTCAGCTTTTAAGAGAGAGTAGTGACGCCAAAAATTTAATTTTATTGAAAGTGCATCTTTTAGTATATTGTTTGATACTATTCAGGTTTGCTGTAAATGTCTGCCTGCCACTGAGACAGAAGCACACAATTTATCTGAAATGTCTAGACCTTTTGCTAATGGAGAATTCACCACCATTCTTTGCCTTGACTCCAGAAAATAAAATTACTTTAGTTTTTCAATTGACTTGATAAGAGTGTTTCCCTTCTTCAGTTTCTGACAAATACACAAATCTGTTTCTGTGCTTGAGTGGCTGTCAGGCAATATGACAAAAGCTGGTCTTGACTTTCAGTAATTGTTTTGCGTGTTCCCTTTCTCCTGAAGCAATTGTGAAATTTTCAGAGGGACAGTGCCTCTGTCTTTTATTTTCAAGTCAGGACTATAATCATTTTTCCACCAGCTGAATGAGGAATGTGTTTTTTTTTCAAAGTGAGTAGCACATGCCTGGTTTGAGGAGAACTCTATGAACTGCTTTGGAGAAGCCATCCTGTCTCCTCTTCTGGTGGGTATTGGAGACACTGTTTGTTTTATTCCCTCTTGTGCAGTTCTTGTGGGCTGGTCAGTCATGGGTTCCACCAGAGCAGAGCACTTGGAGGAAGGAGCTCAGTGAATGTAGCTGGACTGTCTGCTAACTTCAGGTGTGAGGGTTCATGGCAGTCTGGTTTTGAATTTGTAACCTGTTCAGGGTGTTAGCCTCTAAATACTGTTGTTGTTAGTCCATGAACTCTGAGATCTTAACAAGCAGCTTATCTTTTTCCAGGAGAAGACCTCTCCTGAAAATACAGCATCACTATTGTCCATGGAGAGAACTGTGTGGCTCCTCAGTGATATTTCAGACAAGGGTTTTAGCAAACTTTCCTCGACATTAAAACCAGGAAGTGGACACCTGATGTACAGTAACCTTTGACACTGTTTATCTGATGTGCTCATCTGTGCTGGGGAACGTTGTCTTGGCTGAAATCTGTGATGTGCAGCTGGTGATAACAGCCAAACACAAAATGTTAGCAACGCTCACTGCAGAAGACCAGTGCTGACTGCAGTAACTTTTCTCAAGATCCACAGTTTTAGTTAGACACAAAACTTATTAAATGCTTCAAAGTCCTATATTCTTTTGTTCCTGAAACAAACTTGGGCAATTTGTGGGAATGTGCTTGTGCTTGCAACAGTGTGATTCTGTGATCACTCTGAGTAACTTGCCAGTTTTACTCAATTCCAAAATAAATGGGCTGCTCTAAATCATTCTGAAGTTGCTCATAGGAGACAAGATTGTCCCGTATTTCTGGAACATTAAGCATCATGATTATAAACATGAGTGAATTTCTTTATAGTTTGTTAATGGCATCCTGGACTTCCACTAAGCAACTTAAAACCAAAATCCAAACAAACTAACAAAAAAAGTTTGTTTGAGTATGACTGATGACTTCTCTTCATTTTCTTCATTCAGAAGGGGAGAAAACTTCAACGCTGAAGAGCATAGTGGATGTTTTTAGGATACCTACAGCAATTTTCTTAAATTGTGCTTTCAGGAAATTTAAAAAATCTTATCTGGATAGTTAATACTTGAGTAACTGAGTTTGAAATTAAATAGTGTATTTACTGCTAGCAAAGCATATAAGGCTTGCTTCCATAATCAGTTCAGGCAGCTTTTACACTGCCTCTCCTCTAGTGGAAGCCTTTGTTTCAGCAGCATTTTGTTCAGCTTTTGTTTCATGTAAATTGCACACCTTCTTCTAAGCTTTCTCAGAAACAGTCTTCTGTAGGTTAAAAAGAGAATGAGTCTGAAATAGTTTTTGATTAGTAGAATGTGTTTATGTATAGTTGTACTTTGAAGCAAAAAGTGTGTATGTTCCAGGAAATGCATCTTTAAAACCATTTTCTCTCCCATAATTGTGCTATTTAAGCAAATCATCTTTTAAACAGAAAAATTAGGTGAGAATGTGTGTTTGGGGTTTTGAGTTGAATTGTAGTAGCAGGTGTATGACCATTGAAATATTCTAGGTAACTGGATTCTACTTGCCAGTGGAGACCAGGCTGTGGCTGTAAGCAGGGTGTTTCACTGTCACTGTGATTTTAGTATGGTCCTTCAGAGACATGGGTGACTTTCATATCTTGGCTTTTATTGTTAGGCTGTTTTGGATTGTCTTTCACTTACCAGAATGTTTTAGGGTGATACATAGCATTTGCACACCTTTGTTTCCTGTGGGAATTCATTCTCTAGGGCATTTATTTGTGAGATCTTATTAGAATAGATACCTTGTGCTTTATGAGAGCAATTTGTCCTCTTAACTGCAGGGGTATGATACAGAGCAGTGGTTATGTTCTGGAGAGACTGCCTTTGAAAAGATGAAAACCATGTTAAAAGGAGGTAAAAACGTCACTTGACTTGCTGGTGAATTACTGAAACAAAATGATCTGTTACCAATCCGTTAGGCTCATTAACAGTGAAGGGAGAAGAAAAATGTGTTTCCATGGAACATAATAACTGCTAGGCTGATAAATATTTTCTCCCTCCAAACACTTCTGCTTTTACAAAACAGCGGTGTTACACCGCCCACATACCCATGAAGCTTAAAGTCCTAAATACAGAATTTGCCTTCTTTATTTCATTCCAGTTACTTTTAAGAAAATATAAAATTATGTGAATCTCACATTGTGTTTGTTGCTAATGATTGAGAGCAATCATGTTTTTAATCTTTTTGGGTCTTAGCTTCCCCACATATGAAACACAAGAAAGAGCTTCCAAACTCTACCTGTGTAGTAAGAAGAACAATTATAATCTGTAAAATTCTCTTAAGGAGAACTGATTTTTCTTTCCTCATATTAAGATATTTACCTGTTGCCTCCTATCTCAAAGCATGGTCCTATAGTATTTAATAACATGAGAATGAGCAAATAAATTACTGGAAGTTTTTTAAGAGAGCTTCATTTTTGAAATCTACGATCTGTTGCTTGAATGACCTTGAGGAGTGATGGAAGCTTCTTGCCTATCTAAAGCAATTTCCATTAATACATCAGAGTAAGGGATTGGTTTTATTTTTGGCAGGGAAAACAAAATCCAGTAAAAAAATCAGACTGAGAGGTTGAATTCACTGTCTTATTTCCACCCCTCTTCCTTTTCTTTCATCAAAAATGATCAAGTTGTGAAAAACAATTGGGGATTAAGATTAGTTTGCAAAATAATATTAGCCTGCACTCACAGCAGTAGCATTCACTAGCTTGGTTTCTCCATTTACTTTGTGGAAGTATAATTCATGTGGTCTTTTGCAAATAGCAGGTACATGCAAATGTAGACTAGAAGGCATTTCTAGTTGTTCCATTTTGTTTCATGTTTTGCTATTGATACAACCAAATCATGAAACTGCTTTCATAAAAATAATGCTATCCACAGTACTGTGTAGACCTGGTGAAAATTCTTTGCTAGAATTGTTCTGTTGTTTCTATTTTACTTTGTAGTACTGTAGATCACGAATATTAAAGACTAAATTTTCTTGGGTTACAGGTGTTAACAGGTAAAGCATCCTGCCATAGGGAAAGGCAGACAGGGAGCAGGAGTGCCCTGTAGCTCTGTGTTCCCAGATGAACTGCAGGGGGCACAGGTATGTAAAATGTACTGATGTTCATCACCGTGCTCCTTTGCGTACAGGAGGCTGCCACTGCAGCGATGAAGGGATTATCAGCATAAGCCTAATTTGAAATCTCTGTTCCTTTGAGAGAATAGACTTTTACTGGTTTTACAGAATTTGGCAGGCTGAGTTTGAGAAGCTGTTGTTTAGGATTAGGGATCAGGGTCAGACAAGGATGAGATGTTTTGGAAGAATTTAAATGCTTCACTGTGCCTATATTTATTTTTAGAGTGAAATTGCTTTATGACTTCCTAATGGGCTTAAAAGTTGTCAAGGATTTAAACTGTGTTTCAAAATACCCTGAACATTGAGAAATGTCACGTTAGCTATTCTGCAATACAACAGTCCAAGCCAATAGCAAACAATTTCACCTAGTGTACTGTTTATCTGTCTGATTAGAATTGCTATCCCCCTAGTTAATATTCATAGAAAGCAAAGTTTCTGTTTAAGTGTACCACCTTTTCTTATTCAAGAATATCAGGAGATATCCTGCCTTGCATTTTGAGTTGTCAGGAGGAAAGGGAGCAACTGCTGTGTTGTGATTGTTTGTACTGCTTTCCCATTGATCAACTAAATTGCCAATCAACCCATTGTCCTGAGCAGTGTGGTTTAGAATAACCAGAAATCAGGCTATTTATCAGCAAACAGTGATATCACCAAGTGTCAGTGCAGTTCGAAATGTAGTTTAACAGAAAATTTCCTTCAGGAAAAGGCCAATTATGCCTTCCTTGTATAATACAAATAATCCTGTGATGGGGTTATCATCTTTTCAAGTCTCACAGAAAGGTCTAAGGTGTTTTCCATTTCCTAGTGTTTCCAGCCATCCTAAAACTGAAAGCAAATGAAGAATCCCAAGGGAATGACCTTCTTTGGCAACTGAAGATGAATCAGTGTGTCCAGCATGAAAAGTCTTGTCCTATTTCCTTGTCTTTATCCACCTTAGATCTAATAGAGATAGTGACATCTGGGTTGTTGGTGTGTTGCAGCATATCTCTGTGCGTTTGTGAACATAACCATTCTGTGTTTAAAAAGGAAAATGGAAACTTAAAGAACTGTTAAATCTGAATCAAATACCTGTTAAAACATGTGAAAGTCACCATGTGCTTCTGACTGCTCCACCACAAGCTTGTTGAAAATTGTTTTTGTTAGCTCGTTTTCTCCATTGATGTATCTTATTTGTTTGGTGTCAGGCTGCTTTTTTGCAGCCTGATTGGATTTGTATGACTGTAAAAAAAATGCAGAAGTGAGATTTAAAGAAAGCTTCAAAGAAAGACAAAGGTTCCTTTGAAAAATTAGTTTTAAAATTCAGTGAAATTTAGGTATGTAGGCAATCTTGACACAACTTGTCACATATAAACTTCTGAGTGAGAAAGGTGGAGTATTTTGGATGCAAATAAGTAATGGACATTTTGGGGTAACTGAACTATAATCACTTTGTAAATCAGCAATCCTTACAGGATCAATTAAGTGTTGTGCTTTCTATTGGTACCGTTCAACAAATGAAACATTTTATTTAATGAATAATGAAGAGGAGAGTGACTCAATAGATTTTTTTTAACTCAGGTCATGAGACGAGATGGTCACTAAAGGTCTAAGTACTCTTGTTTGTTTTCTCAATAGTACACTTTATTGAAGACTGTTGTCAATCATTAATTCTTCTTTATGATGCTGAAGGTAGGCTTGGTCCCATGCTCTTATAAGGCCTTAAAAGTTTCCACTATTCTCAGCAGCCTTTGCTTGCTCTTTGTATCACCAGTAATGCCCATCAACTGGCAAAGTGTCTCTGTGGGGCTGAAGGTACTTCTGAATGTAAAAAAGGGAAACAAGTATCTGCAAGAATCTAAAATGCCTTGCAGAACTTGCCAGGCAGTTTCTGCGTATACATACCTCAATCACTGTCTTAAAATCTATTCATTGCCTTTTTTTTAATGTCCTCTTTCTCTCAGGACTCAATTAAGTGGCTTCCCAAGTCTCCTAAACTGTACAGTGGCCATAACTGGAGCTCCCAGGGCTCTCGCTGGGCCTCGTTGAAAGGAAAGGAAGGTTTTCATGGTGGTAACCTGTACAAATTCAGCTCTGCTAATGGGAAATGGAGAGAAGGAAGGGTCAGTCCTGAGCAAGAAGCAGAGGAACTCGAGGATCCTGATGATGTAAGTAGTCTTGAAACTGGGAGAGACGAAGTGTATCTATGAAGAGGCTTTAGCTGCTCGCACTGCTGTGCAGCAGAGCACTTTGGGTTTGTGGGACCTACACTGCTTATACTCTCATGTCCCTCCTTGTACAGAGGCTAGAGAGCTAGGTTCAATGTTTTATTCCTTCACTTTCTTGCAATTAATCCATCCAACCCTCAAGACTGCAGTTTGAGTAACCTGAGCAATGATGAAACACGTTTTTTACTTTACCAAGCTCCCTCCATCTCTTTCAGGTAAGTAGGTTGAGGGCAGCACTTGGAGCACAGCAACTCCCTAGGCCTGGATGGTAGAAAAGGGAGATTGCAGTGCTCCTCCACTGCATATTAATTTGGGTGGTGCTCTTCCAGGATGCTGGTATCAGTGAGCCCCTGCCTGCTGTAGTTTCTCCAGCCTGTGCCTGCCAGGTGTCTGTCACCTGTGCTGCAGCCTGACTGTCCTCTTGGTCCTAGCCTGGGAAAAGCAGGTGGTGATTGCACTCTTTCAGCCTTTCCCTTTCAGGGCATTGCTCACTGTTCTTCCTGATGTTTTCTGAGAGATGAGGGAGGAACTGGGGCCTCTGCTTACTTCCTAGCCCCTGAGAGCGCTGCTGGTGTGCCCCTTCCTCCATCCACAGTCCTGGCTCTTGCTCATGGCCTTCTTCCCTGGCACCCAGAGCACTGCAGGTGTGTCCAGGTTAGTCAGCCTGGCACTGTAAAGAGAAATCTCTCTCAAGAGAAGAAAGGTAGTGAATGTTTTATATGAGTCAATGCTAAGCTAATTCCCTTTTAAGTGAAAATGGGAAGCAATTATGCCTTATATGCTTTCTCTGGCGTTGGCAGTGCTTCTTTCCATACCAACCAAAAAGAGATTGTGGGAAAGTGCCAATACAGATTGAAAAATAAAGTGTCCAGTGGGGTTCTGCACAGCTGTTCAAGGTAATGGCACTGCTTGTTATTTGGTATTAAACTTCCAAGCTTTGGAAAACACTTACGGGGTTTATTTTCAGAGATGTTGAAGTGTGTTTGCTGCATCCTTTTACTGCCAATGGAAGATAGAAGGATTTGGGCAACATGAAGATTTGATTTGACCTTAACCCATCAAATTAAGGAGCAAAAATCAGCTAAATATAAGTAAAGCATTCCTAAGATATGAACAGAACTTGAGCATCGTGTCTGAATTTAATTTAACCCTTTGCCAGGAACAACTGATAGCTGGAAAACATCACTACATTTTGCAGTCAAACTTGTCTGAAGCTTTAATTGTTTGGTGGATGTATTTTGATTGTGTAATTCTCTTTTCAAGCCCTTGTGGTTGAGCTAAGCATAGGGTGACATTGTGAGCCCCTCACTGCATCTCAGATTAAGTTCACCCTAGAGCCAGGCTTCAGAGTGGGCTTTAGTATGCATCACCTTTGAGGTTCCATTTCCAGAGAACTCCTAAATCACTTTGCAGGTCTCCACTCACTGCCATTTGCAACTAAAGTCAATCCAAAGACTGAAGCAAAGTTAGATATGTAGATGCAAGGTAGGGGCTTGCCTTCCCTCTCACACCTATGCTCCCAAAAATGGAATGTGAGTTTTGAGGAACTATAAGAAATGTTTTATTTTCTGTACAGAAATACCTTTGCTTTGCCTTGTGTGTGTGGTTCCTTCCCCCAGAACAGTGGATTCAGTGCTACAGAGCTGACAGAAGCTACCCAAAATAGTCTTGTTCTCATGCTGTGCTATTTTCAAGGGCATTGCAGGATTTATGCACATATGGATATGTGTGTGTTACATGTGCTTGCGCGTGCCAGGGAATCTAGTGAAAGGCTATACAAATCCCAGTCCTCTCCCTGAAAGTTCCAGTTTTGTCTCCAGTGAAATAAATTCTGTCATACAGCAATGTGAGAGTGAGGAACAAATTCATCTTAGCATGGGTAAGGTCTGTGTTTCATATTCTCCTTGCTGTTGCTTTGTTTACCATTTTTGTCTTTAACCCTCAGGAACCTATTTCCAAGTTTTCCGGCAGCCTTTTTGGTAGCAACGATAGCATGAGAGATCAAAGAAGTACCAGAGCAACGCTTCAAGAAAAGTACAAGGTGGCAGTGAAAGGGAAGACTCTCCCAGGGTCTAACCCCAAGGTGCAGCCACCAGTGTCAGCAGCAGGCAGCTTCCCCAGTGAGAGCGGCCGGGGCGTGGAGGAGCTGCGGGTGCTGGATGTGCCACAGCCCCCACTGAAGGTTTGGAGCTGCTGCAGGGGCTGGGCTTGCTGCTGGGGGGCTCTGCATGTCTGTGGGACACTCCCTGTGTCTCTGGGGAGCTCCTCTGGGGTGAGGCAGTTTATAAAAGATGTAAAGAGGGGGGGACATTGCATGGCAGATGTCATGAGGCTTACCTTAAAGAGAGTAAGCTGAGGGTTGTCATTACTCCCCATGGCTTCTATGGAAAAAGAATTTCCCTTTAAAACACCCCAACAAAGCCTGCTTTCCTTGTAGCCATGCATCTCACTGTATATATCCAGCTTTGGTATTGTGAGGTCAAGACAAAGGTACATGCAGTTGGGCACTGAGCTGAGTCTTCATTCAGTCCATGGTTTCAAAGCAGTGGTGGCAAGTCTTGCATGTGCCAGTGTTGAAGTGTAGCACCATTTTTCTTTGGGCTGGACTCTCCAGGGGCATGTCTGCTGGTGTTCAGAGTGGGAGGAAGATTTTCAATGCTCACATAATTAATAGGCAATATTTTTGATTAATCAGGTCACTTATCCATTATAATTCTTTTCCAGGTAACCATTACTGTGTGCAGTCAATTGGGGAGTCTTGGTATTAGCATTGCTGGTGGAAAGGGCTCATCTTCATGTAAAGAAAGTGATGAGGTGCATTTCATTACTCAAAATGTATCTAGTGATCATTAGGAGTAAACTGATGAGTAGTTCCTTGAGTTATTGTGTTTTGTTGTTTGCTTTCTGAGGTTGTCCTTCATGTAACATTTCCATCTTTGTAAAGCTAACAAGGGTAAACATAGGTAGCTTATTTCCCAGAGTAGGATCTGGCGTTAGATTTTGATGGGAAGCTCTAGGAGGGATGATTTGGGAGAGATACGCAAATGTAAACCAATGGTTTTGAAAAGGCAACCTGATGGCTGAAACACTGTTGTTTAATTATCATTTTCTGCCTCAATTTGGGGTCACTCCCTTGGCAATCCACATGCCTCTCCCATCTCATTTGCTCATTCCCAGGAGCTAACTTGATTTGGAAGAAATATTTTGCACATCTTCTCACTGATTTATCTTTTAAATAAATCTTTGTTTTCCAGTCTGTTCCCCATGGCACAGTGTAAACAATTACTGACTTTTATTCATTGTCGTATGTGTCAGCCATGGAGGTTTATTTTTTTTTTTGTCTTGCTAATGTACTAGGGCATTTAGTTTTTAATTTTATGGAGGCAACAGAACAATAAGTCTTGAAAATTAATTACTTCCCATTTGCTTTTTGCATCTAAGAACAATGGGAGAAACTGTCACTTCTGAAACCTATGTTTTGTGTTGCCAGGGGATCCTGATTGCACGGCTGCCAAATGATGGTCCACCAGACTTGGCTGGGATACAAGCAGGAGACAGAGTGGCTGAGGTAGATGGGTTGTTTGTCACTGTAGAGTGTGTTCTCTTATTGTCTTTAAATCAAATCATTTAGAGTTGCGGAACTTGAGATCCAGATCTAGGCTTGCCTTAGCTTTTTAGATACTTGCCATTATGAAGAAATGATAATAACATTAAATTGTTGTATTCCTTCTTATTATGTTCTGGTTGCCAGGTTGTTATGTTCAAAGTGCTTAACAAAGGAAAAGAATAGTCTTAGTAAATGGTTATGTAAGCATAAATGCAGTTGTACTTGATCCAAGAAGCTTTCTTGTGACATGGTATTAGATTTACTAGATCAGTTCATTGCAATTGTAACAAAGAAATATAAACTAAATGAGCTTGTTTCCCCAAGGTAATTTTTGGTAGGAAGAGAAAAGCTCAAAATAACTCCCCTGATGGAGGCTTACAGTGCCAAGTGCCAAGGGATAAACGTGTCTCTTGGGCTGCTCCACCTCAAGCCTCATCCTTCCTAGCAGAAGCCACTTTCTTGAGCTTCAGAATTTCCCAAGAACAATGGAAGAAAATTTGTCACATACAGTTTTGTGTTATACACTTTAGATGTACTGTTTGGTTTCTACCTTCTGAGAATTTTGGAATAGGAAGAAAGCCTCTACAAAATTATTTTGAGGTGAAACTGGTCCATATATCTTTCAGCTTTTGTTTTCTTAAACTGTCATTTATACTTGGTTAAATTAATAGCTTTTACTCCAGCATGGTCCATGTTGAATTAAGGTAGGATAGAGCAAGCAATATTGTGTGTCTGTTAAATTGTCAGGAATAATGATACAACCTGTATCAGCCAAAGACTTTAATGATAAATTAATCTGCTAATTTTGTAAAACTATGCTATGGAATTATTAATAGAGGTTGGTGTTCCATAATATGTAAATACTGTGTTAGTTTGACAGTTATTAAAAGGTTAATTGTAGATAAAAATTCGTTAATTTTACATATTTTTCTTTTATGAAAGGTATTGTAACAAATGGGAGAGAATGTAAATAATTCTCTACATATTTCACATTATGAGATCATTGGGGAAAAAACCTCAGGATTTTTAGTTGCTGTTCCTTTATCTTCTGAGCAGAGTTTCTGGTCAAGTTAATATTTAAAAATCAACCCCATTGCTCAGGTTTCTCCATGAGACTATAATTAATTATTTATTTTGGGGAGTATTTGGAATATACTAGGTGTTAATGTCTGTTCACTTAATCAATAGTGAAACAAGCGAAAAAGAAGTTTCTGTTACATCCTGTTCTGCCCTGCTTTTATGGTACAAATAGTTAGGATTTCTCCATCTCCCACAAGATGGCAGAATCATTCATCTGTTTAAAGAATATAGAAAACAATTCTCTGCTTTTTGAATGTGTGTGTGATGAGAAGCGGTTAATGAAGTGTGCTGTAGAAATAGCTGTTTTGACCACAGGACTAATCTGTGTACAAAATAACAAGCATTTTTTTTCTTGACACTATGTGTTACAACTTCTTATTCTTGAACTGATACTTTCAACAGTTCAAATATAAAATTCACCAAAAAGGGGAAACAGCAAGAATTGCAATTTTTTTTGTTTTACAGCCACATGTAACAATAGGGCCAGGTGTTTGTATACTAACTTGAGAGGGAGGGAACTCCTCTTCTTAAACAGTATTCTGAATAAAAATATATTTCTGATGTTTTCTTTTAAAGGCAACCTTTGTTTCAGAGCCTGCTGCCCTTGATGCTGGTTCTACTGAAGCTTCCCCCAAGGGCAGCCCCTTCCCAACAGTCAACCATGTCATAACAGTAAGTAGGATGGCCCCAGGAAATAACAAGTCACTCTTACCGAAGAAATTGTTGTCTGTCATTAATGCTGTTAAAGACTGGCACAGAACTCCACACATATCAAAGATCAGAGACCCTACCATGCATTTGTGTGGCTGTCAGTGCTGCTGGGATGTGGCTTCTAGAGGAGCTCTGCTCCTGGGTGAGCACCCATGTAGCAGAGTGGAGCTTTTGAAGCACTCTAGTTTGGGGACTTTAGGGTGGTGTTCATTCCTCCCAGTCTGAGTCATTATTCTGTTGTCTGGACTCTGTCTCTAGGTAGTGGAAGGAGCAGCATTTCCAGGGTTGCTCTTTAGGAGGGAGAGGATGAACTGCCACCTGGACGTGACCATTTCCATCTTTTGACTGGAGGGGAGCACTTGTGTCACAGGCTAAGACATGCCTGTATTTTAGGTGACTGATGAGAGTAAGCCTACTGCACATGTCACAGAAGGCAACAGCTGAGCCTGCAGGGTGGCTTTTAGAAATCCATTTTTTTGAACTTCTCTAGCAAGTTCAGCTTTACCCTAATCTTGGTCATCTATGTGCAACTATGGCTTTACTAGGAAGATACAATAAGATCAAGGTATCTGAATAATTAAGGTCAAAAAGCATCTTACTTGTATGGATCTGGAAGCAACAACTGTTTCTCCTACAGCAAATGCCACAGGAATGCTTTGTTTGATTCCTCTTCTTTCAGTCTTTTTAAAAATCTTTCTCTATGAATACCATTCACAACCCAGCTAATGGCAAACAATGAAAGTATGTATATTATATAAAAGACTATAATCAAGACCATATCAGTTTTTATAAGCCATTTAGATAACTAATGTGATTTGTTAGTTGTGTGGAAAAGTCAGCAGATAGATCATGCAACTGTTTTTCTCTGGTTTCCTGTGTTAGTCACTGTTTGACATGTTGAGCTACAGCTTTTGTCCATGAGATAGACTAAGAAAGATATTCCCTTCTACTAGTTGCTTAAAGAAAATGATTTTGAGGCCTCTGGCCTCCAACATCATCTTGTGAAACATTTAGACCAGTTTTAATTTCCAGCTGAAAACACTTTTATCAATTTGGGGTTTTTTTTCTTGTACAGTTTTACCTGGTAGCTGTTTCTTACAGTCTTTGTCAGCATTGCAGGAAGCATGAGGCTTCCTGTTAGAGGAACCACTGTTGAAAGGGTTTATTCATACATTGGTGGTGGCTTGGATCTGTTGCAGTAGTATCTGACTTTTAGTATTTTCATCCAAAAAGAAGAAATTGCTGTATTTTTATGTTGTATGCCTCCCTTTAAAGTTCTTCAGGTGTAGTGGGAGGAGGAGGCAGATTAGACTGAGATCCTTAACTTAGAGCAGAGTACTCAGAGGGAGTCAACTGGCTGAATATGTTCCGAGTGTCAAAAGCAACTAAGTTCTTTTGTGAAGAAACATTTGTATTTCTGGTTTTGTTTCTTTTTTTTGAAATCAAAATCTTTGTGCTGTAGCAAATGATATATATGTTATTGCCTGTAACCTGGAGCAGCAGTCAACAGTTTTAGGGATTATGGGCTTGTGAAGAGTATCTTGCTGACAGAGGACTGCTCAATTTTTCATCTGTTCTCACTTTGAAGTCCCTCTTATTTCTCAGTATCTGAAGGAAATCTTATTATCTGAAGAATGTTTAGAGCCTGGCTTGTCAGGGAGGACTTGCTTTGCATGTTCAGATAAGCAGGTGGCAGTAGGACCTTAATGCAGAATCTTCTTCTGTGCTAGGAATATAGGAAGGTTCATTTCCTTTGTGTTTCTGGTCAGGTTTCAATAGAAGATGGTTGTGTCTACACAAGGGAGGGAAGGATTGAAGTGTAATGCCCGAGAGACCAGAGACTCCTATTACTATTCTGCAAAAACTGAGTGTGTGCCAGATGGTGTCATCTTTCTTCTCCCTCTCTTCCATGCCATCATCCTGCCTTCCAGCAGATATTGTCTTCATCTGTTTATTTTTATTGAATTTTAAAAAACATCCTCTTTGCATATGATCTCTGTGGTAATATCTCATTCTTGCTAGCCACAGCCCACCCCATCTCTGAGCCTGCTGCTCTGGCATTACAACAGGCAACGCTGCTGCCAGGTTCAGGTTTCCTCTCTGTTTTTCACAGGCTTGGTTGCTCTAACTGCTTCTAAAATTCATTTAGAACTGCATTCTAACTGCTTCATTTAATTGTTGGCTCATCCAGCCAACCTTAATTTCAAACCCTTTGTGCCAGCTTTAAGATTTCATGACAGTGTGAATGACCAGTAATTAATTGGACAAACGAAATGTTCTTTCACAGTGAGTCATTGTTTTGCAAAGGAAAAATGAGACTCTTCCTTGGTTTTAATTATGATTGAGTATTTTGCTGACACATAGATATAGACCTCAGAACTTTAATTATAAGTAGATAGTTTTTACATACAGTATTTTATAGACTTGCCTCAGTTATGCTAGTCATATCTTAAAAATATGAAAACATATTTTACTTTGTTTAATAGATATAGATATAGATATTTGAATTGAACTTAACAAAAAAAATCAGGGATGTAAAAACATGTCCGTGCTGACTTTAACAGAAGGAACTTTAACTTGGATTCTGGAGTCTTCATTTCCAGTTCTGTTATTGTTTCCTATCCATCCTCTCAAGATAGAGCCAACTCTTCACAACCTTTCTTCATCATAAATATTTTCCTTCAACCTCTGACTTAAATTCCCAGAGGATTTTGTCTGACTGAATGGAGAGTGTTGACAGGTTTCAGCATCTTCTATCATTTTATAACATGCATCATCATGCCATCTTCTTTGACTAATTTTTGGGGCTATCAGCATAATAAGAATATTAGATATTTTGTAATTAACATCAAGCCTTCAAGATATTTTAATCTAGTATTTAACTTAAATTGTTAACATATTATTTGATTTAATTTTATGCCTTTTCCTTGGGAATTTCCTCAATTATATTTTTTTGTATAGTTCACCAGCGGTACAAGTGTCACTGATACTGGAATTTTCAAGAAAGGTTAAAGCAAGAGTTGCCAGTTAAAAGTGGTTGTGTGAATGAATAAATAAATAAAAGGTGACGCTTACAGTACTGGAAAAAATCTGAAGAACTTCTTCAGGCTAAAAAAGCCAAAGTTTTTGGTTCCTCTCCTAAAAATGCAGAGATACCAAGCATTCCTAAATCTGCCGAGAAAACAGACAAGTGTACTAGAACCTGTAAGGTATCAAAATGAAATCCTCTTGTGCCTGCAGAAAATGCATAAGCAGATACACCCTCTTCCACACTATGCTGGTCTTCTGCCTTTGTCTCATATTGTTCATACAAGTCGTGAGAAATCTTACATGGATGTGAATCCCAGCAGATCTACCTTCTTCATTTCCAGCTGATAAAGACTTTTCAGGAAAAAAACTTGATCCACTTAACATTAGTTAAAAATCCTCAAAAACCTTATTATCAAACCCTTTCTTTATTCATCTGAGCATGTTCTAAACATATCAGAAAATTGAAATCATACAACATAAAATAAAACCTCTGTTTCTTTAGTCACTGTCTTACTTTGTTCAATTTTAAAAGCAAAGCCAGTGGAGTACTCAGGTCAGAGAAGCAGTGTAAAAGGAGACAACTAAAGTGAGATTCAGAATGCTCTTATCATGAACAAAGCCAGGTTTCTTCTTAAGTTTGTTTCAAACAGTAAAGACCTTGCTCACATCACAGTGTTTGACTGACCTATAGCACCATAAGATCTACTACTTCAAGTTTCTTATGAGGAACTGCTTTATCCCTTCTCCAAAACATTTTCATGACTCTTTTAATCTTTTCAGGTAAGGGTGTTGGTGTTTTTATGTTATTTTTTTTCTATTCTGACAAACTAAGTTAGTTTTAGAAGTCAGGAGTCTAAGTCTCCACTGCCTTGCATCTTATGCAGGTTTACATATGTTTGCAAAGAAGCCTATGAGCGTTGTTGGTTTAGCTAACCTTAGTCATTGTGTGAGCTTCAGTGGAGTGTGTGCACCCATATTCTGTGTGATTGCCTCCTCTGTTTCATCTCCTCGTTTTCTTCTGCTTTTATCTGAGCAACTGAGTATTTCTGAGTCACGATGAAAGATTGGAAGATAAAAGGTGTGTGTTGTAGACACTCTGTTTGCCTACATAGTGCAGTGGTTAGGAAACTTATTTTGTGAATTTGAAATTAAGTTCCTGCTCTCAACAAATGTTTCTGTTTGCACAGTATATCTTTTCTCACTCTTCCTTTTAAGTAGTTTTCTAACAGCACTCTGTCAAAACTGACTCATTTCAAACTCTTAAGTTCTTGGATTTTTCAAAGCTTGTAATTAACAATGCTAAATAGGAAAAACCTTTTAAAAAAAACAGGACATTAATTGATATTTTCAAGTTACCATATTAAAGTATCTCCAAGTTAGAGAAATCTACAAAGTGAGCCCATCATATGGTAGGCAATATAAGCACTGCAGACAATACGAGCAAAAACATGCAAAAGAGAGACAGAATCAAGCAAGACACCCTGAACTGTGCTGTAGGATATTATTTGGACATATTATTTGAGTATATAAAGAACTACACAAATGATAAGCAATGCCTTCCCTTGTGAAAGGCATCCTCATGGATTCTGTGGGAGTACTGCAGGGGAAGAGACTGTACTGAACTCCTGCAGGCTTTCAGACAGCCACTGCCTTTCACAGGGCTGATGACTTTTCTCCAAAAAAATCAAAGGGTTGGCAACTTGGACCATAGGTAGTACTGCTTATGGAGACAATGCCTTTTAGTTCTCCCGATATGATTAGAGCAATGCATTTTCTTCAATGTTTTCACAGCATCAGGCCATAAATGATTACACACTTATATGAAAATCTGTAAATCAGGTTCCAGTGTCAGGGAAGTCACTATACAGTGGTACATTAGAAGATGAAAGAAATGGAGCAAGGACAATTTTTCATACACAATTTGAGTCATACAAAAGCCTTTTGTGCTTGACAGCATTGCAGATATGACATGATGAGGATTGATCTTCCATTTTTGTTGTGAATTTGACAGAGCTCCATCTTCCTTGCCTTGTGCATTGCCCTTGGGAGGCACTTGGCAGAGAGCAACAACAGAAAGGGGCTTTGCTCTAAATGCGACATGACCAAATGTTATATATACTGCCTGCTGAAAGACAGATAAAACATGCAAGATGTTCTCTTGCTATTCCAAGAAGTAGAGAAAATACTCAGTTTTAAAACTGAGCTGTAAAATATATCAGTATCTAGAGAATTCATGCAGAAGAAATTTCCATAGAATCATAGAGTGGTTTGGGTCGGAATGGACCTTTAAAGGTCATCTTGTACTCCACTTGTAGTGACCAGGGATATATTCCTCTAGACCAGGTTGCTCAGAGCCCTGTCCAACCTGTCCTTGAGTATTTCCAGGAATGGGCATCCACACCTCTCTGAGCAACCTGTTCCAGTATTTTACTGCTTGTCTGGTTCATTGACTTCAGGAAATCATACCAAGCTGAATTAGATTTTGGAGTAAATCACTGTGCACAGTGTGGGAAGAGGAACAGGGAAGGGGGATGAGCTGGTGGGGTAGCTCCTGCTCAGGGCCCACACCAGGGTGCTGCACACAAAACTGAGGCAGCGCTTCCAAAAGCATGGTGCCAAAGCTCCTCTGTCAGTGCTTGAGAGTAGTGTGGCTGTTCCAAGGGCAAGGATGAGCTGAATTATGTGCTGCCCTCTCCCAACTCCAAGCAACAAAAGAGATCATGATCTGGTTGCTCCCCGAGTGCAGCAGCACAGGTCACATAGATTTCTTTGTGCAGAGATCTTCTGTAGCCAAGTGTAAATGAGGTACTTCATCCCTGTCTCACCAAAGATTTATCTTCCCCAGAGGGCAGGAGAGGTTTTATACCTCTCTCCACCCAGCAGCACAATTTCTGGAGTTTGGCCAATGGTCAAACACAGCAGTAAAACAGCATTGTAAAGTGCTGGGAAAAGGGATGCAGCCAGGGATTTCCATGACCAGGAGAGCTGAGGGTGCACCATTACCCATGCTTGTTGAAACGTCCCTGATGTGCTATAAAAGGGGAGCTGTGCTGAATGCCTCCATGGGGTTTCCAGATTGGTGTGTGTTCAAACACACAGCTGTGCATCAGCTGGTTTCTGTCCCACAGCCCTTGACCCTGCCCCAGCTGCTGTCTCGGCTGCACCCAAGCTTCTGTGCCCGCTCCTGCCTGGAGGTGGGATTGCTTGTAATGAACTCACCAGGAGCTATTTTGATGTCTTTCTCTCTGACTTGCATTTCCTTGTTTCCTTTTGGGGACAAAGTTGCCTTTATCTATCGTTGCTGACATCTCTTCAATTAAGAATGTCATCAGACACCGGTTTATTGTGAACTGTGCAGCAACAGATCTGCCCCTTCTCTGCTGTTCTGTTGGATGCATTTTTGTATCCTCTTTTTAAAACTTTTGCTTAAAATTCCAGTGGTGCAATATTTTTTAGGCATGAGTAAATACCCTGCTTTGTTAAATTTGATTTAGACAGCTTCTCTGAATATAGTCATTATCGAATGTGATCTTTTGCATCTAGCAAAGGACTGTTTTCATTGTTTAGTGAGAAATCTACATTTCCTGCTCAGGTGCAAAAAATTGCTTCCATCTCCAGTGATGACAAAACAGGTAAGACTAAGTATGAAATCATAACGTTATTCACGAGGTTTACGTAAACCCCTGTACATGCTCTCAACTGTGTTGATAATTTTGTTTTCCCTTGTTTTCCCCAGTTAAGTGTACCATCCTTAGCACTGGAGTCAGTGAAGATCAGCTGTAAAGTAAAATTTTAAAAATATGCATTATTTAGATATATGGAACTGAGCTAGGCAGGCATTCCTATTACAGGTATTTTCTAGCTGAAGAATATTTTCTTTAAAAATTTACCTGTTTGAACTAGAGTTAAAAGTATGCCTGGTTTTCTTCTTAAGAAAGGTCAATCCAAATTCTTTTTTCCTGCCCTTATTCCATCAAACTTTGGCCTTTCATATGTTGTTTCATCTTCTGATTTGAAGCCTCTGTGCCCAGCAGCTGCCCTTGCTGCCAGCTGTGATTTGCCCTGTCGCTGCTGGTTATGCCTTTGATGTGAAGCTTGGGTTGTAGCTGTCACTGTTGCCTTGAGAACTTCCCTCTCCAGCTAATATTGGAGTATGGACCTGTGGGCTGGGAGAGGCCAGGGGAAGGGAAAGGCTTATAAAAGAGAAGAAAAGATGATGGGGTTTGATCTGTTCAGTTTTAGTTTTGAAAAATTTATAGAAAGACATAATGAACTGTCTTTTATGGAGTGTTCTGCAATGTTTTGGACAGACATTTTGATTAGAAGTAGGTAAGGAAAGCATATGTGCACATCTGGAAGTTAAAAATTATTGGATGGTGACCTGTTGGCAAGATATCTCATTTATCATGTTTTATTTTAAAAACTGCTTTCAAGCATCACAGCTAGTTATGGGTTTGTTCCTATCCTGTTTCAGTATGAAAGAATTTTTGCAGCCAACACTGCAGCTGAATTGCCCAAAGTTGTTTAGATGGCTTTATTTTACTTCTTCCTGCAGAGGACCAGGAGTGCACAGGCAGACCCCTGTCTGTGCTCCAGCTGAAGGACTCCAAGCTCCAATGTAGGCTGTTAATCCCATTAAATGAGAGTATCTGAAATAATTTGATTTTTAGTTATGACTGATTCAAACAAAACTGATTTTTTTTTAGTGTAGAAAGTCTTAGTGGTTATGTTAAAAAAAAGTTACACAAGCAAGGTAATGGAAGAAGTTTCCATAGTGAGCCCACTGGTTTTACTACAGGACATCTCCATTTTAAAGTTTACTTTTTAGGCACTGAAAATGTAATTTCAGGGGAAAATGAATAAATAGTAAGTTGTTTCAAGTAATTAATTATGCATTTTTCTGAAAAAGTATTCTATGTATTTTGACAATTTGAGATTGAATAGCAGTTCCAATATTATTTAAATAATGATATTTAAAAAATGATGATGGGAAGTGAGTAGGAGGACTTTGCAATTTCAGCACAAGTATTTTAAACAAGTTCAAACACTGCTGAGTAACAACCAGTGGAGAAAACAATGGAATAATACAAAATCTAGATAATTTGTCCCCCTGCACTGGCATCAATTTTGTTTGGCAAATCTACAGAAGATGGAAGTTTCACACCTTCCCACATACCTTAGACAAGCAACTCAGGTGCCTGTACTGGAAGGGTTTTCCTTATTGCCATCCTAAATGTCTCTGTCTTGCCCTGTCTGTAATGGGCAGTGGAAATAGTTTGCTGTGCCATTTTTACACATAGGAAATCTGTTTTCCTATCTTTCCTCGATCATGCTGCACCAGGAAATGTACATTCAAATATGAATAGTAAATAAAAGCTCCTAGAGCAAAGCTTGCCTATTTAATAGGGTAATGCTGAGGTCAGTGAAGATAAGCAGGGAAATACGAAAATGAAGCTTAAAATCCCTCTGGGAAGAGAAACACTGGGTTTGAGAAAAGGATTTAACAAAACATGATCCAAGTTTAGAGTTGCTGAGTTTCATTACTTCTTTTGTTTGTGGCTTGTTTGTTTGTTTGTTTGTTTTTGTTGTTGGTTTGTTTTGTTTTTAACAAAACTGAAAGAATAAAGGAAGCTGAAAAAGCTTATATTGTGTTCCTGAAGCTTGGGTGAATGTGAAGGCAGTGATAGAGAGTGCTGGGTTCTTAGGGGATGATTAGGTGAAGATGGTTAGGCCACTGTTGTTAGAAATGTGATGTGTGTTTCTTACATCCATTTTGTATTGGTTTTGGTTTATAGAGGAGCTTAATTGATAATTTTTGCTGCAAGGAGAGAGAGACTAGAGGCACAAGCCTCTTCATTGAATTAGACCTTGTACAAAATGCATGCTCTATTACTTAGTTGCATTTGCAATTGCATAATTGGCACAAACCTCAAATGAGAGATATTCTTTCATTGGTACCTATGATTCAGATTTGAGGAAATCAGCTCCTCAGCATCCCATCAGGGAGAGAGGCACAGAGGAGGATGACTGGCTGCAGCAGAAGGAGCAGTGATGGTTTAGGAACAGCAGTGGCATGGATTCACATGGAGTTTCAGAGGGAGAGTGGGCAGGGAGACGTGCAGAAAGCTGAGGGATAGAGAATACAGCTGCACTTGGACCAGGACATTTGATTTGTTAGAAAGACTCAACAGTATGTCTCCAAATCAGTGTGAGTCATCGTGTGTGTGTGCTTTCACCTGCCTGCAGAGGGTACAGAGGGGCTGCTTTCCTTTTACCTGCAGCAGCATGAAAGATTAGATGTAAGACTTCCCCAACACCATGTATTTTCTGTAGCAGTTAACACAATTACCACAGAAATGTTGAAGGAGCACTTTTCATCAATTAAATTTACTTTATAATTTTTAGACCTAGTTCCATCATAATATTTGAAAGATAGTATGCCAGCAGTCATGAAAGAAAAACTCTTTTAGAGAATTAGTTTTGGTTCTTTGGAAAGTGGGGAGTAGGGACCATGCTGAAAAAGAGTACTTAAAAAACTGATATTCAAAATGGCTAAGGTCTTTTCTTCAAAAGGACAAATAGATACTGGTGACTCTGCATTGCTAATGAAATACATGTCAGTCATGGGGAGGTGTGCACATGTCTATTTTAGAGCAGCACACTACACAAAGAAAGGTTTTCCCTGAGCTTTGAACTGACAGCTCAATGAAATGCAAAGCCTGGTCCTGGATATGACTGTAGGTAACTTAGGGCATAGACCTCTGCTGTAGTTCTTGAGGTGTCAGAATTCCATTATATGACCCAGTAAACCACCTGCATGCATAGATGTGCATTTGCTGTACTGCAAAGCAGCTGGCTGCTGGCTGTTGTTAAGCAAGAAGCATCTTTCAGCAAAGAACAGAACCACCCAGTGCAAGGAAAGCTTATAAATTATGTCATATGTGAATGACCAAAGCAAATCTCCCTCAGAGTTGTAGCTTGGCCAGTGCTTAGGATCTCTATAGGTTATTTAAAGCTAGAAAATGTATCCTTCTTAGTTTAAGCAGAAGAAAAAGAAGGGGGGAAAAAGCCATATAATTGGATGCTCAGTACACCAGAGTATACACTAAATTTACACATGGTTTTGAAATTAGTTTACATCTACCAGGGGTGAGATTCAGCTCTGGATTGACACCTGCATTTTGGTGTCTATGTGTGAGCCAGGGGGAGTTGGAGCTAATGTCAGGGGGGCCTGGGGAATAATTCATTTTACTTCAATGCAGAAACCTCCTGGCTGAAAGTGCAACAGCCACAAAGCATCTATATGCTTGTGTAATTTCCTAAATCAAATCATGTGCAGCAGGGAAATAATATATAAACAATTGAATTGTGTGGTGTCAACATTAAATATTCTCAAGAAGTAGAGGTAGCTGATAAATAAGTACTAACTTATCTGAAAATTCTCACACCACTAGTAAGATGGCTACTTTATTTATTGCACATTATCATCTTACCTGTTTGTTAGATATATTGACTCATGCTTACATGTTTTCATTACATGCTAAACCTTTTTTGGAAAGCAATAAAAAGGAGGATGATTTTTAGCATCAGAATGAAATTTGTAATAATCCATTCATTGATAAAAACAATTACTGATACATTATTTGACTATACGTAAGAGCCTGCCACTGCTTTTTTCCCCTCAGTTACAGCATTTAAATTAATTTTAAAACATTGCAATATAATTCTCAAAGAACACAAAGTTATTGTCCAAAAAAAATGAATCAAATCCATGTATGCATATTTTACTGACAAATTTAAATGTTGATATTTTCTCTTAATGCTTCCCTTAAATATATTTTGTCAGTAAAGAAGCCCAAATATGCAGTTTTTCAAAGATCAATAATTGATATGATTTATGGCTCCTAATTAATCCTTTACTGCTTTCAGGGGGATGAACTGAATGAATAATGATGTTAAATTAATTTTTCATGTTTACTTGTCTTTATTTTTTAAAAATATTTAAATAATTTTTTTCACCTATAGAATATAGAAGGTTTTTTAGAAGATTAGCTAATGAGAGGAAAGGGCAATTTATCCTAATTTTGCTTTATCAAAGGCTTTTTAGCATGAAGCAAAAAATGAAAGGAGGGCCATCCTTTCTTTATAGGATGTAGTAAGAAACATAGAGACAAAGGATAAGAAAAATTCTGAGGTACTTAAAGCCTTCTTTGCCTCAGTCTTTAGTCTTGCTACTAAAGACTGTTGTTCTCTGGGTGCCAGTCCCCTAAGCTGTAACACAAGGATAGGGAGTAGAATGAACTCCCATAATCCAAGGGGAAATCTTCAACACCTGCTGCACACCTTAAACACACACAGGTCCATGGGGCCAGATGGAATCCAGCCAAGGGTGCTGAGAGAGCTGCTGAAGTGCTCATCATCTGTTGGCAGTCATGGCTAACTGGGAAGGTCCCAGTTGACTGGAAGTTGGCAAATGTGATTCCCATCTAGAAGAGGGGCTGGAAGGAGGATCCAGGAAACTTCAATTTGACTGACCTAATCTTCTATGACAAAGTCACCCACTTAGATGTTGTCTACCCAGAATTTAGTAAAACCTTTGACTTAATTTCCCAGAGCATTCTCCTGGAGAACCTGGCTTGGACATGGAGAACATGGTTTGGACAGGGACACTTTTGCTGGGTGAAAAACTGGCTGGATGGCCAGGCCCAGAGGATGGTGGTGAATGGTGCTAGATTCAGCTGGTAGCTGGTCACTGGTTGTGTTTCCCAGGACTCAGTACTGGGGCAGTCCTCTTTAATATCTTTATTAATGATCTGGATTAGGGGACTGAGTGCACCCTGAATAGGTTTGCTGGTGACACCAGGCTGTTTGTGAGTGTTGATCTGCTGGAGGGTAGGAAGGCTCTGCAGAGGGATTTGGACAGGCTGGATTGATGGTCAAGGCCGACTGTGTGAGGTTCAGTGAGGCCAAGGGTCAGGTTCTGCCCTTCAGTCACAACAACCCCACACAGAGCTACAGGCTGGGGACAGAGTGGCTGGAAAGCTGCCTGGTAGAAAAGGACCCTGGGGTCCTGGTTGATAGTTGGCTGAACATGAGTCAGTGTGTGTGCCCAGGTGGCCAGGAAGGCTCATACATCCTGGCCTGTGTCAGCAATAGTGTGGGCAGCAGGAGCAGGGCAGGGATTGTCCCCCTGTACTCAGCACTGCTGGGGCCACACCTCGAGTGCTGTGTCCAGTTCTGGCCCCTCACTGTGAGAAAGACACTGAGGGGCTGGAGTGAGTCCAGGGAAGGGCAATGGAACTGAGGAAGGGTCTGGAATACGAGTCCTGTGAGGAGCAGCTGAGGAAGCTGGGGATGTCTAGCCTGGAGGAAAGGAGGCTCAGGGGAGACCTCATCACTCTCTACAAGTGCCTTAAAGGAGGTTATACCCAGGTGGGGGTTGGTCTTTTCTGCCATGTAACAAGTGACAGAGCAAGAGCAAATGGTCTGAAGTTGTGCCAAGGTAGGTTTATATTGGATATTAGAAAATAAGTCTTTATAGGAAGAGTGTTCAAGCACTGGAACACATTGCCCAGGGAAGTGGCTGAGTCACCATCCCTGGAGGTATTTAAAAGACAAGTAGTTGTGGCACTTAGGGACATGGTTTAGTGGTGGACTTGGCAGTGCTGGGTTAGTAGTTGGACTTGATGTTAAAGGTCTTTTCCAACCTAAACAATTCTACAATTCTCTGTGGTGTTATATCTCTCGCATACTTTTTCTCATCACCTGTTTCCCCTGTCCCTTTAAAATATTCCCATTAAGCACTTCCCTGCTTTGATCTGATTCTTTTCTCTGAAATCTTTCACATCTTGCTGAAGATACCTCGGATAATCCTCACACGCCCCTCCACTTCTGATGAAGATGCTGACCAGCTGCCCCCAGACCCTGATGACTTTGAGCCCGAGGAGCCTGACAGCACAGAAGGCCATGCCTATTCAGACTGTCTGAGCAGTGCTTTTTATCCTCCCTAATAAAGTACTTTTCTGGCAGGAGTTCATGGCTGGTTTTCTTTCCCATTGTTTGATTACATTTAATGTAGTACTTGAACCACTATGCCTTATTTATAGTGAAAACCATTACATGGAGGATGGATTTGTGAGCAGAAACCTGTTTGTATTTCTTTGCCTTGAACTTTCCTTTGGCAAGAACTTGTGAACCTGAAATGAAATTCACTGGGTCAAGTTATGTGAATGTCACCACATGTTTCAGTAGCCACTTGTAAAGGTGCCCTGCAGCACCTAAATGTAATGGAGAAAAAAGCAGGTGATTTTTATTCAGAAGGTACTTACCCATTTGGAAACACACTGAAAACAATTGTATAGTTGGGTGGGATTTTTTAACTCTTGTGTCCATGTTTTGTCTATACAGCTCAACCTTCTATCTTTCTCCAGGTTCCTTTGATTTGTCCCTTTTAATGTCATTTTCTATGAGAATTAAAAAAAAAAAAGTTGTCTTTAAATAGTGCTGGTTTTTTTTACCCACTGAGAAATTTTATCTGTGTTGGAATTCTGTATCTGATTCTATTGTAATAAAGAACAGTTTCTCCAGTTATATCAGTAATGTCAATGTATATCAGATTTGAACAGGACCTGTAAGTTTTATTTTATTAGATCCAAATGCAGGAGGCACCTTATGCAACTGTGTACCTGAGAGTGAAGTAAGAAGCAATTTCTTATGCATGAGGAACTGTCTGAAATTTATTTTTTCCCTAACTTGCATATAAGTGGAACACTTTTAATTTGCCTTACTGCAGTGTGCCTGTATTTCCCATGTATGTGTGTGTGTGTGTGTGTGTGAGAGAGAGGTAAGCTTCAAGAGCAAATTGTCCTGTACAACAGTTTTCAATCCTTTAATTCTCTTCACTGCTATTCAGATTTCTAATGCATTTTAAACTGTTTAAGAAGAACTGTTTGGAAATGTTCTTTATTTGAGATTCCACAGTGCTGCCTTAATTGAGAGGTGGGGTTTGCTGGCCCTGCTAGACTTGAATGCCATGACTTTCTTTTCATGTACATTAAGTGTGCATTGATAGTTTTTATCATGTTTATAGAGTTTATTTTCCTGTAAGTGTAATGTAGCCGAACCCAGTGACCTGATAAATCCTCATCTTTTATTCACATTCTTGAGAAAGATTTCTCAGGTGATCATTCATATATAACTTCAATGAATGCTGGTAGCTGGCTTTTACAGAATTAGAAAGTTCCCAGGAGGGTATGGCTGTCACAAAGTAAACAATATCTCCTTGTCCAAAGTAAAAAATTTATTTTGAAAAGATGTATTTGTACTAACACTATGATATCAAGTCAATGACATCCAGTTTTATTTTTAATTATCTTGTACATCTTCATTTTACTTGATGATAGCAATAGGAATATGAAGCTAATTTCATTCATTTGCAAAATGAACATTATTTTAGAATCTGCTATGACTAATATTAAAATCTATATAATGTGCATAAATATAGGCTTAAATTATATTGATAAATGAAATTGTATTTAAAATATTTATTTCTCATCTCTTTTCTTCCTCCAAAATATATAGGGTTCTTCCACCATAACTTAATGTTTGATCAATGCATCTTGCAAAAATACCTATCTCAGAACCCACAAATGCTTTGGCACTCTGGCTAGTAATGTACTGTTTACTACTACTTTGTGTCTTACTAGACTGCAGAAAAACCAAACCAACAAACCCTCAGCTGTTATAAATCAGCCCTAGATTGCAGAACAAGTTATAGTTGAGAGCTAGTAAGATAAGAATTCTGTTGAGAACTTGGTATTTTCTTCCTTTTTGCTTCTCATGTACAAGTGTTTGTTTTAGATTCTTCATTAGATCTTGGAAATCAAAACATTTTCTATCAAAATGACAAGCTTTTAACCAAATGCTGTCGCCATTCAGATAATTTTTAAGCACTGAGATTTTTATCTGTCCTTTTTCACTGATTTTCAAGGCAAATTTCATATTGCAGTGTTGAGAAATTTGCTGTGAGTATAAACTTAAAGTGGTAACACTCTCTATGGACGTGCAGCTATACAAAATATATCAGTCAAAGCCAATGCTTATTTGAGCTTTGATTAAGAAAAAAAAAACCAGTGGGAGTTGATTATGTTTTGCTTTTGCGCTGTGAAACAGGGACAGAGGTAAAGGTCAGATGCTGGTGTCCTTATCAGCACTGAGTAATGTCTGTTTTGAGGTTTGGCTGTTTGATAAGAATGGGCAGAAACAGAAGGTGGAGAGGCTCAATGGGTGTTGGTCTGTTAATGACAGCTCATATCCTGTGCCCTCACTTCCTGCTACTGCCTGGCTATGGAGCAGTCACTTGTTTTCTGTGGGGAACAGGCTTCTCATTCTCAGCTGCCACATCATTTGAAAGATAGCTATGAAGGTATATAATGCTGTATTAATGTATTTCATTAGCCCCATCCCATCATTGCTATATCCATTGTTGTGGAGGAAGGCATGGCAAAGTCAATCAATATGGGAGGGAAGATTTTTTTTTGTGTAACTAATCTATTGATGTATATTTTACAGCCCAGGATAATTTGGTTTGCTGGGATATAGCAGTAATATTCAGGGACATCATGTATACAGCTGAAACGATGGATATCTGACAGAAAAGAAGTCTGTTTTTCCATTCCTGTCTGTACTCCTGGTGGACAGTAGATGTAGGACCTTGCCAGCACAAGGATAGTCCACTTTCAAACAACTGACTTAAAAGACCTGCAAAGAGAAGAACGCACATACAGCTTCCATGGACTGCCATGTCAAAAAAGGCTCTGAGCTCTGGGAATCAGTTTATTGTAATGTTGAAATAATCTTCTTTGTTTTCATCCTCAAACATAAACAAACTTCTCCCTTTGGAGAGTATTTGTCAAGGAGCCTTCTGCTCCCTGTACATGACATGCAGGACTCTGCCTCCCATGCACAAAGCAGAGCCTTGTGATGCCTGTGCTGTTTTGCTTTTTCCATGCCTGCTATCTCCTGCTCTGTGAGTGTTTGCAGAGCCAGCGGGGTGGACCAGGGAGCGACAGCAGCAGCTGTCGGGTGCTGCAGCAGGAATGTGGACCCATCTCTCTTAAGGATCAGCTTCCCACCCTTGGCTCCTGGCTGCCTGGAAGGTAAGCCTGCTTCATATGCTGTCTCTGCAGTTCTGTCATGCTCTTCGTTTCTGCAGGGATGCTGCCATGGAATACCAGCTGGAAATGCTGCTGGGGTCCTGTCGTTTCCAGGCGTGTGCATGTGACCTGGGGTAACACCGGGAATGCTTGCTGGCAGGGCACGATGGAGCTGAGAGAAGGGTGAGCACCAGAAATAACCTGGACAGCTCAGCTTGTGCCATCTGCTGGACTGACAGTAACAAGTAGTGAGGCAGTCTACTGAGTTTTGTGCTTGTTGTTCCTTTCAACTTTTTGATTGAAATGTGGGACAGTAATGCTCTTTTAAAGGTTTAAAAATCACTGTAAGAGTAATTTCTGTAATAATCTTGGGGGTTTTAACTGGCAAATGTGACTTAAGTAGATGGTTTTCAACTGAGTATAGTCTCATTGACCACATCAGGGGCGGAATTAATACTTCTCTTGAATTGTTATGATGTGTCTGGTGCTGAGCAAATAAAAGCTACAGGTTTAGGAGAGCAGTAGTGCAAATGTGTGACGTGTGGTGCAGCCACTGGCTGGCAGCCCTGGGCTACTGCTGAGCCAGGCTGAAAATGAAAATGTGCAAATTTAAAGAATTGCAGGAGCCACAAGAGAGAAAACACAGCTGATAGTAACACACAGACATTCATGATACCCACTTGTTTCCTTCTCCAGGAGCAGCAGATCAAATGAGCACAGAAAACACATCTCTTTAAATGCCTTATTTATACAATACTGTTATTTGGGATATTCAGCTCTTGCATCTTACGAGAAAGCTCACAGCCCTCTCCTCCATCAGCTTCTTCTCTTGGCCTCTTTTTTCTCTTCTCCTGCTCTGAGAAGAGAAGCAGGTGTCAAGAGATGAGTAATAAAAAGCAATTGGAAATAGCACAGTAATTTAGGCAATGTCTAGAACATGCTTTTTACTTAGCACCTGTTTGCTATGTTTCCCCTTGCAAAGTAAAACAGGAAATATACAGTTACTAACAGTGTCTCAGAAAGTTCTTGGAGTAGAATAACCATTATTTCTCTTTAGGAATAAGAAATATACTCTCATGATTATATTAAAACCAAATTCTGAGATAGTTAGGATCATGGTCTTTCCTCGGGTTTGGTGATTAAATGCTATGCTGAGCAAGGCGTGGTAGATAATAAGGTGATGTCAGCTTTTCTATGCTATCTCCAGGGTCCTTATATAATAGCATTCAGGCTACAGAAGAGCTCTGCATCCAGTGTTTCCTAGGCTCCTTGATTTTAGTGTGATGGCATGAAGTTTGGTGTCACACTCTCTAGCATTCATAGCCTTTTTTTCATGTTCCCATCTCTAATGCAGTTTGCCCCAGCTGCCTTGCAGTTGCACGGTGAACAGCATGATGCATTCAAAATATAAATTTCCATTCATGAGAAGTGAAGGTTCTCAAGTGAATGCCGTTAGATGCTGTTACAAGGATGTTAATGGTAAACCCACTTGTGAAACACTATCATCGCTATCTTATGTTAAATTATTGAGTGCAGTTCACTCCATAATCAATTCCTTGTATCTTTCTGTAGTGATCGTTTTTGATAACAGAGAGTGAGCTGACACATGAAAACAGTATCAGACCCTGCAAATAAAGACTATAAACGAGATTAAAGATTAAGGTTTAGGGTAGTTAGGATGTGCTAAGTTACACACAGCATAAGCACCAGATAAAAATCTGCCATTGCTTGCTTGTACACATCACGAGCCCTGCATTGCTGGTTTCCTGCACCACTGAGAGCCTGCTCTTTTCCCAACATGGATATCTGTTCCCAAGGAGGAAGTGACTCCCCTGGGAGCTGCTGTTTGGAAGCCTGCTGACATCCAGAGTCTCCCAGCTACCAGAGGGACAGGACTGGGAAGGCACGGAGCCATACCACTGAATGTGCCCACCTGGGGTGCTCCTGTCCTTGTCTGTCATTTAAAACCATTGCAAATGGACAGATTAAGAGGACTGGAGGGGCTTCAGGCTCTTCACCTAGAGTGCAGGAATGGTCAGTAATGTAAGCAGCAACATAGCTGCTGTTTGAAGCCCTCTGGAGACCTCCTTTGAGGTCTTTAAGTGGTTCAAAGCCATTATGAAGTCCCTTGCCACAGGGCTGTTTCAGTCTCGCAAAAAAGATTATGGAGATATGAGCTTCTTGTTACTTTTTGCCTTCCCACTGAAGAGTGGAGAACTGCAGCTTTCCTCTAGGTATTATATCACTTTTGCTCCTTTTGTCCAAGCATTTCCAGGAGACACAGTGGGGGGTATTTTTACCTAATGACATCAAGCTCATATTTATGCCCCCTGATACAGCAGCCCTTGCATATTTGACTAGCTGTTTGCATTTGCCTTGCCAGATTTACTCTTCTGATGGCTGTCTTACACTTCTAAAAACACAGGTAAGAGAAAGGCTGAAGAAAAACAATTGTCACTGAAGTACCTTTTTGTTTGTTCTGAAGAATGTTTCAAAAGAGGAACAGTCTAAGTTTTAAATCAGCTTTTCATATATAAGGTATATAGACTGTTGGGAGATGACTGGCCACCTTTTCTTCCTATCCAAGGCCCTAAAGATCATGTAAGTATGGCATCTATCAAGAAATACGAAGAAAGGAGTGTGCCTAGTTAGGGCTGTTGAAAAATGCTGGATGAAAATGGTTCAATATTTATTTATTAATTTAGCCTATCTGCTTATTTATCTATGTCCTCTTTTACCGATTTGTTTACAGGAAGAGGTGGGAAGGATGTGTGTTTACTAGGGATTTAGTGAGATGCTTAAACAACCAGCTTTACAGCATGTCTAATGAACCACAGATTAGCAGAGAGCACGTTCTTGTTTAACAGCAGCAAACATTTTCTGTGTTACTCTGTTTTCATGCTTCCCCTTCCCTTGCTGGTACATGCAGAGCCAGTCCTGTGTGTGAATCAAACCTTAGACAACATAACGTGGATCTGGCAACAGAAGGGTGTGTTGTAAACCTTGGCATCCTCAGCAGAGCCACTGAGAGGTTCCTCCAGCCCTGCAGTTTCTAATATTGGCCTCCTGACTTTATCACTGTGAACCAGAGCCAGGCTGTTCTTCAACAGTTAGCTCACGAACTCCACAACCACCTCGTATGGCTGTCAGCTCCGTGTTGGTTGTTCACTGGTCATTTCTTCACAGTGCCTGCTGGAAGTTTAGAAATTCTTTCTGCATCTCAAAAGTGCAAGATATCATTCTGATATTAGGATAGGAGAGTACTCTCTGCTTGAAGGAATATAGGGATAGCTCCTATATAGTCCCAAACATTCAACAGGGAAGACCAATAGTCATGGTAAAGCACTATTTTAAAGTGTTTTTCTGTATGCTTTTGTCTTGACTGTGAACTCAGGTTGGTGCTACTGAGAGTTGGTACTACTGAGACATAGCTATTAATTTTGATGGACTTTTTCAGTATGAGCTTTTGGGATAGAGGGAAATAAGGAGAGAGTGAATGGGGCTGGTAACCAAAATCCATCCTGAACAATTTGCTGTGATACCAAACCAATGTTTATTGTTATCAGAGGCAGCTGTCTGCCTTCTCTCCACACTTCTATTTGTGGATTTTCGATGGCTATAAATGGAAACACATGCTGACCAGAAATCACCACAGCGCTCCTGATACTTTTCTCTCCTTACTCAAAAAGTACAGGGATATCTAACATGTAGTCAGGTTGAATCACTTCTGCTCAGGATATTTGGTGGTTTTTATTCCCCGGGGAAATGGAGTTAGAAAAACATGAAAGCAAAGCCTCAGGAAGAGAAGCTTTAGAGAAAAAACAAATGGTAAGATATGTTGACAAATCTTGATATTTTAAATTTTTTTAATGTAATTGTAAGCATGAAAAAGAAATAATCTGTTATACTTTATAGGAGTATTTCCCATCTTCCTTTAACCACTAACCTTGAAGATTAAAACTTCATTTGTGTGAATTAAATTAATTATGACAGTACATTTCTGTGGAAATCATGGAAATTTGTGAATGCATTTTGTGTACGTGTGAAATGCAAAAACTGAAATCTGGTTAAACTTTGCTTTGTTGTCATAACCCAAACTGATAGCTAGTATCAGTGGTTTTCTTGTATTTTTCTTAAGGGGCTATATCTTTGCACATTATGTTTCATAACTTTAGATCAGTAAATGGCAGAAGAAATTGTTTGTGTCTGGAATTAATCTGAAACTTACTGAAAAGAGGTGTGACCAAAACACATTATTAAGATAAAGTGAAAACAGTCAAAACACAACTTAATCCTAATTAGCTGAATCTTGCAATGCAATTTATAATTTGCCTGGCATTAATGAGATTTTTTTCCTTGATATCACAAAAAGGGCAGCTTATTCTTGGCTTTGCAAAGCTGTGAAGAAAAGTGATCATCACTCTTGCTAAGAAACAAATTAGCACTGAATATTTTAGCATTTAAATGGTGGTGTTGCATTCATTTGATTTCATAGTGGGCCAACTTTTACTTCTGTTTAATCACAATGTTGGCCTCTATCAGCCTCAGATAAGTTAGTTTTGGTAAGCTTGTGTGTTAGGTTTTCAATACAACTTCACCAAGGCAAGGTGCATTGGGTAGGAAATAAGGAAAGCACTGAAACTGAAAGTAATGACATGGTCTTACAGTACTTTTTCTTTAAAAAAGCAGTATTTATCTAAAGAGTAATATCTGAAAGAACATTGCTAAAGCTTCAGCATTAAGTTCTAATGGGAATATTGTTTATTGTTTAAAGTGTTCATTTTCTCATTAATTAATGAATTAATTCTTTAGACAATGACCTCATTTTCACTTTGTGGTTGATATATAAAATATGAGGAAAACTTTTCAAAATTAAATAAAAAGTATAAAATCCACTTGATCTTCAGGTAAGGTTTCAAAGGAACCCTTTGAAATTTTGTTCGAGCTCATGCATAGAGAAACTACATAGCAATGTAATCAGCCAGTATGGTTATCTAATTGCAGACCATATCCTCATGCACAAAGAATTGAGCAGCCAACCTTAAGTAAGTCTTTTCCAAAATGCAGAGTGCTTCATTTGGAACACTAATGACCTTCTCTGTGTGCATCATTTACTAATTTTAAGAATAGCAAACTGGAGCAAACAGGGACCCCACTGATGGGAGCCATGCTAACACCCATGTCAGGTCACACACTGTTCAGTTATTTCAAAACTAAATCCTCCCAACACGTTTTGCTGAGACTGTCCTGTAGCAGTGGCAGGTCACATTCCTGTGGATGCTCAGGAGGGGACAGAGACCCCCTGGCTCATGGGGTTCCACAGTGCTCTGTTGGCAGTGGAGGAATGCCTCAGCTCTGTGCCTCTCCTCCCAGCTCTTTCCCTGTCCCCTTCCAGCTGAGCCCCAGTCTCCTCTACATCCCACCTCAAACTGTCTCTGCCTGTTTAGTCTGAATGCCTTTCTTTCTGTTTGCTAGATTGATTTCTCTTTGCCTCCACAATTTTTTCCCTAGTTTTGTTTCTCCTGGATTTTTATTGATTCTGCCCTTTACTCTTTGTTACATGCAGGTCAGGTCAACTGGCTGCATGGGAGCAGTGTCAATCTGTGGTACAGATACCATTTGTACATGCTGTTGTTGGTGTCTGTTCACATATTTAACTTCAGTAGAGCAAACACGTACACTATTTCATATTCTGCTTCCACCTCCTCTGCTGCCTTTTTGCACTTCCCCTCAGTTGCAAACTCTCTGTTTTGCCACACCAGTGTCCTGATGAGTTTGCTTGTATTCCTGAATCATGAACAGTCTTGCATGTGTAAGAGGTTCTTTTCAAGGACACAATGGCTTTCCCAAGTTCACTCTGTGTTTCCAAGCTGCCTTCTACAGTATCCCACTTACCAGCTCCTGGCTAGGCTGAAGTCAGTTTTCCTAAAGCCCAGGGTGTGTGTTTTTGGTACTTGTCTTCCTCAGTTCCCCACAAGTTCTTAGGCATCAGTATTTCACAGCCACTACAGCCAAGGCTGCCACTGAGTATAACATCCACAGCCACTTCTTGTCTGTGAATAACAGCTCCATCTGTGTATGACATTGCTTGGCTCATCCCTTATCAAGAAGCAGTCCTTCACACCCTGCAGAAATTGTCTGCACTGCTTGTGCTGTGCCGTTTTGTTCTCTGCAGGTGTCACAAAAGCTTAAGTCTTGTGAAAAAACCCAAACAAACAGGGTGTGCAGATACTTCCTCGAGTTGTTTAAATAAATTGTTATGAGGAGCACTCTCCACTTCCTTAGCCCTTCCGTGCTGTCTGTAGCGCAGTCCCACTGTGATGTCTCCCTCACTGACCTCTCCTCTGATTCTGACCCACAAGGACTCACGCAGGCCTGTTGTTTAACCTGTACAAATGTTTTCCACATTTTAGCTGCTGCTTCACAGAGATTGTCTTCTTTTCTCTGCCTTTCTGAAGAGCCTGTGTCCCTTGCAGCACTATAGCCATGTGAGCTATCCCACCGCATCTGTTATTTCTGTAATGTTGTAGTTCTATGATCTATATGTATTTGTGTATTGAAGACCAATCTTGGATTTATATGCCTTGTTACATATATTTTATAGCTATTTTCAAAAGATCAAAATCTATGTCATCCTGAAAATACTCCGATTGTAGCATGTCAATTGAATAGAGACCAGTTCATGCTCAGTCTAACACAGAAGACAACCTCACAGTTTTATGAAGTGGTATTGTACCTTTACATTCACTGCTTACTGTGGATGAGATAAATATAAACTTCTCTAGCACTTCACTTCTATCACTTCACTTTCACGTAATATTTGTGAAATTTATTGTTAAAGAATTCTTGTCCTTGCTTCCTGGAGGAAGACTCCTCAGCAGCCAGAATCCTGAAGAGAGTCTTTGTGTGGAGCTGACTGTGAAAATGGAAGATAATGAAGGGCCCATTTTGTGAAGGGAAAATAGAATGACTCACTATGAAATAGATTGAACTAAGTAGATGGACACACTTTTCATAGCTTTGATAGCTCAGAAGGACACAATAGTTCCAAAGTTTTCCTACTGAAATGATTGTTCACCTCAAAATAGTCTCTTTTCATTCTGAAGTCCTCATCCCTTAATGCATATCACCTTATTTGAATTATTTTAATTTTATTTCACCCTTTCTCTCCTATTTGATCTGTTTTCTTCCCATGAAAAACAGCACATGAACTATTGCATTTAAAATAATGTTTACAATGGTATGTTTAACGGGGAACATTTAACCTTTGTACTTTAGTTTGTATTAGAAGGGTTTGTCCTTATTTTCTTCTTACATGGAGTAGCAATAAAGACCAGTTCTCTATAAAAATAAAATCAACCAATAAATCAACCAAATGGAAATATGAATCCGAAAGGATGCCATGCACTCCTTGAAATGCACTAAGGTTAGGTTTTGAATAACAGGGTTGCAGGACTTCATTCAGAGATTTAGCATTTGCTTTTCACAAACACTATGTGGATACAGCTTATACAGAGCAAGGCAATTTGGATCAAGCTCACCCAAGTGAAACAATGCTCAATCTTTGTACTCTGATAGCAACATCAGGAGTCCTGTCAGTATCAGGCCTTCTCCATGGGAAGGGCGGGAAGTAGAGATTCCTTGAAGAAGGCAGCCTGTTTCCTGAAGTTTGCCACCTAAGGGAGCCCAGACAGAATGGAGGCTGCTGACTAATGAGGTGATGGCAGGTGCTGCTTGCAGGTTTTGTTGTTGATTTAAGGACGTGTAAACCAGGTGAGAAGCGAGTATGAGATGGGAAGGGTTGTTTGAAAAGCAGGAGATAAGAGAGCTGGAGTGGGTAGGGCAGGAAGCGCTGGGTACAGCCATGGAAACTCTTGTGCTGGGTCACCCTGCCTCTGGTGCCATGGGGGCTGGTGTCAGAGATGGCAGCACTCCTTCTGTCGCTTCTTTGCCAGGAGCAGGACCCCGTGGCCAGTGCTCTGACAGGCTCCCTCTGGGTATGCACCAGGCAGGTCCTGCTGTGGCCAGAGAGGTGTGCTAAGGCCTCCATGGATCGCCACAAGGAAGGAAGAGCGTTTCTTTGTGCAGATGCAGGGAGTCAAACGCCTGGACAGCAGGATCATCTTTGGCACAGCAGAAATCTCCAAGGCTGAGTAACCCCAGAGCAACTGTGTCTGCTCCTAGGGATGTGCCCAGCCTGTGTGCCACACCAGCCCCTGAGCCGCTCCTCCTGATGGGGCAGCGAGCCTGGAAAGGTCCTGGGGGGATGTGGTTGCTGCTCCAGGGAAGAAACTTGGAGTCTCTGAGAGGGGCAGGTCTGTAGGTTCCTAGTGTATCAGGCGTCTGGTGTGAAATGTTACATAGTGATTCATGTCATTATGAAAAATACACCATGAGATCAATATAAACAAAAATACTAATACTAAACTAAAGCACGGACATGAGACACAGGAAAATATAATGATTTCATTATATTTGTTTAAATCACTTTGTGCAGGCTTGTGTGGACATGAACAAACTTGTCATTACTGTTACCTGCTTGGTAGGAGTGCAACCTGACAACATGTTCAAGCCTTGTCCAGACCTGGTGGGGGCTTGTAGCCACTGCTACCTGAGTGCTAGCCAACATATTTGGGCTTGCTTGGACTTGTATTCCAGCACAGTAAGCACGACCCCGCCCCACCAGAAACTGCCCATAAAAGGGGCAGTGACCAGGGGTAGGACAGACGTGTTGGCGGAGCGCAGACTCCCCGCGTCCCCAGCGCTGCTTGCCCGTTCCTTATCAACCAATTAATAAATTGCCTTATTGATTGACCTACCCGACTGAGGTGAGTAAATTTTTAACACTGGTGTCTGTGCAGAGCTCGGAGTGTCCACCCTCGTGCACATCCAGCCGGGATGGTGCTGTAGGATCACCAAGGTCACATCTGAGAGAGTGGAGGTGCTGGTCACTGTGTGTGAGGATGGCAGGGATTCTGAGAGGGGGAGCACAGCGGTACAGCCCAGAGCACAGAACATTCAGGTGCCTCAGCAGGTTGCACACTATGAGGAAACCAATGGCACATACACACACAGTCCTCTCCTCCTCCTCTCTACCTGTTGTCTCCCCCGGCAAAGGACAGGCTGGTGGCTGCTGGACTGCCAGTTTACATTCAGGTGAGAGGTAAAGTGAGTTTTTGTTAAGACCACTTTCTTCACTGGTTTATTTTGCACCTTGACTCTTCAACTTCTGTCTCCTGTAAGAACATCCCTACCCACAAAAGAAAGTCCTAAAAATACATTGCCTGCCTGAATCCTTTCCTCAATTTGATAATTTGGTGCTGAAGTTTGAGTATCGTGCTCATCTCATGACATATGAAATTAAATAAACACAGAAGTATAGAGGTAGAGAAGGTTTTATATTTATATATATATATTTAAATGATTCCTGTTTATCTAAGAGGAAGGTTGTTACTCTTGTAGAGGGTGTGTGTGACCTCCTCTGGGAGATTTTGTCATGTCACTCTCAGCAGAGTTCAGGTGCGTAAGTTGACACACTTAATTCATTTTGTGCTACTTTGTCCCAAATTACAGCAGCCTCGGACAAAGGGTAGCTTCAGAAGAGCCACTTTCAAATAACCCAGAGCATTGTAGATCAGGACTGAGGCTTTGTAGGTGCTACAGGAATAAGATCCGAACATGGTGGCAATTGCATCTTGCTGTAAAGGTGTAGGAAAGTGACCAAGGCAGAGCTCCAGCTAGATCAGCATTTCCTCTTGCATACCTGGAGTTGCATACCTACTGTGTGGAGGCATGGATTATTTCAGCAAGCAATCACCCAGAAGGAGGAGGAGGGAATAAACTTAGAGCCTGCACATAGCAGCATATTTTTAGCACTGTTGATGTGATATTAAACAGGATAAAACAAAGTGGGAAGTGCTGAATCTTGGTCTGCCCTTTCTAATCCTGTCACTGAACATAAATGCAATGAGGCGAGAGCTGCCTTTTCTTTAGGCTAATTCCACTTCTTACAGAGACACTGCTGGAACATTTGAGGTTGGCTTTGGCTGTATCAGTGGGAAAAGAGCCATCTTGGAGAAGTGTCATCGGTGCATTTTTGGTTGGAGGTTATGTGAAACAATACCATAGATGATCACACAGGGGTTCAGAAGAGGAGTGCAGCAGATTCCTGTAGGGTCTTAAACGTTGTGGTGAAAGAGGCTTCTCATAAAAAAGTAGCAATTGCCTGTTTTAATGTTTTGGGGGTGAGGAAAGATAAGAACCCCTGTAACAGTTGGATCAATTGCTGGCACAAAGTCACACAGGGCAATTCAAGTGATTGAATTTTGGGTGAGGTATCAAGAAAAAGAGTGTTAGTGTGGAGAAATAGCCCATGTTTACTAACAAAGCAGTTCTGGGAAACAGTTCTAGTCATGAAACTGTCTAGAAATCAGTCAAATGGAAAGATTTTCCTGTGGTATGCTATTGGTTTGATACTTCCCTGAGTGATACCCAGGTATAACCTGAGAGTTATAACAAGTGAGAGACCATTTCCAGAAATAAGTTTGGCTATGGAGACTGTTATTTAGAAAAAACCTTTTTTTCTTCCAAAGATATTCCTCAGGAATATGTGAGTTATGGGTGATACTTGTGAAGATGTTCACTGCTGCTGCTCACACTGAAATTCAGAATGAATTCTAGCAAAAGCTCCTGTGTTAGAAGGATTAGGGCAGCACTGGAACAACCAGGGTATTTGTGGACTATCCACTCTTGGAAATTTTCAGGACTTAACCATATGAAATCATGGTCTTGCTTTGGCAGTAGTCTGAACTTGAATCCATATGCTGGACTGGATGCTTTTTGGAGATCTCTTCCAAACATTTATTTAGTTTAATTTTGAAGCTACACTACAGCATTTGTCATGAAACATGCAAATAGCTTTTCCTATCTGCAAATCTCCTTTAACACATTTAGTATGGATACACAATGAGACTGTGCTTATCATTAGGGCATCCTCATTCCAACATTTTAAGCCTAATGTTTTCAATTCACTGATCTTTGAATTCTGAAAGCACTAAGTAATACAGTGGCAGCATGAAATCTTTTGCTTTTGTATGAATTCCTGAAAACAGAGATTTTTGTGGTTTAACTCCAGAGAGCAATACCACACAATTGCATCCTCCTTTCCCTTCCCAACCCCACACAGTAGAAGAAACTAGAAAAAAACCTACCAACTTGTGGGTTGAGGTAAGAACAATTTATTTTTTGAAACAATATGAAAGAATTATAGTAATTATAATGACAATAATGAAACAGAGAAAGAGAGAGGAATAAAAGCTAAGAAGACACATGATGCACAATACAATTGCTCATCACCTGCTGACCAATGCCCAGACTGTACCTGAACAGCAATCAGCTCCTCCCAGTTCATATACTGAGCATGGTGTTCCCCTGCATGGCTCATAGCTTTGGGTGGCTCAGGTCACCTGACCATGCTCCCTCCCAACTTCTTGTGTACCTGCTCAGCAAGGGAAATTGAAAAGTCCTTGATTTAGAGTAAACACTAGTTAGGAAAAACTGAAACATCAGTGTGTTACTAAGAGCTGTATCCCAGCTGAAAGCAGGACAAGCTATGCGAGAATGCACAGAATGAAAAGAGAGAAGTGGTTAATGAAAGGGATGAAGAAGGCAGATGTTAATGAAGCTGGACTTAGAAGACAACATGCATGTGGTGTCCCACCCTTAAGGGGAAGGTAGTACCCAAGATTCACAGATGCCTGTGGTCAAAAAGGAACGACAAGAGTCAGAGGGTCTACAAAAACTTGCAAAGTTTTATTAGTAAATTATACACATGGCATGGAAACTGGAGTGTTAGTCCCTTATGGCATAAACACACTGTGGTAGATTTTGAGTAAGGAGGAGGGAGAAAGAAGGAAAGAAAGAAAGATCACCAGTCCTGGCTCCAGCATCAATCCTCCTGAGGGAGTGTCCAGGGTTCTGGATGACATATGTGCCTGGGTTTTGTGGGGATATGTTTTTATTGATAATATTTGCCTGTTCTGGAGCTAAGTGTCTCGCTTTCTGTGCAAATTAGTTGTCATATGCAGTTCATTCTTCTAGATCCTTCTAGAAACAGGTTGGAGGGCACTGGGCATCTTTGATGGTCTTGATCCCCCTCTACTGGGTCAGCTTTTTGTTGCCAGCTCATTCCTGCTTTTAGACCTCCTTCCTGCTCTTGTGCTGGGCTGTGTTTGCTTATCTCCAGAAACCAGAATAAGGATGTTTATCCCAGGAAAGTGCTGCCCTACTTCAGCATGGCCTGCATCTCCAGTCACATCAAGTGGGTCTCAAGCCTCGCTCAAGTAATGATTGCTTATTTTCATCACTCCTTGAGAAGAAGATTCCACTGGCTGAGGAGAAGTGGGTATAGGGTAGCTTATATTTCACTTTTAAGCATTAAATCTGCTGCACTGATGTTTGCAAAGGCAGGCTGAAGAAACAAACTATGTGTGGAATGAGTTTGGGCTGCAGACAAATGATGAGGCACTGGTGAGTACCTGCCACTTCATAACAGGATGGAAAATGGAGCAGTGCCTGGTGGTCCTTAGTTTCTAGGACCACCCAAAACCTTTCCTTCCTGTTGCTGCTCCTTTAAAAAGAAGCACTACCCTAACCCCTAAGTTCTCTTATCAAGGGAACAGAACTTCAACTCTTTATTGAACATGAAGGTCCTGCAGGAAACCTTTCTGCATTTAATACTTCATTGTTGAGAGTTAACTGTTACCTTTTTTGAAAGGACTGATGGTGACTTGTAGTGCATATTGCAAAATACTTTCTGATGAAAATTGTACCATATTAATATCTTCCTGGTAACAAAGATACATTCTTGAGGAAAATGAATAAAAGCAGATTTGCTGAACATAGGTGAAGAATTAATTTTGCTTGACCACTTTTAATTTTTTCAGGTTTCTGAAAAGTAGAAAGTAACTGATTGAAGCTTTTCATATCTTGAATTGTACACAAATGAATGTATTCATACCCCAGAACTGATAGAAATCCCCAAAGCAATTTCACATTTTTCCCTATGAGACAGAAAGTGAATCATTGCCATTCTCTCTGCTATATCATGTTTCTTGATCTTGAGGAACATTTGGAAATCAAACAGGGGGAAATTGTAGTGTTTTTTAAATTATGTGAAATGAACCAACAGGATTTGCTTTAAACATTTAAAACTGAAGGGGAAGAGCCATCAACATTTTTCCCCCTGTTGAATAGATTTAAAATTGTTTTCATAGAAACTCCATGCATCTCAGAAGATGTTACTGACAGTGCATTTATTATCATTTTACTGCTTCTTAAAAATACAACTGCTGGTGATCATTTTATATAACAAGAATGTTTGAAAAAGATCATTAGATTTTTCAGCCTCAAGCAAGAATTAAATGGTTTAATATTTTTCTTTAGAAAATGCACTTTGAAATATATCGATTCGAAATATATCCAAATTAAACCCAAAACATCAATTAAGTGATAACCAGACAAAGTCATCCTTAGCAAAGCTCCTGAGACAAAACTCAGCTCTTTCAGTCTGAGACAACAAAAGCAAAATGCAAAGTATTTGTATTTGAAATTCCAGCAGAGAAAAGGACATGATTTGTCTTTGTCTCTGCTTTTCTTTAATAAGTCATGTTTTCACTAATGTGACAGAACAGATCTCAGTTAAAAATACAGCAGTTTTCCTTATAGCAATCTTATTTACAGTGTTTTAGGTGAATTGACACTAATATTAGAGAAGTAGTTATATCTAACGAGAAAAATTTTCAGTTTTCCATTTCATTTTATTCTTAATAACAATATATTCTAGTTTGCAGTGTCTTTTTATGAGAAAGAAAGTGTATGTACTGAAGGGTTATAATGATAAATGGTTCCTGTAATGACTTTCAATTCTTTCCAGGTTTCTAAGGCTTAGAATTCTGTCAGGGCTGTGAGCCTCCAACCTTGCCAATGACTTGTGGTGACACAGTGCTGCATCGTGTGATGGATTGCCTGGGGTTTTCAGAGGCTCCAGTGCACTTTAAAGTTTGGGAAATAGAATTATCAGAGCAAATTTAATTTTCGCTTTGTTTTATTCGCTTTGTTTTATTCATAAGTGTTATGATGAAAGTGTCAATAACAGGATTTAAAGCTATTTGTTTGTTCTCTAATGGTGATTTTGCTTAGGAGTCACCATGACCAACTACATCAGGATACAATAGAATCTGAAAAAAAGAGTAGTTATCCCCAGTGCTATTATAAGTACAATATAGTTAAATAAAACCTAATATTTCCTTCTTCTCATTCCAACTGAATATTCTTGCATTTTTTCAGAACATATGCTTCTTGACATATGCAGAAAATCTAACTCAAATTGTTGAGATGTCCAAAGAAAGGGGAGGTTGGCATTTTCACCCTTCCACATAATTGCAATCAAAAGGGTGTATCCAGAAAATGGTTCTGCATACTGCAGAGTGTATTCAGAAATTAACCCCTGGCAGCAAGTGTGTGGGTCTCCAAATTATTAGGGACAAATTCAGCCAGTTTCTTAAAAGCAGCTAAATTTGTAGATATTGGTCATTTTTAAGAAGTGTAAATGATCAGACCGCTTGACTTCTAGGAGTATTGCCTCTGTGAAGTGCTCAAGTACTGCAGATAGGAGTGTTGTGTAAAAGTGTGGAAATAATTTTCATGATCCTCTGGGCAGTGGAAGGGGTGTGAGATTGGGCATTGCAGAATTAGGATATGCTTTGACACATGCTGACGTAGATTTTCAGAATATAGTCTGGTGTAGCAATATTACATATTCCTCAAAATTCAAATCTTATTTGAAATACTGACCCCAGTATTCTGAAAGAATCTCTTTGCTCTTTCTATGTTGGAGTTTCTTGATAAGAAACTATTAAGAACAGAATTACTTATATGCTTTTATATTTATTGTGTATTGTGGCATTTCTCATACAAAATCTTACAGGTTTAGATGTTCCTTCATTAATGCAGGAGATAGTCGCCTTCTTTCAGGTTCCTTAAACAAGAACAGTTTGTTCCAATGATGGAACTATGTTTGAAATAATGGCTTTTGTCTAAAACATATATAGTTAGAGTAGTTACCTCACTGAGCTATCTCAGGGTGGCAGTGATAGGTTTGATAGTTGTTTGTTTTCCTTTGTAAGTACAGAGATTGTCTTATATTGTAGCTACCCTATTTTTGATGTCTGTGAGAGGGTACAATTTTAAATGGATATCCAGCAGCTTACATGTGTAGTCCAAGAATTCATCAAATTTTCATCACATATAAGTGATTTAGAGGGCTAGTCACTGACATGAAATATATTTAGGTCCCTTCAAAAGCAGATAGCCACTTTCAATCAATGTGTGAGTGAGCAGATGATGATTTTCCAGTAAATCTGTTGTTACTTGCATATGTATATCTTCTTGCAAACAGACTATATTATATGTAAAATTATGATCTGTGTGGCATGTCTGAAACACTGCCCTACAGTAGAACAGGTGCCAAACAATGAGGAACAGGTTTTTTTGTATTTGCAGGTGCGGGACATGCAGGTATGGGACAGAACTTGCTGCATAAAGTGTGAAAGGAGTTGATAAGCTGTTTTCTAAAACCAGCTTTCACTTTTGAAGCAGAATGAAGAATGTATTTTTAGCATTATTGGATGCTTCTGAGTTGAGTGCACCAGCTTTTTCTCTCAAAAGAAGAGACCAGGACTTGTTCAGGGTGTGACTGTGCCTGCTTCTGGGAGAATCAGGCCATTCTGGGAAGTATCCTAGCTGATTTTTTTTTTTTTAATCAGGGAAGAGGAGGAAATTGTGAGAGGGATTTTAGTACTCCAGGTTAGTGAACAAAAAGGACTCAGATAATATTTGAATTCCAAATTATTATTTTGGAAACCAGTGGAGAATTTAAATAATTGCTTAAGTATTAATAATATTTGTGTCATCATTAGCATTACTAATACTGTAATTTTCTATGATGTATGTTGCAATTTCACCCATGAATCATCTACATCAGGGCCTTTTAGCTCAAGGTTAGGAGTAACCAATGACTACTTTCCTGCAGAACACACTGCACCTGCTATTGTATACTAAACTCTTCATATGAATTCTTTGTAAATGTCTTTCAAGTTCAGATGTTTGTTTTAAGCTGCTATTGAATATGTGGAAAAAGCATGAATTTGAGTGATCTTGAAGCAATCTTCAGAAGACTCTGACCAACTTATTTTTTCCCATCTGATGCATGAATAAACATCCTAAACTGTTATATACTTGAATTCCACAAATAATTCTCTCATTAAATGTGTGTAATTTAAAAGATGTAGATTTCATAAATAGAATGTTATTTCCATAATCTACAATGGTTTTGTGCTGGAAAATGAGGCATATTTTAAAGCAGTTTTAATGAAGTTTTAAAACTATAATTATATAATAAATTTAAAATGTTTTCTGTGTGGTTGCTTTTATTTCAGAGGAATGAGCATATCTGACTGAAAAGTCACCAGAAAGTACATTTATGTATATTAGCTGTGTGCTGAAATCAGTTATTTGTAATTCTGCTGAAGTGACTGGCTAGGTATTATGTGGAATGGCAAGTACTCATGGTGTTTGGGGCTTTTAACCCACAAAGAAATTGAAAGGCACTTTTTAACTCTTAAAATAGACACAGAACAATGAATTATATCACTCTGAAGTTTATTTGCACCAGCCAGTTACTTTTCAAATCTGTTTTACTGTGTTATCACCTCTTAATTTCTCAGTTTTGGCCCATTATTGTGGTGTGCCATCCCTGCCTGTCTTCCTCCAGCTGAACAACAACACTCCACTGTCAGAGTGCCTGGTTTTGTAATGTGGCTTTTCCTGAGCACTGTGTGCTGCCTGTCAGGGGATGTGGTCTGTGATAACCTGAGCACATAATAAATAATAAATAAATAATAAATCCCAGTCTGGTGTTGGCTGTGAGATGAACATCCAGGTGGATGCTGAGCTGAACCAAGGCAGTAACAGCTTTGGATAAGCAACGGTGGCAGCATGGGTACCTAAAGGATGTTTATCCCTATATTTAGGCACATGCGAATTTACAGATGTGGAAAAGGGATGAACAGTGAATGGAGGAGGAGTAAGGGTTGTAAAGGTGAACCTGGGAGAACTTTTGAAGCATAAGTGCTATTTTGAGTTACTAAATTTACTTTGGTGGGGAGCTTCAGCATTTCATTGTTTCCTGAAGCAATGGGACTTAGCAAAATCATTCTACTCTTTGCTGCGTATGTCAGTAAAATCAGTGCTGCAGGGAAAAGTACTGGTGAAGTAAAAAGTGGGGTGAATCTGGGGGCTCTTTGCATTCACTGGTGCTATGGCAAAATGTGGCATGCTCCACACACCTTTTTAGTACTGCACCCCATAGGCATGGTTGTAATAGACACTTTAGACAAGACTTGAGAAGAAAGCTGATAGTAAGACAGGAGAGGCAGGGAGTCCTAAAAATTAAAAGAAGGTAGAGAAAAAGTAATAAGAGTCTGAAATGGGAGAAATGAAAGAAAAGGGAATAAAGGTAATTAGTTTGAAAAATGAAGTAAAAAATACTACAAGCTGGTGGGAGTGAGAATTAAATAGATACGTGTGAATTAAAAAAGTTCAAGAAACATGGAAATAGAGATGGAGAATGAAAAATAGGGGATGTGTTGGGCTGAATTTTCAGCAAGCTTATTTTTTAATAATTGATATGTGACTAGCTTTTAAATGTGATAATTCCACCATTTGTACCTACTATTAAGTTTCCTCACACTTTTATTAAAGAATTGTGTTGAATTCACTGATTACTTGGGAGAACACCTGTAAATAGCTTCTAAGTAGGCTCAACAGCAGAAACTCCTCTGCTAATATATTTATAGCAACCCTTCACACTGGTGAAGTGATTCTCCCGACATCTGTTATTTCCCCACTAGACACTAATAAGTCTCCTCCATGGAAAAGTTTAATTGTGTTTTATTCACATATTGCAGGATAAGGGATACAGTAAGGAGTCTAAAACCTTGTTGCTGTTGCATTTTTCTTGCTGGCTTCATCAGCACAGCTTTCCACGTGGGTTGATGCTGATACTAGGGAAAACTATTTTCTTTCTGTACCAACACGTTTTGCCATTGATTTCCATACCCAAGCCTTGCTGAACCGTAAACAAGATTTCCCTCCTTACCCTCCGGCACTTCACATAAAGCACTCGACTGCACCTGCAACTCAGTCTTAACCAATTGTTTTGTGCTGATCTATAGAAATGGATGTAAATATGCATAGAGAAGACTTTTATATCCTGGAACTGCTGGAAGATACATTTCTGCTCAGAAAGCTGGGATGATACTTTGCATCATATCTTCAAGTGAGAATGCTTCAGCTCTTTTCTTGATATATTTTTATATTATTATTTCTATGCGTAATATCTCTCCAGCATTGCAGACAATCCCATTTGCTGCTACTTTTTCAGTGACCTGGTTGCCTTCTCACTCGACAGCACTAGGCAATGTGTCACATTTTCGGTTGACCTCTTGTTCTCCTGTATTTCCTGAAGTGTTTACAGGATTTGTGGCACTCCTGCTCACTGCACTCCAGGCATGTGAGGCAGCTGTTAAGGAAGCAGCTCCAGCCTGGCAGAAGCTTTGGGCATTATAACAAGAATTAACCTTTTGTAGCTTTGCAGTGCTTTCCAGTCCCGTGGTTGGTTCTTTATTTGAGTCTAGAGATAACCTTGTATTTTTTCAGCATTAGGAAGCCTGAAGTAATATCAGATAAAATAAATTAGATTGTGCGGTTGTCCTTGTTGTTTGTGGGCTCTTACAAGGTTGCATTTTGGTTCCTTTATTTTCATTTTGGTTGTCTTCTGTCACTTACAGGAGCAACAGGCTGCCTGCTATTAATTTGTGACATATTATTTATTTTTTTGGCATCTGGTTGGCACCTGTTCCTCTCTGATAAGTACTTAGGGCTATGACTTTGGTGGATCTGTGCACACACTTCATTAGCAGCACTCCTCCACTGATTCTGTTTGGATTGCTTCTGTGATTTAATATCCATAGGGACCAGAGTTTGCAGTTGAAAAATTTGATAACTCCATGGAAATGATTGTTGTAAGCACTGTGTGCCTGGCTGCTAATACTGAGATGAATGTAAGCACTGACTGTATTTCCCTTTAGGAAAAGCACTTGCACTGTTAATTGCTAGCACTCAGATTCATGTGGCTCCTTTTCTACAAATGCAGCCAGTTTTGATTATATACCATTTTGTTTTGATTGAAAAAAAACCAGCAACAAGGCCCCAAACACTACAAATTTTTTTTTAAAGCTTACCACCACAGAAGGCAGGTTTATCCAGACAGCTGGCTTGCATACTAATATAGTCCCTGTTCATGCCTGTTATTATGGGCTTTCTCTACAAGCTTGGCTGCAATAAGCATAGGTAAAATTTGGGGGAAAGCCCTCAAACACACACAAACTTTTTTTTTTTTTAAAAGGATTTTCTTGAAAACACTTGTAACTATTTTCTGGTTTGAACAGCATTTCAATATTTCTGTTAGGGTGTGTATGTGTCTATGCCTATTTGTCTATTTTTACCACGTTTTGAAATAACTAATTTACACTGATTGTACTGGAAGATAACAGTAATTCATTTTTCTCTGGAGTAGAATGGGATGAAGGAATGGTAGTTACTTAGTGCAAAAAATATTTATGACTCCTGTGTTTATTTGGATTTTTCTCTTTTTATTTCTTTTTCTGTAGATTGGATTTAAAAGTGCTCAAATGAAACCGACTTAGCATTATATGACAGTTTTTATTCCCTAACATAATTCTTTCAGTCATGTAGGAGATATATTTAATATAAGGGATATGTGTCTCCTTCAGCTTGGCATAAGAGATCATATTTGGTATTACATAGCAGCAGCAATTGCTGTAATACAGTAGTTAGACTGATGGCTAATTTAAAAGGAAAACGGGATGTTTGAAAAGAAGGAAAAAGAATGTCATATGTAAAATATTTTTTACCACAAACAGGTCAGAGAAAATTTTGTGTCGCAATGATAGCTCACTACTGAGCTCCAAAATATTGGGAAATCCCGATGTGGCTGTTTCTTCAGAAAATAGTTAAGGTATTTAAGAGGAGGGTTTTGAGCCATAGTTTGTGTTTCACTGCCATAAAAAAAGGGACAAGGGACAATGTAGAAACATTACAAAAAGCTTATATCTTACTGTTTGTGTTCTCCCCTAAAAAGATGGAGGTAAAAATTCAACTAGCAGCATTAGTCACAGGCTAAGATTTGAGTTCCCCAGAAAAAACACTCTGCAGTCAAATTCTGCTGCTATTCTTAGCAATTTTTTGACTTTGCTCGAAAGGATGGAAGATGAGACCACTGCTGATGAGTCACCTTGATGACAGAATGGATAATATCAAGTAGGTGTTTGGCTCCAACACTAATTCTCCTCACCAGTAAATATCTCTACTGAAGTAATGTATCAGGAGGGGAGGATTGGACCAAACACGAATGTTTGGAAGTAATGTGAAAGCAGGTAAGGTTATGGGTTGCATTTTTTGTTTGTGCTTCTGCTGCTTCCTCATGTACAATAGAGGCTTAATCTGCATTTGTTGATCCTGGAAACAAATGGTATGAGTGAAGGAAGACTATAGTATTCCTTGCTTGGCTCACTGCTGTAGGAACAGTGTTGGCAATATGAGGTCAGAAAACAAGAATGGATGACTGGGTTGGAGGTCCAGTCCATCCAGCTCAGTGTCCTGTCCTTGACTGTTATTTGAGGTTCATGTTTATAGAAAAAATAGGCACAGTGAAAAATATAGATATTCCTGGGTCTTCTTGTTTCCCCTGAGCTTAGTGTAAGTAAGTGGATCTGTACATCATGGATGTATTTTCTTGGGTTTTGATCTGTTTTTCTTTTTGGCATCTGAAACTTCCTGATGCAGCAAGTTTCACATTAATCAGGTGTTATATGAACTGCCACTTTTGTTTGTATTATAAATTCATATGATAACTCATGGCAATTTTGTTCTTATTCCAGGAATTCATGACATTGTAGTAGAAACTTTGCTTTATACAGATCTGTTTTTCCCTACAATATTGTAGTAGTCATAGTCTTGTTCTAAGTACCCACTGGCTCATATTTACAGGGAATCTTGTGCATGAATGGTCCAACTAATGTTGCTTAGACATGAATTATAGCCCCTCTTTGAGATGCCTATAATGTGCATCTGAGTAAGAAACTTTAGTGGGTTTAGTTTTTTTTTTATATCAGATAATAAAATTGAGACATGTAGTATCGTTACAGAACAGCCTGGAAAATTATTCCAGGCCCGAGCCTTTCAGCTCTGTTCTCTGAACCATTTCTCAGGTGGATAAGCTGTTTCAGCTAAAGACCAAGAAACCTTTCCCAGGAAAGATAAATTGGTCAAAACACAGAGGAATTAATAATAAAAATAAAGACACCTGTTTGCTGTTAACAGACCCTGGGAATGGGGTGTCTTCTCTCTGAACCAATCATCTTTACTCTGTTCTCGTTATTACGAGTCGCGCTATTTAAGCAGTAAGTTTTTTAAAGAAATTTCATCTTGTTTTCTCTTTCATCTCAAAAATGACCGTGTAACTGTCTCTTTACTCGACCACAACTGAAGGGTTAACACCCTAACACCACAGTCACAGAGACTATCCATAATCTGACTCATATTAAACATTTTCCTTTGAGTAGGATGGACTGCATCTCAGAGGTGCAAATTCTGATCTATTGCATGTAAAGAGAACATGACTTGGATGTAGATTTCTCTTCTGGACACCTTTGGTCAGATGAATATTGCTTTTGGGGAGCTCATTCACAGAAGAAGAAATATACATTATCCTGGAAAAAAGCTGCTTTATGAAATCATTCACCATGTAGTAGGCTGGTAAAAATGCATTTTACTTGCTGTCCTTCCTCAGACACTCTTTGGGCAAGTGGTAGCTAGACCCTTTGGGCACTAGCCAAGGTGCTTTTGCAGTACAGAAGGAAATGGCAAGGAGATTTTATACAATGAATACTCTTAAGGCAGGGTTTTTTTCCTTAATGCCTGACGACATGGTGTGCCCACACTTATTTTTAATGAAATTGTCTGCAACCTCAAGAGAGCCCATTCCTTGGATGATGTGTTTCATTTAGATTGTAAAGAGGGCTCCCAACAGAGTGTCTCTTCAAAGGTCACCCAGAACATTTTGATAAATGCTATCTTGTGTCTGTTTGGCAGCTAGCAAAAGGGAGGAAAAGAAAACATACAAAAAAAGCAAGACAGGGTGAAAAAAGCACTTTGCTGTTGTTATTATAGGACTTTCCACAGAGCTAAGACAAGACAGTAGTTCATTGAATAATTGAGAAAATGCCTTTGGGACAGTCCTTCAGAATAAGTCCCATGGTCGGCACTAGGTGTTAATCTATGTTATTAATTTCATTCTATTTTGACCAAATTATCATCCTGGGAGAAAGTCTCCCTACCAGAGCTGACCAAGCTATCAGCTTGGGAACGGATCTGTGAGAGAACCAGGAGAAACTCCAGCCTGGGAATGATTTTCCTGGCTGTAATTTTCCTAGGTCTCTAACAATGTGTCCACACTTTGCTCCTTTAAGTAAAGCAAGGTGGCAGGTAAATGTTTTCCTCACAAGCACATGGTGTGCAGTGGATTGAGGAATAAGAGATGATCGCAGGGCCAAGGAAAGAGGAGAGCTGGTCTCTGCACCTGGGAGACAGTGAGCCTCAGCTTGCAGGGGCCTTGGTGGTGTGCCTTTAACTGAGAGCTTGCCATCTTAAATCAGTTCCAAAAATTTGATCTCCCTGATGGCTGAGGAATCTGTTGCTGCCATACCGAACCTTGGCACAAACATGTTGCCTTGCAATTGATGTTGCCCTTCTGATGTCAAGTCTCTCCTGATCCTGATGCCAAATCCATAGAGTTTGATTCCACTAGGTAATTGGAAATTATATTTTAATTTTAACATTTTCCAATAGGAAAATATGACAGAAAAATTTATTCAAAGACATAAACAACCCTAGAGTGAGCCTATACATAAGTTGCAAGAACCTCTAGCATTTGATTTACTCCGGTTATGCAGTTTCTGTAACTAACAGCAAATGGTATTTAGTTCCTAATTGTGCTTTCTGACATTCTAGCACTATACTTTCTTCAAAAAAAACAAAAAAAGACCTTCAGACCTATTTCTTGACTGTTCTGGCATTCCAGCATTCATTCCCACAAAAATTTCAGACAATATTTTAATACAGAAATTGTAAAGAATGTGTCAGAGTACTATTTTATGCTTATTCAAGACCTATGAACTTTGGATGTGGAAGGCAGGCTATAGGTGTTTGAGACCTACAGAAGATTGCAATATTTTACTTGCTAGTCTTCAGAAATAATTTAAGAGGAGAGAGTGGGTAGACCCCAGGTTACAGTAATTTTTCTCCTACTAATTCAGAGTCTGACCTTGTTTCAATTACCTGATTTTCATTCCCAAAAATCAGAAATTTAGAAATTTTTATTTTAGCTAACAGGGCTAATCAACAGGCTGTTAATCATCTCTCCTGTGTTTAGACAGCTGCATTTACATCTGAAGAGGTTGTCCAGGTTCCTGTTGCAGTCAGTGGAAGGAAGAAGGGACTTCTTGGGCATTATTCTCTGATGTAGTTTAGATGCCTATCTTCACTCTAAGAAGTGTCTATTCTTTCTCCTTTGGCCATAATGGAGCCTTGAACAAACTCACATGTGGATTTGGTAAATACTTATGTTTTCTTTACTGTCTGTACAGGAAATGTCCCTTTAAGTTTGCAGAAACTTTGACTTTTCATATAATTGCAATGTTAATTTTTGTCTGTCAATTCATTTAATGAATTGCTCAGAGTTGTAATTGATGTGGAACAGAGGTATCAGCAGGCACACCAAAACTTTAGATGTGAATTTCAAGATATACACAAGTGAAAATGCAGGGAAAATGTAGACTGAAATCTGGGCACAGCCCCAGGAAACAGCCGTCGACATTCCTACTCCTGTGGAACGTGTTAGGCTATATTAAGAACCACTGTTTTTGATTGATAGCAGAGGGGATTCCAGTTTGAAAGAGTATTTTCAGCATGTTAAGTATGTCAGGCATTTATTATCTTACACACTCTTGTCTTTTCTTCATGTTTTCTGAAGCTATTTTTTCCCACAGCCTCTTTTAATATTCTACTACACCCTATATATTCTTTCTAGTATATTGGATGAGCTAACAAGGCTCTGCTCATGTTTCTCTCTTGACCAATAAAGGATCAAATGGTCAAAAGAGCATTCAATTTGTACTGTTAAATATGTGAATTTAAGTACAGCATTTGGCAGGTTGTAATCACCATAACTCCTTCCTCTTAGGGAATCTTGCCGTTTAGACATCACCACTGCACTGGGATTGATCCACAAAGCTTGTAGATTCCTTTATTGAATTGTCAAGGAGAATAGTCCTGGAAGGTTGCTCTTCCTTGCTGTGTTTGTGAATTCAGGATTCTGATTTAGTCTCTGATTTAATAGTTTCTAGTCAGGAAAGAAAAATTTTGAAGGGACATCACATGTCCTGAGAGAGGGCAATCACACCCGCAGAAAAAAAAAGGCTGTAGGATAAATGCAATTATCTGTATTTTCCTTGGCAACTCTATTGTATTTTGAAAAATATAATTAAGAAATGTGGACAAAAAAATCTACTCCTGTGATGATTTACATATACTTAATAAAAGCTTTTCACCTAGTATTAATTTGTCAAAAGGAGATGGAAATTATTTAACTAGTATGCTTTCACTGATCATCACAGATGCAGTCACTGTATATGCCTTCAAATAATCAAGGAAAGCTTCACTTAGACTGCAGAGAACTTTTCAGTGCCTTTGTCATGAAAGTGCAAAACAGAAATGTGTGGAAATATCCTGCTTTCATTGCTTGAATTCTTAATTTCAGAGTGTAAATACTCTATTGAGTATGAATTAAAGAAGTAAAATTATGCAGGAACTCTGAAAAAATTCTTGCAAGAATTAACTGAAATTATAGCAACAGATGAACCAGTTGATTGTTCTCATCTAGTTTTCCATTTCTGTTAGAAAATCATAATGCAGGAAAATTCAGTTCTAGGAAGAAACATGCCTTGCAATATAAAATCTTTACAGACAAAACAGCTTTTCATTTAAACAAGAGTAGCTTTACAAAGGACACTCTGTCTACAAATGAAGAAGGACATTTGTAGGAAGAGAGAGACTTATGTATCACCTGGTAAACCTTATTAATACACATAGCCAAGCTGTGCTGAATCACCAAGAGTGATGCCCTCAATAACAAAAAGATAATCAAACCTGTTTTTTGCAATGGTGAGCTAAGTGTGATACATATGTACCTATAAACACATAGTGACACAGATGGAAATGAAATCCATTATATTTATCAAAGACAGTGACCATGGTACCCAGAGCAGGTAAACCCACTTAGTACCTGTATGACTAAACCAGATACTCTGACTCATTGCACCTGGTGTCAGATTAACCTAATTTCCTTTGTGCTTGCATTTATTGGATTGAAATCAGAAGTCATTGGCAGTAGTTTTTTAAAGTTATTTTTTCTTAGGCTTTGTACAGAGAAAACTTAATTCTCCATTGCCTAAGGTAAAGCAAAAATCTGGACAGTTGGACTAAGGAGACGAAGAACACTTGCAGACAGGGATTTGGGCTGGAAATGTTATGTGGAATTATTCCAGGCTCTCTAGAAGATTCCGTACCTCCACTTGACCCAGACATGCATGAGACCATGGAGCTGCCTGCCTTCTTTTTGTGGTGGACCCCCACACTGCCTTTGTAAAAATATGTTCTACATTTGCTTAATTTACAGACCCAGAGGAGTGTATTGGGAGGACATCTTAAGTTTTGTCTCCCCACCACCATCCCACTGTTCTAAAGATACTGTAAATCTTAAGAGAGAAGGTAACATAACAACACTGAGATAGAGCAGTCCAATATTCTGGCATGTAGATTAGTTCAAGAGACAGTGCAATATTATGGCATGTAGATTATTTTCAGTCCAATTGATCTAAAACTACTCTGTTCTCTTCCTATTTATTTTCCAGATTTGTACCACAATTCTTGAGCTAGAGATGACAGAAGATAAAAGAAATTAAATGGCTCTTACTGACCATATTTGCCAGCTAGCTTACTACAGTGCAGGGCAAGGAAGAAGTCTCCTTTTCTGAGGCCTGAGATGCAAAGCTTTTCCCACCCAGAGTAGGATTCGGATATAATTCAAATATCTCAGTTGAAATTCTGGAATTCCCTTCAAGTCTTGGGTTTTCAAGGTTTTCTTATATGAAAACTTCCCAAGCACATCCATTTCAGCTTCAATGGCTTCATTTTACAATACACTTTTAAGTATTTTGGTGCTGATCTGAAACCATATCTCATCACAAATGCAGAAAGCAGAAGTTATTTTGATAAGTCCTTTGATCCTAGGAATTTGATCTGAGCCCCCCTCACCAAACAGATCCACAGAGTGGTCATTTCTGTTTAACACAAAGGGAAAGGGAAAAAAAAATCATTGTTCTCTTTTAAAAGGCATCCTACTGGGGTGGGGTAGAGGAATATGGGTGCCTCCAGCATCCTGGAGATCCAGTCTTTGAATAGTTTCTTTAAATCAACCTTAGGATGCATCCCAGCTCCCAGATCTCACCCTCTATTAATAACGTCCCTCAACTATTGTGGGTAATAAGCAATCATAAATACTGAATATTTTCTGAATATAAAGCAATGTAATGGAAGAGGGAATGAACATTACCTCTTGCAAGAATGGTTTCTTGCCTGGTGGTTGGGAAATACATGGGTTTAAGTTTCTTCAGGCAGACTTTATTAGAAAGGCAGTTTGAAAAGGGAAAACAACTGCCTATAATTACCCACCTGCACTTGTTTGGTAGTGTAACCATCTTTATATTGCCAGCCTCTTCCTAGTGTAATAGAAAGAATATTTGAGCATTTCAAATACTTATTAAATCAAGCAACTTATAAATAGCTTATGTAGGATACAAATTGGATACTAAACAATATTTAGGAAGGTATTTAGAAACAGGTTATATGCTAATGGAAAACGTAGCAAATAAATAATAGTTCTTACTATAGATTTATGATAGTATTTTATATATAGGAAATACTTTTTTGAGCCTTACCTATTTTCCTGTGCTATTAAAAGCCTGATCACTGAAGTTTGGCACATAATTTGCATTACTGTCCTGAGAAGTTGTTTCAGTGCTAGATGGCACTGGAAAATGTCTCCTGATCCCCAGCTGAAAATATCTTCCTGCTCTGTTTTTTTTTCCCCACTAGTTCTGTAGTGTAGACCAGTGAAGCCACAGGGAGATACAAGGAGTATTGGCAGTTCTCATCAGCTGAAGAAGAAACCCACAGTCCCTTAATATTCCTTCAGAGGAGTTTTACCTCTTTAATGAACTCCTCCTCAGTTACTTCAGAATTTTTTATGCTTTCCTGAAGCTGCAGGATTTATTCTTTACTATTACACAATTTTAGCTCTTTTTAAACTTTGCTCTATCATTATTGTGGTGTTTTCTCATAGGCACAGTGGTGTCAGATTTTTTTGCTTTGCTTACTATAACCAACATATCTAGACACCTTTAAAGAAAAAGAAGAGATCTGCAGTGGTTTATATGATGTTGAAGTGCTGCTCTTCAGCAGTGTGTTCTACAGGAATGGTGCAATATGGTATGTAGTGTTTTGTATGGAATGATGCATCAACAGATACTGTAGATGATAAGAAGTCTGAAGTTGATCACTAGGTGATCTCTGGTTTAACCAAGACGTGTGTTAATGAACAAAGCTTTGTTTTACTTAAGAGATTCTCCACCCCAGAGGAACAAATATCGTGGTGGCTTTGTGGTTAGAAAGCTATTTGCTACTTTCTTTGTCAGGTTTGAGGTATAGTTTAGGATTTGCCTACAAGTTGTGGGGATTGTATTAAAGAATATGGTATCATTAGCTTTCCCCTTCCTCAGTGTCATGTCCTTGTCAATTTTAGACCTATTTGGTTTAATTTAAAATGGTGTTTCACTGCAGTACTTACTGCATGGATCAAGTATATTTTTTGGGAATGCTTTAAGAGATTTAGGGTTTGAAAAGGTCCAATGATATTTATACATATTTATGTACATTTAAGCATGAAATTGGTTCTTTTTGAAGATAATGGATAGACAGATCCTTGAGGCTATTGTCTTTATACCATTGGTTTTCTCTGTCACTGGAAATGAACTTGGCTGGCTGTCATAAAAAAACTTCACTTCCATAACAGGCAGACAAATGTAATTGCTTTTGTAGAGTTGCATGCCATCAGCTCAAGGGCTCTTAGTGTGTTTTATTACAGTTGCAGTTGACTGGTGGAGATTAACCTCATGCTAATTGTGTAAATGGAAAATCTTGTGTCTCAGATGGTGCTTACTACAAAGATTACTGATGCAATTTATTCATAGAAACAACAAGATTTTTTTTAGTTGCTTAGAAGTAATTTTAAAATCTAAAACTAATTCATTACTTCTGACCATCTATAATATTTATGGTGCACTTTCAGCCATGCAAGATATGCTACTCCTAAATTTGGACAGAAAAGAGGAAATATCTTCCAAGTTCACAGCATTTAAATCCTTTAAAGCATCAACTTTATGAATTAATAATATTGTTAGCATTTTTGTAAGTGATTCTTCAAATATTTTAGTCCCTATCATGTGTCATCCTTAATGAGATGGATATTCAAGCCAAAAAATAATAATAACAAGAAAAGATTATTATTCTGGAGGCTCATATAAAGAGTAAGCTCTAATGTATATTTTACATTTAGTTCTGATTTTTGCACAGTAACAATATCTAGCCTTGTTAATGGTGTGGTCTTCTGTCTCATATTTTGAGAGGATCTAGCTCAGGATTAGACTAGGTTTTCATGACAGAATAAAACCCAAGTCCATCCTGTGCTTTCTTTTCTCATTAGAGAAAGTAAGAGCAACACATTCGACCTCACATAAGCATTTTCATTAAAGTACTCTGGACAAAATTTGACAACCTTTCTTCACTGAAATCAACAGTGAAAATCTCAGAGGCCCCTCTGGTGCCAGAATTTCCATCCCACCTCTCCCCACCTCAGCACTCATTAATTGGTTTGGGCGTACACAACACTTCAGTGGCCCCCTTTGGTCTCAGTGAGCCATGGACACGCTGGTCAGTGGCTCTGACCTGAGCACCTGCTACCACCACTGCAGGCACAGCCCGTGCAAGTGGGAGTGAGCTACAAAGGACTAGTTCCAAGTGCTAGGGACTTAGGGATTGGTCTTTCCTGAAGGTGATACTCAGGACTAGAAAAGCTGCTGTCATGCAGCTAAGGGGTACTTTTACTTTATGAAGGCTGTCACAGCTGGAAAACACTAGTCAGGCTAAAATGATGCTTAGAAAGGTTTTCTTGTCTCTTTTATTGACTGTGAAAAATGCACTGTATCTTGCATATGTGTGTGCTGCGGTATTAAATAAAATCTTCACTGGGAGAAAACCTGTAAAATGATTTCAAGGTCTTCTGTAGGTAATAAAACATATACTGTCATTATTGTATTACTAGATGGTATATGTGGTACTAAAAAAATGAGATATTTTCATAATATAAAAGCTATTAGAACATCCAACTGCAATAACTGTCACTCTTTTATAATATCTACATTGACAGAACCTTAGTTTGCTCATAATGTTTGAAAGTTTATTTGTTATTCATCGGCATCTTAAATTAGACAGCCTCAGTATCTCAGCTCTCTGTAGCAGGGCATGTTGATTAGTGTTTCTAGAAAGATTTGGCATAAGTTAGGTTGATGCTGGCAGAGAGAGGTGGGTAACATATGTAGTGCATTAGCACTATACGTTTTCAGTGTTGACAGGAAGAGAAGCAAGCTGACATAACACATCTTGATAAGCAATACTGCTATTACCAGTGTCACTTTTATCACCAGCTATGCAAAACATTGGCCTAGGACTCTGATTTGATGTGAAAATAACATTGGCATGTATTGACATTGTCTTGGTTTAAGAGACAGGTATTTGCCAAGGAGAGGCAAGGACTCCTTTTCCCATAACCCGCTCCTTTTCAATCACTATAATTTGAAATCAGACGCTTTCAGGCAGAAGATATGGGGATAGGAATAACAGTTCTTTACTAATATATCTAACCAGCCAAACAGCATAAAAACAACAACAACTTTAGAAATTGACAACAAAACAGAACAGTACAGTTCAGTTATAGTCCCCTTTNATATCATATTGATTTTGTCATGACATTCCTTGGCAGAAGTATTATTGTATATTGCTTCAGTTTCCTTGTTAGCATTGCCCTTAATATCTCCTTCAGAAGGCAGTAGTTATTTTTGTGCCTTTTTTTCCCCTCCTAGTGACAAAGATAGCATTTATTGGTTTGGCTATGAAATGCTTATAGGTAACATTTTTGTATGAGAGGCTGTCGTACAATTAATTTCACTGCCAGCAATCCAAGTAGTGAACAGATTCAATGTCATTCCAAGATTTTTTATTTTTTTTTTCAGAATACAAATCCATTTTTGGTATTTCCATCAAAATTTGATGTCTGGAACAGCATACTTTTTCTGTTAAAAATGGAATTTTACTATTACTTATGTAATGATTTGTGCATCTTTAAGATGTGCCAATAATTAGACTGCAATTTAAAGTTGATTGGAGGTTGCTAACTTCTGAATGTGAATGACTGGTATCAAAATGCTAGGCTGATCTAGCAAAAGTAGTCTGGAAAACAACTGCTGCAAATTGCATAACCCTCCAAAGTACAGGAATTTTAGGGTGATATAACTGGCATGGACTCTGAATGGGTGGTGGGAATCTGAGCTGTGAAGCATTTACTTGCACAAGTTCATGATAACTTAGCACTCTAGATCTCAGTGGAGTTGGTTTGGCCATAGACTTTTGTTTTCACCGTGTAGGTACTATGGAAGGTACAGAAAGTGTGGGGTTTTGTCTAGGGCACATACAGCTCAGCAGGGCACATTTGGACAAAAAAAGATCTTTTGTGAGAACTGAGAGGTGCTTGCTGGAATCTGAGTCATGAGAGGTGGGATCATGGCTCTTAGTCCTGCGTTGCCTTTGCAGGACTCATATGCAGGTGCTGTGCAGTGTTTAGTCCATGCACACCAGCACATCCCTTCTAAAGCTTGGAGGGCCCTGTTAAAGGAAAGGAGACACCTCCATGCTGTGGCCATCTGGATGGGAGCCACTTTGGTGTGGAGGATGAGTCATTTGGTTAGCACAGAGCTGTGCCTGCTTATCAAATTAGGTGATGTGTTACACAATTAGCCTGTATTTGCACGGCTGGCAACCCAGACTGGCTCAGGTCTCCCGAGCTCTGGAGCTTAGGAAGGGATAATTTGGATCTCTCTGTAGTAATCACCCAAGAAAATTATGACCCTGCGGTTGTGAAGCTGCCTTGGGGAGCCATCAGGAAAAGCTGACTGTAGGAAAGAGCCCAAGCCCTGGCCCTTGGAAGCAGTGAGGATGGGACACGGAGCCACGGGGGAGCAGCTCGCCTTGCTCAGCATTCTCAGCTGTGACTCTTTCCAAATTTAGGCTTCTGAACTGGGGATCAGTTTCTTATGAGAACAGGACTATAAGAACTACCACGTGGATCAGCCAGTGTCCTGTCCCAGGCTGTGCCTGAGAGCTGACACCTAGAGAACAGTGTGAGAAATGGGTCAGCATTATGAACTGAGCTCACATCTCTCCATTTGTGAGGCAATTACAATACTTCATTATTAGGCACAGAGTATGGCTGTGAGTTTCTCCTAATGAAAGTCTTTCATCTTGTTTAACTAATTGAATATTCAGAGGGCCAGAGCAGGGGACCTAAATTGTCCTTTCCATTCCTAAGTCCTGATCAACAGCTAATCCTGAGCTGCTTCTGCATCACCCTAAGTATTAATTATTTACATGGATTTTTTTGGGGGAATTTCTATGTATTTGTTAAATGAATCCCTCTTTGTTGCCTTATACTAACTTAGTATTTTAACTTTCTTCCCTTAAATATTCTTATTGTGGGCTTCCCCCCCACAATGATTCAGTTTTCCTCAGAAAATTTCAAGAAGCTTTTAATGATTCTCTGCATTCTGAACAGAATTTAATTGAGTGTTTGAAAATCTCTTACATTTGATGTCAAAATCTAACAGCAAACCAATTCTTGGTGACTTTTTTGTGCACCTTGCTTTGCTACTACATAAGTAAATTACATTCTTTGCATATTCTTCAACGATATCATGCTTCTATTTTATTTTATTTTATTTAAGATTTCATTTATCAATAGTTATATTGTAATTTTATAATATTAATAATTAGGAAAAAGCTTTTGCATTGAACTAGATCTTATTATGCCCTCAAAAGTTGTGTTTGATAATTTAGTGAGTGCATTTTTACAATTCATGGAAAAGTGTGCAGTCAATGAAGCTTTACCAGAGGGTTTATCTTACTGATCAGTTGCAATGATGGATGCAGTACATAAGAATTCTCTCCCAGAATATACTTTTTAAGAGTGTATTTGTGTTCCAGATGTTTTAAAGTGGTGACAAACAGCAAAGAAAAAAAAGAAACAAAAATGAAGTTAAATAACTTAGAAGTGATGTAGAATTCAATGTTGCTGACTAAGAAATACTGCAAAAGAGTTTTTCATGATGTTTCAGGCTAGTTTTACCAGGTATGAAAGGCCACATGACTGCAAATGCTCGACTAACACATTCAAATGAGTTATCCCCTGTTAGGAGAGACACATTCTCATGCTATCCAGGGAAGAAGCAATGGTAGGCTGTTAAATAAATCCACTTGAATCACAGTAGTTTTTTTTTTTTAATTTATTTTGCAGCTGTGGACGTCCCTAGATTATTGGTTTACTATCTGTACCTCCACTGACAGATAATGACCTTTAAAAATAGTCTTGCAATCAGGTGCACATGCTCCAAGAGAGATAAACTAAGTTTGGATGAGAAAACAACTTCTGAAGTGTGCCACATGGGTAATTAGGGTTGAAACAAACTGATAATTTAGAATTTGGTCTTCTGAAGTGATACAGCACAATTCTTATGGAACTGTTCCTTTCATTAGTCTTCATGGAATTAAGTATATTTTTAAGTAGCAGATGCAATTGTATGAAAGCCTATTTTATTTTTATGTGATCTGAAAAGAATCTTGCTCAAGTCTAAATGTTTTAATTTTAAAAAAATTCCATTAAAATCTCTGCAGTTTCACGTGAGCAAGGCCTAGTGTATTGTAATAGGAGAAGTGTATATAGTCTGCTGACCTAGCTATTTGCAAAAGCAAATCCCAAATTCTTGACACTTCTCCTCCGCCCACATAGCATTCTTCTTTCATTTTACGAACACACACACGCACAAAGACGTGCACTTTCTACAGAAACCATACCAAAGCCTCTTAATCCTGAATGATCTATTGAATGTTTGAGGTTATAGTAAATTGGAGCGAAAATGCAATGACTAAGAAATTGCTTGTGTCCTATGTTGCAGACAAAGAATTCTTAAGCAGACCTGACTTTGTTTTTGTACCACAAATCACTCTCTATAAACCTTTTTTTGCTGTTGAATTTAGCCAAGAACAGCTGTGGGTCAGTACAGCCTTAAATGTTTATTTAGCATTAGTGAGGAGCCAAACAAAAATGTCTGCCAATTGCTTCAAATCTGTGACCATGTGCATTTCTCATATGTGTTGTTTTGGAAGAAGAATAAAGGCTGATGACAGATCAGATGTGCAGATCCTTCACCTGCAGCCTTCTGGCTTGTTTGTGACCATCAGGTGCTGCAGTGGCTCTTGGCTGCTTGCAAAAGTCAGGTTGCAGTGAGTGCTGCAGAACAAAACCTGTCACCTCACAGTTACCTAAAGCTCCTTTCTTGCTCCTCAAATCCTTCTTCTAAGGCCTTAGAATCAGGATTTTTGAGTCAAATCCCCAACTCTGGAAGGTTGTAACACCATTATAACATTCAAAAACCGAATCTGACGATTCTGACTTGGAAAAGACTTTATGAGAAGAAAGGTTTCAACCTTTGGCAATCTGTTTTCTGGTGCTAATGGTGGAAGACCTCTTTCAAAGCCTATGCTGAAAAACTCATCTGAGAAAGAGATATCTGAAAATAGTCTGGTAGCTGGGTCATTCATCAGCACTGTAGGAAATGTGGGGTGAGTTTCCTTCTTGTCATTCAAAGAGAGACATTCAAAAGCAGTTCTGTCTATCCATTCTGGTGCTTCCACTAATCATTCCCTTCTGGATTCAAGGCACCATCCAGATAAAATTAATGAAGCCAAATGTGTTCTGTTAAAAGGTTTTGTTCAAGAGAACTGTCTTTTTTAATGTGGAAGAAAATACTTAAATGAAAAATTCCTGGTCCACTGCAGAACTGCAAAGGAGATGGGATTTCCTATGTACCGTGGCAATATAGAGGCTGTTGAGGCAGCATGCAACAAAACATAGCATCTAACTTCTACTGAAATTAAAAGCAACCTTTTAAATTAAGGGAATTTCATAATCTACTAGTATATTTGGTAATTTTCTGAAATAATCTCTCTTGGAAAGCAAAGAAAAAGTAATTTTTTGGTACAAGAGGGCTTTTAAGTGACTTCCAAAAATAGCTTCATTAATTTCCTTAACCTTTAAATTATTTTCTCCATGCCAATTTCTGGCTAGGTAATAAACAAGACCTAATAGGTCGGGCAGATGCAAATTCAGAGACTGGAGCTGTGAGACAAATACTGCATGAGGGAACAACTTTTTGGGAGAACCCATGCCACTGATTATACTTGCTTTAAGAGTCAGAGAGTGGATGTTTTATGGAGGAGGACTGGGCTTTTGGGTGTGTCTGCCTTTTGCTTTTTCCTGAGCTGTCCCCTTGACCTGTAGTCTCTGCTATACTTCACCTTTTTTGGTAGCCGTGGCAAGACTGAACTCCTCATCACTTTTTGCCTGAACAAAGAGCTGTAGTTAATAGGAACATAAAGTCTAACACTATGAAAAAGAATTTGACATAAGTAGTACAGCAATGCCTTTTTTTGTAAAAACTGAGTTAAGAATGTTTTAAAATAAACCAAAGATTTAATGAAAAGTGTGCATAATTAATATTTTATTGGATTGCCAGTATGTTGCTGTTAGGATGGTCTTGATACATGACCTTGAGTTTTAGGGTTTTTAAAATTTTTTAAAATTTGAGACTAGGCTTCTGTGTTATGTAAGCTAATTAAGCTGTTCAGAAGACACTGATTATGAACCTTCCACAGATTGCATGGTGCCTTGTGCAGGCAGATAGGAGAGCTTTATTAAAAATGCTTTTCATTTCTTAATATTGTTCACAGGACATATAATCTCTGGGATAAAGAACAAGGACTTTTATTAAGTACAAATTTGTTTATTATCTGTAAATCTTCTAACTTGTCAAAACACTGGATGAAAAAGTAATGCATGAGTGATAGGGCTTTTTCTGTTGAATTTAAATGAAGGATGCATATTTGATATCTAGCTTAATGACCCTTGATCTTGAAAATTAAATCTCAAACTAATAAATTGATAATTGAAATGCTTTCATTTTTTTAAACTTTATATTAACCTCCTATTTTACTTAATTTGAATTTAAATTTCAATCTTCTTCCAAGATATATTTCTTCCCTTTTCAGAGCTAAGAGCAAGTTAGAAACTCAGAATCATACTTGTTTTTACTCAGTTCTTGGGTAAAATTTGAATTATTTCAAGTAACCTTAAGAAAAAAAGGTCCAAAGAAATAAAAAAATCACTATTTCTTCTGAAATCTTGCATGATTCTCATCAATCCATACATTTTAGAGCACTGCAGTAAGCAAGCAATGTTTTCCCTGAATCTGTCACCTCTGCATTTAGGAGACTGCAGATTCATCTCCCACTAAGGCAAAAGGAGCAAAGGTCTCTTTGAATGGCTACAAAATGTTGGACTGTAAAACCCAGAGTTTGAAGAAGAAGTCATGTGTCTTTAGCTAATAGAAAACACAGTACAAGAGAACCTTGACTTATGAATTGCTCCTAACATCACCAAAATGCTAAAAGTCCTTTACAGGAGGAGAGACAGAATCCATTCCATGTAATGTATGTCAGGAATGTCACTTAATGCACAACTTGAGGGTAATGACTTCTCCCTGGTGATGAGGGTGGTTTAAGAATCCGTATGAAATATACTAGACCTACTGCCAGGGTCAACCTTGATTGTACTGAGTTTATTTTGGGGTATTATAGGAAATACAGGCTTTGAACTATTTTAAAGTGATAAAAATATTTATAAAATGTCTGGTATTGTAGATCTACCACTAAATTAACTTAATTGCTTCTTTAATCTAAAGCTATGATTATTGCATTCATGCCTTTCTCCAATTTCTAAGAATGAAGATACAACATGACAGTACAAATACATAGGAATTAAATACTGAATCTATATTGTTTCTTACTACATGCAAAAGTGTTTTCTGTTGCATTATCACCTATATTCTAATATTAGGAACTTCTGAAGAAAGTATCCGTAGACAGCATGTACATTTTTGTTCATTTCAATAAGGTCCCCACCCCTTTTTTAGAATCTTTTTGATCCTCTGATCCTTTTAGTTAGTTCCTAGATCTATGGAAAGAGTGTTATTTACACATTTTCAACTGAAACTCCAAAGTATTCTTTATAACACTGACTTGTTTTGCTTAAATTTGGAAGACTCTTCTTTAGAACCCTGACATTAGTAGCATACTTGATCATGAAGTGTTTTCTCACTACCCAGATTTGTTGGCTAAAGAAATTATGCTTGTTCTTGGTGCAAAATGTACAGTCTGCTGTTCTCCTACAGTTCTTCTATTCTTTCTCCTACACTCTAAAATATCTGAGGAATGGTACATGACTATATTTAGCGAATTATTATGCCAAAGTGGAAAACAAACAATGTTTAATGAGACAAAGTCGAGTTTGTATATATATAGTGTAAAATTATAGAATAAGTAAAAAAATAAAGTTATTTAATTGGAGCAAGTGTAGTTATTCTTCCCAACAGATAAAGTCATATGAAAATGACCCCAGCACTGTTAGACATACAGTATTCTTGATATCAGGGAAAGCTCAAGTTAAATGTTTAAAGACAGCTGCTTTTTAATGATTGGCACAGAGAAGAAAACAAGATTCTAAGTTTATTATCGTGCCCTCCTGTGAACGTGCAGAAGAAGCCAACAGCAATTCAGCTTTACCTTATTGTTTGCTAGCAGCTGAGTGCCAGAATAATTATTCTTTGTAGCCAGCATTCTTCTGGGCCCACACAGACCTACTCAGAAAATAGCTCATTAAAAGGACCTCTGAAAATCCTTGCTGAGAAGGGGAAAATATGACCTCTTCTTCATTTTTATCACAGACATTTTGATGCTGCTTTTTTAATGTTCATTTTTCATTTATCTTCCAACTGTGTTCTACATACTACAGGCAGCAGTCTGGAGAAGGAGGCATCTGAATTATCAGCCCTCTGAGTTTTATTAGTAGGGGACAGGTAAGAATGCTTGTAGATGAGCTTGTATTGATTATTCGTTAAATGCCTGGCAGAGAGGACTGTCAAGGGTGCAGCTTCTGATGGGAAGCCAATTGCTGATAATACAAGATGAAATAATCAATTTCTTAGAGATTAAAATATTAACTACCTTCCCCTATGTGTACTTTGTTTAAAAGCTGAAAATTTAGCAGCTGATATTTCCAAAGTACTCTGTGTATCCCTAATGTACCATCAGTGAGAACTCTGTTCTCTTCTTTATGGAAAGGAGCTGAAGAATATGGGCTAGACAGTATTACAAGACTTTCACTGCTTTCTGCTGGAATGACAGTAGGAAAAAAATAGTAGGAAAACTAGAAGCCTGGTCATATATGAGTAGATAAAGACTAAGGTTTTAATTTGCCTGTGTTGAAATCTATGACAGCATTGCTTTTCTTTTTTTTAAATACCCTTTTCTGATTGATAAAAAAAAAACATGGTTAAATCCAGAGGCCAGATGGCTTTTTTGAATCTTGAAAAACATTTTTGAGAGTGTGTTACAATCATTTAGTGAGATAACTCCAAAACATGGAAGATGTTCTATTATCTGTCATTGGCATGTGGGTGGCAGCTGTATGGACTTTTGAAAATTTAACACAACCCTTTCTTAATATTCTTTGGATCTCTGCTCCAAAAGTATAGTTCCTCAGCAGTACCAGTTCCCAGACACAAGTTGCAGCAGTCTGGGAAAGGAGATATCTATTGAAAATGTTATTCTTATTTTAAAATAATAGCAATAGCAGAGTCCAAACACAGGAAAGAACTTTATAGAATCTGTGCTGCCAGAAGCCAATCACATCAGCCTTTACTTTCCTCTTGCCAGATGAGCTGTTTTTAAATGAAAATTTACTTTCCAATTAAACAGAACTTTTCCAAAACATTTTAACTCTCAAAATCTCTTACTTTTTACAGTTTTAAAAAATGAAAAGATTTTAATAAACTAAATTGAAAAAGCCATCAAAAACTTAAACATAATTTTAACAAGTTTTGTTTAGCAGAGAACAGAAAGCAGTAATAAAAGAGGAAAATTAGAGGAAAAGGAAACTTCTGTGAAATCAGAAAATCAAAATGAGGAAGCAGCTGTCAGTGGAGACATTCATGTGGTAGCTGCAGGTCGTGTATGAGCATATCAGTGCATTTTGGTGTTTTGATGACAGCAGGTGGAGCTGGTTGGTTGTATCAGGGGCAGGAGGTAATGACGGGATCTGTTAACCTGGACAATGGGAATGGGCACACTAAATCTTACAGAGGTAGCTTCAGTCTCTGAGTGGGGAGTGTTAAAAACTGTCTTGTATCCTCTCCTGGAAAGAATTTTCTTTGCTTCCAGTGCTGGCAGTGAGAATGAATTTGAACCTGAAGCTGTAGTCCTTCCGGTTTGAGGACAATTTCTCTTAGAATAAATGCTACAATTTGCAGGTGACCATGGTACAAAGGGCCATGGTTGTTCATTTATTCCTGTCAGACTTGGATGGCTGGGGTGCTCACACTGTGTTGAAGTGTTTTGGATAGAGTTATACCTGGGGAAACAGAGAGAAAATGCTGTTGTGAAACAAATGTTGTGTTTGCCAAAATATTGCTAAAGCGCTCTTGCTAACAGCAGGTGTGCCCTGAAGCACTGAGAGCCCTGACATCCAGCATATCCTCATAAGGGTCCATGAAGGAGTTCACACACTGTTAACCTGGAGAAGTTTGAAGTGTAACTCATCTGCTAAAGTGAGGCTGTATCAGTCCTTCAGTTGCATCTAAGCAAACCAGCAAGGCAGTGCTTCAAAACTGAGCAGAAACCTTGCACAGGTGGGAAATGCTCGATCTCATCTGCTGCATCCAAATCACTACCAAACCTCAAAGGTGGTAAGACCAGATACCTTGTGCAACTTATGCAAGCTAGAGAAGCACATACAGAGATGCAAAATTTTGTAGTTACTCTAATTGAAAAATTAGCAGTCTGATCAGAGAGTTATAATGTTGTTAATTCCCTTTTCCCTGACAGGGACAAGTTGAAAGAAGCACTTCTCAAAACAGCATTTATATGAACCCTTTTGCTACTCAAGATATTGTAATTATGACAATGAGGCTGTTGTTATTAAAGCAGATCATTTTTCACAGGGTGCATTTGGTTACTCAAGCAGCTTTCTCAAACCCTCAAACACTAACTCAGCTGGAGGCACAGCTGGCAGGACAGCCCTTTGTGCAGAAGTAGAGTGGGATTCAACTTGTTCATTGCTGATTCCAGTGGTCTTGGGCTGACACTTGTTGTTCTGAATTTATAATTTATTTTTTTATTTATTTTATTCAGCTGGACCACTAATCCCCTGAGTTTATCCATTTGGGAAATACTTTTGTGCACTACCTCTTACACTTGCCCTCTCTTCAATCTGTTTTCTCTTTGCACCTCCTCATTGTATTGTTCACTCAAGTGCACACAAACTCTCACATATATTATGATGTAGTCTAGGTACAGACATACTCACACCTAAAGTCCAAATGGTCCTATTATTACAGCTCCTTCCCAATGATAACACAGTTGAAAGCAACCTGGACAACTTTCTCATTTCACCACTTTTATTTTCCATGCATTGTTATGGAAGCTGCCAGCATCTCCAGTTGTTTGCAGGAAGGTGGATTATGTTGATGATGGGGCTTACCCTGTGCTTTGGGCACAGCTACTTGAAGCTACTTTACTGTCTTTGTTAACAGTTTACTTGTTCCTCTCACTGGCCAGCACATCCCATATCTAAATTTGTTGGTGTTTGATATGTTTTATGTGTGCAAGATACTGGTTCTTTGCTTGCTCTGTTAATACCAGCACACAAGGTTGCATTCTTGTCGTGAGTAACAACTTATTAATGATTTGTGCTTATAACCCTAGGGCTCCTATTCCACACTTGCACTTTCAAGGCTTCTGCTGTTATCTTGTGTGTGTACTTTTGGCAGCATCTTTTAAAATCTCTTGTTTTTCTTTAACAGCCTTCAAGCTATGATAGCATATATATATCCTTTTTCTGGAGTCAGTCTATACAAAATTAATGATCTGCTAGGAGATTAGCTCAGTTGGTTAAAGCATATGCTAAGAATGCCAAGGTTGTGGGTTTGATCCCTGGCTGCTCAAGAGTTGGACTCGTTGGTCCTTATGGGACCCTTCCAACTCAGGGTGTTCTGTCATTCTATCAGTAAGAGAGAGTAGTTTTCAACACATGGAAGGATATGTGCAGGCACAGCTGTGAGGCTGGGCACCACCTGCTTCCAAAAGGTATTGCTTGCAAAATGTCACTGGTGTGTTACCAAACTTGCTCTACAATGTGTTTTTCAAAGGAGAGGTGCAGAGATGCTCACCTGTGGTGGCAGCACCACTGGGCTTGGCTCTCCTCTGGTGTCGTGGGCAGGACTGGCAGTGCTCAGTGTGTGGTGGCAGAACCTCTCTGCAGGTGAGCCTCACCTCCGTGGGCAGGGAGCTGCTCTGGCTGAAATCCCTTTGGCCCTCAACTGCTCAGACATTTCGTGACACCAAAAGGCAAATGGCTGATGTGTGATACTATAAAATTGAAATTCCTTGCTAGCATCATCCCACAAGACTGATGTCTCAGCTCTCAGAGGTGTAAGTAGGGATTTGTTTATCCTCCCAGTGCTTGATTTGAAAACTACACCCTCTTATTGATAGGCACAGCTTTTGGGAAAAGACAATAAAGGGAATGATGTCATATAGATTAATGAGAACGTGCTTCAAGGTTGCTGTGTGACAGCAGCATTTTGGAACTCTCTTACAGGGCTGAAATTGCAAGAGATTCTTACAGGAAAAAGAACAAATTCTAGCTTTCAATTTCTCCCTGAATAATCAAGACAGAATTGTTAAAAAATGGACTGGAAAATTGGGATCTGTTTTGCCTCACTGCTATACTAATGTGACTAACCAGTGTGCAGAATTTTTGGTTGGGCAGAGGTTCATGACATTGCATAAGCATATATTATGTATATCAGTTTTTAAATGTATCTATTAATGTGCTAGTATGGATGTTCTACTTATGAAGGCAGAAGTCCTATGACCTTGTAAGGACTCCAGTTTCAAGGCAGACATTTTTCTTTGTCTACAGGCACTTCAGATTTGATCTGAAGTCTCCCATTTCCCAAGGAGTCTTCTAGCAATGAACAATATAAAAATATTTAATAAATAGTCTATGTGCATGTTAGCACCACTTTTCTGATTTGTTTTGATTTTTAAAAAATTTTCTTTTCTAACCAGCCTTCAAACATTTTCAGTCTACTTTTTTGTCAGTCCTTGACTGCCTTCTATGGAAGGCCAGATAGCAAGCCTGGCCACACTAGTGCAAAATCAGCCACAATATTTTAGCTTAATTTCTGGTTGATTCACACAGCAAAATGAAGACAGGACAGCCAGAAGGAAGTGTGATTACCTGCTGAGGGAGAAGCTAGGGGCAGTCTGGCTGTGGGACTGCCCAGCTGTGGTTTTGTGCATGAGTGATGGACTAGAGCAGCTTGGGATGTTACAACACAGTGTTTTAGCTTGGGAGATGTTGCTTCTTAGGACGTTTCAGAGACTGGAAGCAAATAAAGGGTTTAAGGATGTCAGTGATACTATAAATATGATTTAAAGACCCAGGTCATCTTAGACCCAGGGTCTAATATTTTACGACCATTTAGTCACACTGCATTTAATTAAGTCAAGTAAGCATAACAGGCAAGGTATTTTACTAGCCCTTAGCAAAAGGAGGAAATTAAACATTGTTTTTTACTTTCTTTTCATCAAACTTAGCTGCATATGTGTAGAGCAGTATCAAAGACCAATTACAGTTGTATAAAGTCTGCTGGGCTGAAGAGCTTATAAAAATGATGTTTGAAAAAACCCACTTAATCTGAATGAGCTCTTGCATTTTGAATAATAGATTACATTTTTTTACTATTATTCATTTGCTCTTTCTAGTGCTTTACACACATCACACATCCATTTTCAAAAGATACTTGTCTGCGTTTGAGTGTGTGTTGATGTAATGAAAGAAGCACAAATGATTTGCGGAAGGTGATAAAATGGGCACTTCATAAAGCTTGGGGAAGCTTCTGGACCACAGCTGTCCTTGGGAACTTTGGCACAAACTTCATTTTGATTGTAATTTCATTCTGGACTTTTGGAATGGGTTTAGCTTTTTCCTCTGAAGTTTCACAGAGAGAAAGTTGGTGATCATCTGCTGCTGTTTGTAAAAGGTTTTTGAGAAAAGCTAGAGCTCATATTACACAATAAACAGACAATCCTTATTAGGTTACTGTGATAGCTATAATTGGTCAGGATATGAAGATAGGTTGAAAATTCTTACATCTCATTAACTGATAATTCCATTTGACTAGATTTTTCTCTGTTCTGAGGAGGAGACAATGTCTCTTTGTGGTTTGACTTCAGTGTGAACAAAGAAAAAGAGTTTAAGGAGAGATTACAGAACTCGGGCTGTGTTTTTGGATGGCTCCTCCCCCCGGCTGTGTGAATGGTGTTAGCTGTGCTCCCTCTGGGTGTCAGAGCTATATTTATCACTCAGGAATTGTGGGCATGCGAATTTGTGCTCTGACCAAAATAGTGCTTCAGTCAACATGTTTCTATTACATGATGTACACATTTATTATTTTGCTATAACAAATTACTCATAATTTCCTTTTCCATCCTTTAAACAAATAAATATCTTCAAAGGAAGAACTAGATGCTTCAAGAATGAGGTTTTCTCAGGGTGTTGTTTTATTAACGGAATGACTTACATTAGCAAATCAGTGGAAGAAGTGGTAACGTGAACCAGCATATTGAATTTCATTTTAGCAATCTGTATTCCAGAAGGAAGTCCTGAGAAGCAATCGTTCCTCAATGGAACCTCAATTTAAATTACAAAATAGGCAGTATGCTGAATGCATATAGACCATATGAGAGATTAAATAGAAGTGTTTGTTTGTGTTCATAAGGTAACCAAGACAATAAAAATGGGCTCTACAAGTAAGGACTATAGAAGCTGTGGTAATGAAAACAATAATTAATATAATTTAAGTTACTATCCCCAGGGCAGCTGTAAATTGATGGTATTAATTATGTAACAAACCTGTTTGTAAATTGATGACATAGGAGCTCATGGGAGTCATCTAGAATAACTTTTTCGTTTTGAAGCTTTTGGGCAATATATTATACAGCTGCCAACAGCCACCAACAGATATTCAAAGGTTATTTATATTAAACTCTATAATTTGTATTCTTCAAAGAACTAATTAATGTGAAGGCTGAAATTATAAACAATCAGTTATTTCATGTGCATAAGATTGATTAAATAATATAAACCAGAATTCCTTAGTATTGAATTCAATAGATGTCATATTTGGTATTTTTCTGCCTCTGTAACTGCATTGATTCAAGTGAATTCCAGCAGCAGGGAATGTATGGTATTGAATTACCACTGCTGTTACTACTGATTGTGGAGAAAAGATGATAAGAAGTTTAATATACTTTTGTGTAGATATTTGAATTTTAAACTTTTTTTCTTTATTATTTCCTTCTACATATCAGAGTGGTTATTAAGAGTTGTTATGAAGTGCTGGAAGTCCAGCCTGTTCATTTCTTTTCAGTTCTTCAAGGTTAGAAACATCAGTCAGAAAGAGAGATGGCAAATGAGATGAGTATATGAAACAAGGTGCAAAAATCTTTTTTCTACCTTAAAAAAGGAAGTGGTGTGTAACAGCTCCTTCTGCTTTACATTGTTCAATTAAAATTGGAATTTTAAAATGTCAAAGTATTTTTACTTATTTTTAAAAAAACCTATAAAATGAAAATAAGCACTTAATTTAAAGCAAGAAATATTCCTCTTTTGTTTTTCCTCAGTGGAAATGTTTGTGTTTTCTGGCTAGTCATGTGATATTTGCTTGCCTAGGTTTCTGTGAAGCAGCTTAGATTGCATTCCGGTTTTACCAGCTGGAAGTTCCTGTTTCTCAATTGCTATGACTGAAACCAAGAGGAGCACAGTCCTGTCACTGCTTAGTGCAGTATCTAGCAACTTAAAACTGTCTGAAATGCAGTAATTGTATTTACTTGTGTATGCTTTCTAAACTTTAAGAAAGTAATATACTAGGGGAATATAAATAATGCCATGATTTAATGGCATCTCCCACCTGAAAAAATTATTCTTTGTCCATTTTTATGTATTTTCCAATCATAGTTTCAGCTTGCAAGTGATTTTGGTGATTATTTCCACAATGTCTTTAGGCCAAATACTGCAAGGTTTTCTTTGTGTGTTCTGTAATTTTTCCACTAAAGCAATAAAATAGGAAGTGCAGGATAAGACACATACAAAATAAGGTGATATCAAGATATTTCCATTATTATGCAACAGCTTGGAGCCTCTAGTCCGATTTCTTGTTTTTATTTCCTTGTTACAAATATGTAGATAAAACTGTGGAATTTTTGCAGTGCTGCCACATCATACTGGAATGTGCCATAAATCCATTTGTTTGGGTTTGCTATTTGCACACTTATTACCTCTCTTCCTTTTTCTTTTATAAGGAATATTTTGCCCTTTGACTCAAGAATGTCCAGCAATACAGAACAGCTGTTGTAAAGTGTCAAAATAAGAGAATGACTAGAGGGTGAGGTAGAGGGGGAAAATGTTTTGAAAGACAACCGAGGTAGCCAAAGTCATCAGCACAGGGGCTCGGCTGGAGGTGGCACCCCTGGCTGTGTTGTAGGGGCTGGCAGCTGCTCCCTAGTGAGAGCATCCTTGAGTGCTGATGGCACTCTGCTGGCTTTTGTCAGGTGCAAGGAGTAAGTGTTTAATGTGCTGGCTAATAATATTTAAAGATGGTGTTGCTCTTTTATGAAAAGCAATGATCAGACTCCAGTACCTTATTTCCTGAGAAAAGGACAGACCTGTTGTTTCTCCTTCACATAAAATAATAGCCCCAGCTCCTGGCATGGTGCAGCATTTAGCTGTTACTCTTTTGCTGCGGATTCAGGCCATGCATTATATATTCCAGTGCCTGGTCACTTGTGTGGAAAGGAGGGGGAAGTAAAAGTAGGAGAGCACCTTGTACTTGCATACCTCGATATGTCTGAGAGAGCAGAGTTCTTCCAAACTGTAGGGGAAAGAGGAGTTGACAGCATTTCTACAAATAACCTGCCTCTGTTTTGCCCAAGCACTCCAGGAGGCAGAGGTTAGCAGAAGTAACTATTTGCCTAGAATTTCTTAAAACTGGAAATCTGTGTCCATCATTTTAATGTTCCAGCCACAAGATGATCAAGTAACGTAAACCATAATTCCACTCGGTTCCTCAATTGCTATTTACTTATGGATGCAAATTACAAAGAAGAACAATGAGAATCATAGCTCTTCAATTTGTATTACTTTAACAAGCAAGAAAGCAAAAAAAACCAACAAAAAAACCAAAAAAAACCTGAAGCAATAATCCTGTTTTCCTGTATGAATCAATACAATTATAACCTCTGCAAATTAGAGTTGAAAAGAAAATCAATGTACTCCATAGAAAAAAGAATTTTTTTACACCACAAGTGGTGGAAAAGTCAGCATGCCAGGTTCAGTGGTTTGGGGTGTGGTTCCCTCTACTTACCTTGTGAAGCGTGTGCAGCTCCTCTTCCTGATATCTGGCAAAGCAACTGAGAGTTTTATGATGATGTGGGCTTCTTTTCCCTGTTCTGTCTCCTGTGAAGGAGATTCAAGTGTTCAGAGAGCACTGGGATTGAATTGAACATTTAGGTGAAATGACCTTTGTTTAGTCTCTCTTGTCTTTGGTGCATTCAGCCCTACATACACTGTCCTACTGAAAGGGCAATAGGGGAAGGGAGAAATAAGCAGACAGACAAGCAGTTAGTTGGTGTATGTGGCTGGAGAGGGTACTTAAATCACAATTTATTTCAGATATTTCTCAGAATAAGCTGCATTTGCATTAAAAAATGTGAACATATTACATATTTTGGTTTTTATTTTTGGCTTTTTGTTTGTTTGTTTGTTTTTTCTTTTTTTTCACCAGTTTTTTGTTGTTGTTGTTTTTGTTGTTTTTTTTGTTTTTTTTTTTTTTTTTTTCTACATTTTTTTTTTTTTTTTTTTGGTTGGGTTTTTTTCAGAGCAAAGGTTTTTCCAATTTGGTTTTTATTAAGCAAATACTCTAGGGGCTATAATTTGCCCAGATACGGTAGTATAATTGAATTCTTGTCCTACTGAAGTACAGTTAAAGATATAAACAGCCTTGAAATGGATTGAATATGGTTTTCTGATTTTGTTATGGAAAATTGAAAGAATAGCAAGCTATTAAACAAAAGTTCTCCTGTCTACTGTGCTACACCTCTAGAATGTAGAGAATGTTGATGAGTATAACCAAGGCAGCATTTTCTATGTTAAATAAGGCTTTAATACACAATTAGCCAATAAAAGACCTCACCAAAATAATGACCAGTAGACTTAATAATAGACATGTAAGATATGTAGATTACCTATTCCACATTATTCATATTGTCTCTGATAAAAATAATCTTTATTTGGATATATTAGTTGAACTAATTTTGTGTTTTGTAGGTCTCTTCTCAAGAATCTGGAACCAAACCATTGACCTTCACATTTGTACCATCCATTGGACGACTTCCAACTCATTTTGAGGTTGTGGATATCTCTAAGTTCCTTGTGACAATTCCAGAGGAACCAAAGGATCTGAGCAACCAAAAAACTGTAAATAAGGTAGATTTGTGTTTGCATTACTTTTTTCACTTCTTCTAAAGATACAATTTTATTTTGAGCATTGCTGAACTGAAGCTCTTTCCCTTGAATGGTTTCTTGGCTTGTGCTTGGTTTAATTACCAAGATGTGGAATCATTTGTGCAAGAGAAGGAGAGTTCAATAGGTCTGCCCAATAGTTTGCTTTGCCTTTGGCAGACTTTATATTGGAAGGAAACCCTTGATCATCTCAATTCTGTCCTCTGTCAGTCATACAGTGGCTGATAAGGGGGATTCCTTCTAGATCTTCATAATAGCAAGGGTGGTGTGCAAGGAGTGTTATCACATGGAAATTGACCAGGAGTTGTTCACTGAATCCTGGTTTCAGCAAATTCCAGTGCTGTGGCTTCCAGAAAGGTGCCAATTTCTTTCATAGCTACATAGTAATACATCAAAATGGAAGCGAGCTTCTGATTTTTCAAAACTTGTCCCTGTGATTTACTCCAACGGTGAAGCCAGCAGCACAAGATTCCTGGCTCTCCTTCCTTTAGTTTTTTATTCCTTTCCTGCCTCACAACACTTAATGCCCTCTTATTTTATTCCATGATGCTTGAAAGGCTACCACAATCCTCAGGTTAATATTAATGCTTATGGCAATTCTGCTTTTGTGTAACAGCTCCTTCCCTGGGACATTGCTGGGGCTGCAGTTCTGGGTGCTTTTCCATGTAATAAGGAGTTCACAGCCCTCTGACCTGAACATGTTCCAGCATTTCAGTGTCCTATCTGTTGAAAAAGGAGGGGTGTATTTGAAGAGCCATTCACTGGAATATTATCCCTGAGGAGTTTAACTCATTAGTTACATTTACAGCTGCTCAATGTTGATTTTGTTATAAGTAATGCCCAGGGTAAAGCAGAATCAGTCTTCCTGGTTCCATCCATTCCCTATGTTTCTCTGTGGACAGAGGAAACTTTTCTGCCAGTTGATACAGTTGTGAGGCCTTCATAGCACAGATTAGCCCCTCTTCTAAAATGTCTAGAACCTGAACAATATTTCAACAACCAACATCAGATAGTCAAAACAACACTGTCAAACTCATAATGGTGATATTCCTTTTTGTGGTCCAGTGTTTTTTCAAAGAATTGAACTCCAGGGCTCATGGAGCTGCAAGTGAAGTGGAAATTTGTAATTACTGTGTTCCTCAAGCAGCATTCAAATATGAGCCCCATCTGGAGGCTTCCTCTAGCAGTACACAATATATCTATTAATTTACCTGATTCTTCCTCTGAGGGAAATATGATTTACAATAGAAGTTTTGATATTGAATGATTTAATATGTGTCATATGTGCAGTCTGCACGATTCCTGCTTTCATCCAAAGCATGCTTGAGAAGTGACATACTGGACGTGGAAATTGCAGAAAATACGAAGAACAATTGTGGTCTGTCCTGCAAAGCTTGAACATACAGTAAAGCTCTCTGACCTCTGAATCTGTTTGCTCTCTTCAGAGAATGCCTTGTCTTAAGGGCCTTTGTTTCTTCATTAATATGTATAGGTTTTGTCCCAGATTTGTCTGTCAGACTCCTCTGAGGAGCATTGTCTGCTCCGTGGATCCCGCGCTCGGGATGCCTTCCCATCGTGTCTGGTGTAGCGTGGTCTGACAGCTCATTCGGCTTGGCTGCACCCTCCTCTTGCTTCCCGGGCCAGCCCTGTGCTCAGAGACCCCTGCTGCTCTGGGAGTGCTGGGAAGGCAGCCCCCACAGCACTGGCTGGGAGCTGGCAGCTGGGACTCCCTGGGGAAGTGCTTTTGACACTATACTCATCCCTAAATTTTTCATTTGCCTACTGCACTTTCAGTAGTGCAGAGACAGCCACTACCTAAAGCCAAAATTGCTTCACATTTTGGGGGACACAAATAAAATGCAGTTAATTGGGATCTTTTTCCTTGTATCTTTTGCAGTCTGAGGCAGTCTCTGATGAGCTGGTCTTAAAGAGTGGGGCCAAACAAGACTGTGTGTCCACTGTCTGTACAGACAGCACCCGAATGGCTTTCCAGTCCCTGGGGTGTAATCCAAACAAAGGAGAAATGCAGGAGAATGACCTTTTTAAGGCTGAGTTTATCCTGATTACGGACTCTGGTGATGAAGATGAAGTAGCTGCTGCCTCAAACAACGCTCATCAGCCTTCCAATGGCTACAGTCCCATCAGTGCTCAGCTGCTGACCACATCCCATGTTTCCCCTGGCTCTGGGGCAGGGAAACCTCCTGGCGATGGGCACCTTCCAGGTGTTGCACTTTCCCACAGTACTACTGATCCACAAAAACATCAGGTAACAAGCTCTTTAGACTCTAGAGATAACCTTTGCTTTCTAAATCTTTCAGGATCTGGAGCCAGTTTGTATAGCAGCTTGGTCAATTTGTTCTTTAATTAACATTTTCGTTGGCCATTTCTGTAACATTTGGACCTTAAGGAGGTGGCCCAACCCTTTGACTCTGCCTCTTCGTATGATTCTGGTGTGTGTGGAGCAGATGAGGCAGATCTATTCTTTCCTTTAAAAGCAGCTCATCATGACAGCAAGTTAATCAGGAGATGTTAGATTCCTAGTCTAAATTGGGTAAGGTCACTGAAATCAATGGAGCCTAAAGATCACTTGAATTATTAGCATCAGACTTCCCAGAACTAGATTATTTTTTCTCCTCAGCAGCTCTTGCAGTCCTTTATGCAAGAGAAAGAGGCTGTAAAAATCCTATTATTCTGATTGTTCGTTGGTACACCTGACTTTGCAGAGGTGTAAATAACTAATGAAGATGAAATTTCTGGTTTTTGTGGATCTTTATAGGTGCACTTATTGACTTATTAAATTTTAAGTTCTCCCTGGGGCATTTCCAAAAAGGGTCTTTTCAAAATGTTTTGTTTGCAAAATGCATCAATCCAAACTACGGCAAGAAAAGTTAGCGTTAATTAACTTTTAATTTAAAGTTAATTCTCCCATCTTGGGAAAAACACTGATCTATATTGAAGGGTGCAAATGCAATGGAAAATTCCACCTTTAGCAAAACAGCAAATCCTTCTCACATGAAATAAATTCAGGCTTTTCCTTTGTCCTTGACTGGGTTACCATCACTTGAAAATGCAATTCTTCATTGATAATTTAAAAACAAATATTAAGAATGGCTACTTTGTTTCTGAAAATGAATAGGATTTCCTATCTTGTGTTGAAATACTTTTGCCACTCAATTTTTCATCAAATTCAGTGTCTGTTTTTGATTGAAGACATTGTGAATAAGAAATCCACTCTGGTTTGGGATTTGCAGCAATATGAAATGTTCATTTCTTCAAAGAAAATCCCAGTAAAATCAGTGAGAATTTTCCATGAAGAAGGTTAAAGTCATAGGTAAGCATACATAGAGGAAGCAGCCTGTAAGAGAATACATGTCCCGAGGAAATAAAAATTTACTTTAGCAATGTTCAGGCTTACTTGGGTATTTTTTTAAAAAGCTTTTACTGAAATTGGGTGAACTATACAGAAGAGTTCCTATATTGGATCTTTCTTAAATTTCTGGTGACTTGAGAAGTAAAGAGGGGTTTGGCTGGGGAGGTAACTGAAGCTAAAGATTGCACAGAACAAGAAATTATGCCCAACTTTGCAATATTCACCTGAACAGGAAGAGAGGCAGTATGTAATATGGGTAATTGCATATCTTGTCATTATTCTTCAGTCACAAGTTTTCAAGACTGTACTTCCTCAGTCTTCATTATCTCAGTATCTTTAGCCATATCTATTGCTTCATGAAAAGGTGTTTTTACTAAGCTGCCTTTCAGTGTTCTGGTTCTAAGGTGTTTCCTTAGGCATCACTCTTTCTGACTTGTTATCTAATGAAGGATAGTCATTTCTGAAATGAAGGAAAAATTATGAAAAGATTAAAGAGATGCATGGTTTATCTGTTGGTACATTTCCTTTTTACAAAGGATTTTATATATAGGCTACCTTTTCAGTTCTTGAATTCTAAGGGCAGTATCATGTCCCTTTCAAGAGTTATTGCATATAACATTACATTAACTTAAAAGCATAATTAGATGATGAGTTTCCTGTCAGATGTGAAAAAAGCAAGGACCAGTATTGGGGACCACTGTGTTGCAGAAGGGATCACTCTAACTGACCCAGAGGGCTCATTCAGCTTCATTCATTTCTGACTTTGTTTAAACAAAAGGAAAAAAGGAAAGCATTAAAAAAAAGTGGCAATTTCTGTTCTGTGAGACATAGAGGTCCTGACTGATGTTGGAAAATGCCATGCTATATTCAATATCTGAAAAAAAAGTCTGTGATTCTGGTCACACTTTGAACTTTTTGGTAATAGTTTAATGTTTATATATCGTGTTGGGGATTTTTTGCTTTTTTTTTTTTT